>CM040240.1:253254247-253854247 GCA_022545495.1 Chrysanthemum lavandulifolium | reverse complement strand
CTAACCACACAGAGAAAAAAAGAATTGGATGCTCAATCTATGATGTATAGTGACGCTGACTGGGCTGATATTTTGGATAATGTTGCAACAAACTCTTCTCTAAAACAGGAACTATTAGGGGATGATGTGACAGAAGACGACTATGCTGTTAGGATGGTTGACTTAATAAAAAAGAGGAAGCAGGCTATTGCTGAACATAAGGATAAGGAGAAACGGGACAGGCCAATGACTCAAGCTCAGCAAAGAGAATATATGCGACGTTTTGTGAAAAATCAGAGTTGCTTTCTCTCTGGCTCTGGCTTGAGCATGAATCAAATTAAGCGCTTACCTGATGAAAAGCTAAGGGAAAAATATGAGAGACTTCGACGGGCACTTGAGAATGCTCAGATCTTAAACTGTAGGAAGAGTTTGGCCAGCTCTAAAACTCTGTTAGATGAACCTTCTTCAAAAAGGCTTAAGACTTCTAATATTTTTCAATCTTTTGCTGCTGATTCTTCTCAACAGGATGGGTCTAGTAAACATACTGCAGATGCTACCTTTTCTTTTGAGAAGTTTGTTACTGTTCCTTCACAAGAAGAACCATCTGCTTGTTCTGGTGACAAACCCTCCATTCCTGATGTTCCTTCTGCGGAGACAGCTAAAGTTCCGATACCTTTTGTTTGTACTCCAGATATTTATTCACGTACATCTTCCAGGAAGCGAAGGAAGTCTGTGGCTAAGAAGCGTACTCCTAAGCCAATTGAGGACTTGGATGATCAGGTTTTTCTTAAATTTGATTCTGAGAGGGAATCTGATGACGATCCCCCTCTTTTTACGAATAATATTGCTGTATGGAAAATCGTGTTTACACCTCTGGGAGAAATCAATGCAATAATAAGGGTTGATGGTGTCACCAAGTACTTTACCTTTCTTAAGGAAATTTTGCATATGGTGAATAGGTTAGACTTGAACTTTCTGTATCGAATGGTGGATAATCATTATTCAACTTGCACTGCTACAGGGGTTGGTCTCAAGCTTTGGAATGATTTAAAAGTATTGATGGACTCCCTTGAAGGTGGAGTTGCTTACTCAGTTTGGTCAAACCAACAATTTTGGCTAGTGATGAGTTGGAGGTTATATGCCTTCTCCAACGTTCACATATTGGAGACTATGACTGGAGAAGTGCTATATATGTTTGTGGATGTGCCATATCCGTTGACGGTCAAGCTTATGGAAAGGATGCTTAAGCACAAGTTGGAGATTGGAAAAATGGTTGTTGGTAATGACTTAACTACTGCTGAGCAATTGGTTAGGTTCATAAAAAATCAGTATCAATCCACAAGCTTTGGAAAGCAGAGATTAACCTTGTAAAATTAAAGTTTAGGCGAGGCTTGTTATGGTCTCCCTTGAATTTTAAAGAAATACCCTGCTGCAACTAGGGGTAGACTTGCACTATAACAATCTGGTGCCAAGGACCACCTTAAAGACGGAGACCATTTCGGCTCTGTAATGGAAAGCATATAGTACCAGTTAGTATTAGTAAATCAACTATGAGATCAGCAAATAGTTTTGAAGCTATGAATGCTAGAAAGACACGACTGTAATTACTCTAACAATTTGCTAATGCTTATGGAACAAAAATTTTATATACTAGTACTCAAAACCATTTATCGCTAAAAATTTTGTTATATACTAGTACTCAAAACCAAAAAGTGAAAAGTTGAAACTAAAAGAAGAAATGTTGAAAAAATATATTTCAAAAGAAAACTATTAATACACATAGAAAACTGGGTTGACCCCGGACGCTTCAAGCCCGCCGGGTTGACCCGTTTTCGACACACCTAACACTCCTTATTATATAGTGGACTTGGATTGAGGGCATTTATATTGGTTGAAAGCCTTTTTAGGCCCAAACTTAATCCAAAAAACAATTAAAATATAGTCAATTAATAGACACACCTAACATGGATAAACTCAACCACACACTCCTATAGTCCCTATCTAACTCAGTTAAAGACAACACAGATAAACTCACACACAAAGTCCTATCTAACTCAGTTAAAGACAGAAAAATAATCATCGGCTTGGATATTTTAGATAATCGATCAATAACAGCAAACATATTATAATCAGAAGATTGATAAAAGGTACAATTCAAAATCTTATTTAATTGCTTATATCTATGAAAATATGGTAATTGATTGGATTATGTGATTGATTTGAATATTAGAAAGTTCGGTAAACTTGCTTAATTTGTTTATTAATAGTGAAAATATGATTGTTGGAATATTAGCACTAGGGCACGAGCTATTTAATAAAATACCCTACTAATTTTTTATAAAATTTTAAAGTTTTCACATGTGAAAAGTTTAAGCTGTTTGTTAAACATTTTAAATCCCGAATTCAAAATCTAATTTAATTGCTTAGATGTATAAAAACATGATGATTGATTGGAATATGTGATTGATTAGAATATTAGAAACTTCAATAAGCTTGCTTATTTTGTTTAATACTAGTGCTAATATGATTGATTGGAATATTAGGAATAGGACACAAACTATTTGATAAAATACCCAAATAATTTAGTATAAAAGTTTAAAGTTTTCACATGTGAAAAGATTTAGTTGTTTGTTAAAGCTTTTAAATGCAGAAATGAAATTAATAGTTACATATGTAATTGTTTGTTTATCTTAACAGAAATTAAATATGAAGAACCCAAAAAGAATAACAAGAAGCCAAATTGTTGAGAAGAAAATTACAGAAAAAAGAAGAACAAGAAGCCAAAAAGTAAAAGATGATGAAACAACAAGAAAAAGAAAAGAAAGAAAGATGAAGGAAAGTACTTGATAAGGTTTTAAAAGGTACCATTTTGAGGGGTCGTTTAAGTCTTTATTTGATCACTTTTGTATCCGTTATTGCTTAATATCGTTCCTTTTCACTTTTTAGGTCTCGTGAAGGCAAAATCTTTGGAATGGCACTTATTTGGACGAAAAGGCGAATATATGAAGAAAATGGCCAAAGTCGAAATCGAGACACTCACGATTCTTTGAAAGTAGAAAGCGGCGTCAGTATTATGGCGGCCGTCCCAAAATTATTGTGACAACCCGTACCCAAAACTCGTGTTTTCAAGTGACGGCGTCTAGTTGTGAAAGAGTAGGTCGTCGCTACTCGACGGCCTAGATGCAATCCAGACGGACGTCGGTCGAAGAGGACGGCGTCACGGACATAAGGTGACGCCGTCGCAAGGTTAACGTGGCCAAGCGAAACCCTAATGGCGGCGACACGGCAATCACTAAACATAAGGTGGCGCCGTCGCAATTGTAATCTTATATATAGAATCCGAATTTTTCGGTCTTTGTGTGGAGAGTCTTTGGGTAAAACCTAAAACCGAACCTAAGGTGTCTTGTACGATATTTTAGGGTTTTAAACCCTATCTTACACCAAGATAAGTTTTACTTCATTAATTCAATTATGTCTTTGATTATTTGTGTGTATGCTTGCATGTTCTCCATGTCCAGCTAATTTATTTGTGTGTTTGCTTAGGAAGTATGAAACTTAATTATTAAATATTGATTGGTTGTTTCCTATCTTAGTTGATTAATGATCTAGTAATGCGATAGGTCATTCGTTGTGTACTTAATGCTTGATTCATCTTTGTGAACCTTAGAGTATAATTACACGAGTAATTGTAGGCTAAACCATCAAAAGCGCCTTAGAGTAGGAGTTTATAATCTCTAGTGGGTTTGTAGAAAAGACCCTTTGGTAAGTTCGAAGAGTTGGGAGAAAGCATACCCTACAACTTTAGACACACAGCGCAACTAGGAATAAGGCGTGACACTCAACCATCAATAGGAGATAATTAAGGAGTAATACAAACTAAGTAAACACATCTTTAAACTATCATACGAGCACACATTAATTAGACATAGACTCCCACAACCTTAGTTATATAATTAGATAATAGTAGAGTAATCGGTAGAAATACCAACCCCCAAATCCAATACCCGAGATTAGTACCTTTCCATTTTCATAAAACATAAAAGATAAAAATAATCTTCCTCAACCTTAACCTTAGCGTAGTAACTCCTTACTAGCATTCCTATTCCCCAGAGAAGCGATATCAATACCGTGGCTTACCCTAATTACTACACTACAATGATTAGGTTCTTTGCCTAGGGTGTTATAAAACTTTCTCGAAGAAAAGGAAGTTTCCTTGACCCGAACGGCGCGTGTGGCGTTATCAAGTTTTAGGCGCCGCTGCGAGAATAGAATAGCTAGTTAGTAGTCCACCTCGTTTAGGTTTCTTTGTGATTCCTATCAAGTAAACTTTTTCATTTTAGATTTCTCTTAGTCTATGCCCTTCTTCGTGACCTTTGTTCGTAACCCCATCACTTTTCATTATGGAAGGTGATAACCACTACCATTCATCAACCCACCACTAAATGACCCGCCAAGAGCCCGTACTCTTGGTGAATACTCAAGACCAAGCCACCTAGGCTATAGGAACACCATTGAGCTTCCGACCAAGCCCAAACTACGGCCTGCGATCCGACACCATCCGGTTGGTGCAAAGCGGATGTGCATTCCATGGACTTTGTTAGAAGATCCAAATCGACATCGAGGATTTCCTCAAATCGTCGATTCCATCGACCTTGATGCTACTACTCGGGAGACCACGCACTGCGTCTCTTCCAATTCTCTCACGGGACCAAGCTAGTAATTGGCTTGAGCGACTTCCCGGCTCCATCTCAAGTTGGGATGATCTTACTTCTCGCTTCCTTGCTCAATTTTTCCCACCGGGAGAACCACTAAGCTTAGGAATGACATCTTGATGTTCCAACAACGTCAAGGTGAATCTCTCTACGAAGCATGGACCCGATTCAAGGACTTACTTCATAAAGTCCTCATCACGGCATTGATCTTTGGCTCCAAGTCCAAATCGTTTATGATCATGTCAACTTTCCCACTAAGCGATCCATTGACCAAGCGGCGTGGAAAACTTAGTGATCTCACCGCGGAAGAATCATGGGAAATAATAGAGGACCTCGCCTCTATGACAACGAAGTTGGGATGACCCCGTGAGCTGCCCAAACCGTCAAGGCAATCTCCTTGCCTCCTCCCGACCGTGGGATGATCGAACTTGAAGATCAAGTTAAATTCCTCATGAGTTCCTATGAAAATCCTAAATCTTCACACCATGTGAACAAAGCTTCTTCCTCGTGCGAGCCGTTTTGTGATCCTCATAACACGCGCACTAGCACCGATCCCCGAACACGCTTACATTGACTACGCATCCTCGCGTATTAATGGGCGGAGGAAGATTCCTACAACACCGGACCTTGGAATTTCAATGAAACCGGAAGCATGGAAAAACAAGCCCGACTTTTATTGGGGACAAACCAAAGAGTTCACTTCTAATGATTTCTCATGGCCCCACCTAACGGTCCTAACCAACAAAACATCGAAGGATGTTGCAAAACCTAGTTGCATCCCAAGAAACCCAAATGGCTAAGCTCTCGGACCGCTTTAATAATCAACAAGCCGAGATGGATAGGAAAATAGACAACCTTTTGAAAGCCATAGCTAGTGATAAGAAGGTTAGTGCTATCTCAACTCCGAGCCTTGAGGCATAGAGATTAAGGATCCAAGCAAGCTAAAGTATGTCCAATTCGTCAATACCATCGCCTTAGTTGAACTGATGAAACAAATGACGAAGAGGACTATACACTTGTGGATGAGGAAATACCCGAGAAATAGATGAAGTAGACATTGACTATTTCAACAAATTTCCTACGGAAGAAGAACTATCTTGCCACCCTAACTTAGTGCGTGACCTCCGTCACATGTATGTTAGGAAAAGTCCTCGAATTAAGTTTGGGAACCCTTGGAATCTTAACATACCATGTGTCATAGGACACCTTTTGTGGCAAAAGCTTACATTGATCGCAAGTCCCCAATTAACATAATGACTAGCACCTACTACAATTGGATATTAAAGCCTATTCCAACTAGGCAAGACCCCAATGATCCTAATGTTAGTTGCAATTTTCTTGGTAGAGTTAAGGGATTGCCCGTTTATGTAGGTAGTTTCACGTTTCCTACGGACTTCATAATTGTGGATGATATTAGCACGGCCATAGACCCTAGCTTGTCCCATGTTATTCTAGGAAAACCTTTCATAGAAAGCAAGGATGACCTATGACCCTCATTAGGAGTAGTGCGATTCAAGAATAAGACCGATGACATAGCTTACCAAATGCCGTTTAAGATTGAGAAGTTTTCATCACTCTAATGATGAAAAGGAACTTAAACTATCGATCTATTATAGGAATGATGAGGATAGGGAGAAAGGTGTTGATTATGTTATGGCTAAGATTTTGGATTCTACAAGGATTGCTTGAGCCTAGGACCGGAATACAGGACCGATTGGGGAGAGGATGAACTCTTAGAAGCGCATTTTAGGGCACTTCTACAACATGGAATCCCCATTAGAGGCCGTCAAGAGGCGGTAGTGAGGAAAGCGTGGGAACACGACTACGAGTCTAGCTACAAGACTCTTTAATAAAGAAAAGCGCCGTGGGAGGCAACCCATGCTTAATTGTTTGCTTGTTAGTGTCATATATCTTTTATTAATTGTTATCCTCATGTTTAAATTTGTGAAAATGCTTTATTTTGTTTTAACCTCGTCTTAATTGCATATAAAGGTATTTTACATAAGTGATAAGTGTAGGAGGATTACACACGTTTTCAAAAGAAAGCGTAAACATGAGAATAAAAATTAATTAAAAGATATTTATGTTTGTTTGTTCGAGTCAAATGCTTGTCGAGTCATAATGGATGTTTTGCGAAATTTTCCGATTCTAAAGATGTAAATTTTCGAAATTTTTCCGAAAATCGAGACCGGTTTTGTCGGGATAACTTTGACGGCGTCAGATTGCAACTGACGTCGGGAAGGAGTAAAACATCGATTACTTTTCTCGTTTTCGAGCTACTTATAAATTTTGGAATTTTCGGTCTTAATTTTCTTAGAAATGCGTAAACATCCATTCCACAAGCATTATATCCTAGTTTAAATCGAGTCTTATATATATTATTACCACGATTTTACTGCGAAGGTTTCGTTTGTTTTCTTCAAGTGTGCGGTTTAGTTTGTCAAGAAGAAGTTACATAAGATTGGAAGGAGCTTTTCACGCAATAATTCTTCTTGAAAAGAATTTAACCACCACTTTACGGATCCTACCGAGCTAATCGAGGGAGTATTAGTTTCTTTCGTTTTAATTACCTTCTTTTATCATAACTTTGATACTTTCGGGAACATTGGGGACAATGTTCGGTTTAAGTGTAGGAGGAAAATAAAGCGGAACTTTGAAACTATGCTTATCCTTGACTATTTGCTTTGTCAATTGTGATTGTGTAATAAACCATGAGAAAATGTCGGTTAGGGTAATTTTGGCACCAAATTTAAAATTTTTCATGACATATAGGAGTAGGCCATTAGTCTTAACAAAAGCGTCTCACGGATAGGAAGTTGCATGACTAGCACAAAAACCCTTACCACCCAAATTTCAACCAAAATGTGAGGATCGCCCTTAGATTAGTAGGAATTAAAGCATTCATCTTTAATGCTTAGAGTGTGAACCGGTAGTATATTAGATTCTAGAACTTGTTTTGTGATGCATTCCGAGATCGCAAGTGAGGCTACACTTGTGTAGTTAGGAATAACTAAATGATAAGAGGCATTAGGATAACCCTTGTTTGATACCGTAATATAATTACTTCTTCCACTTGGTTGAGTAATTCCCCATACCTCTGCGTTGTACTCATTTTTAGTACACGATACCCTAGTTAACCCCTCGAGCCTATCCTTTTCGCGGTTCTTGTGATATTTGGTTTTTCGGAATATCAATGAAGAGCATTGTTTACACCCCACCCCAAATATACACCCAAATCGCCTTAGCCTACCCTTATGCACTCACTTTTAGTGCAAATGTTTGTTATCACCTAAACCCTTAGTTCAATTATCTAGTTGCTTGCATAAGTTGCTAAGTCGAGTCATATCCTTTGTATACGTTTTGGGATGATTGGGATTCATGGGAAAAGTTAAAATTTATGAAATGAGCGGAAGGAATGTTAAATTCAAATTCCCTTTGTTTGCGTAATAATGTACCCCAAGTGTTTTGATCTTTTCAATTCGGGTCAAATTAGTGTTAGAGTAATAAAACTCAAGTGTAGGGATATGCCTGTAAATCCCTAGTATTTTGATGTTATCATAGAGGATGGTAGAGTAAAGTGTATGAAAAAAAAAAAAAAATCAAAAAAAAAATAGAAAAAGAGAAAAGAAAAAAAAAATATAGAGTGTGAAAAAAAATAAATAAATAAAAAATAAAACATACGGGCTACCATCCTACATCTATCCTTTAAATTTATGTTTGTTTATTTCGGTTATCTAGAGTTTAGAGTGTCGAGTCTTGGCTTAGCACGCCATTCTTCATATGCATTTAACATAGAGATTTTGACTTACCACCACTAAATAGCCTATCCCACCAAACCCTTATTTCCTACCGTAAGCCTAACATTACAACCCTTTAAAAGACCTCTTTGATAGTCTTTCCTAGGTGCTTACGCCAAAGCGATGGAGGTTTGATCTATTCTCGAGCCTATGGTAATCTATGTACTAGGACCGGTTAATGAGTGTTTATCTTCCATTTCCTATATTGTTATATTTCATATATACACCGAGAGAGATGTGAGTATCCAAACACCCCATGTGAGGTGCTAGTATGTAATTTCGTGCTTGTTATGACTTTATGGGGCTTATATGTGTTGTGGACCGTTTTGAATTAATGCTTCATGACCCCAACTTATAAATTAATTGGCTAAAAGCACATTTGCTTGAGGACAAGCAAATAAAAAGTGTAGGGATATTTGATAAGGTTTTAAAAGGTACCATTTGAGGGGTCGTTTAAGTCTTTATTTGATCACTTTTGCATCCGTTATTGCTTAATATCGTTCCTTTTCACTTTTTAGGTCTCGTGAAGGCAAAATCTTGGAATGGCACTTATTTGGACGAAAAGCGCGAATATATGAAGAAAATGGCCAAAGTCAAAATCGAGACACTCACGATTCTTTGAAATTAGAAGCGCAGCGTCGGTGCTATTAGCGGCGCCGTCCCAAAATATTATGACGACCAGTACCCAAAACTCGTGTTTTCAAGTGGCGGCGTCTAGTTGTGAAAGAGTAGGCCGTCGCTACTCGGGCGGCCTAGATGCAATCCGACGACGTCGGTGAAAGACGGCGTCACGGACATAAGGTGACGCCGTCGCAAGGTTAACGTGGCCAAGCGAAACCCCAATGGCGGCGACACGGCGGCGTCACTAAACATAAGGTGAAGCCGTCGCAATTGTAATCTTATATATAGAATCCGAATTTTTCAGTCTTTGTGTGGAGAGTCTTTGGAGTAAAAACCTAAAACCGAACCTAAGGTGTCTTGTACAGTATTTTAGGGTTTTAAACCCTATCTTACACCAAGATAAGTCTTTACTTCATTAATTCAATTATGTCTTTGATTATTTGTGTGTATGCTTGCATGTTCTCCATGTCCGGCTAATTTATTTGTGTGTTTGCTTAGGAAGTATGAAACTTAATTATTAAATATTGATTGGTTGTTTCTTATCTTAGTTGATTAATGATCTAGTAATGCGATAGGTCATTCGTTGTGTACTTAATGCTTGATTCATCTTTGTGAACCTTAGAGTATAATTACGAGTAATTGTAGGCTAAACCATCCAAAGAGCGCCTTAGAGTAGGAGTTTATAATCTCTAGTGGGTTTGTAGACAAGACCCTTTGGTAAGTTCGAAGAGTTGGGAGAAACGCACCTACAACTTTAGACACACAACGCAACTAGGAATAAGGCGTGACACTCAACCATCGATAGGAGATAATTAAGGAGTAATACAAACTAAGTAAACACATCTTAAACTATCATACGAGCACACATTAATTAGACATAGACTCCCACAACCTTAGTTAGATAATTAGATAATAGTAGAGTAATCGGTGAAATACCAACCCCCAAATCCAATACCGAGATTCGTACCTTTCCATTTCATAAAACATAAAAGATAAAAATAATCTTCCTCAACCTTAACCTTAGCGTAGTAACTCCTTACTAGCATTCCTATTCCCAGAGAGCGATATCAATACCGTGGCACCTAATTACTACACTACAACGATTAGGTTCATTTGCCTGGGTGTTATAAAACTTGCTTTCGAAGAAAAGGAAGTTTCCTTGACCCCGAACGACGCGTGTAGCGTTATCAGTACTGAAGCTTCTACTTCTTCTAAGAAGTTAAAAACAAATAAGCGAAAAATGACCAAAAAACAAAAAAACAAAAAGAAAGTTACTATTAGAACAAAGACGGCAACAACAGCTCTTTTTTCAACTATGAACGTTTTAAATGCCGAGTGAAGAAAATGTTTGATTGAAATGGGGTTTGGAAGTTTGATTGGTATGAAGATACATGAAACTTCAGGTGCTTTAGGGGATTATGTTATTTCAAAGTTTGACATAGAAAAAATGAGTTTACCGTTAAGTAATGGTACTATTAATGTTACTGAAGATAAAGTTCATCAAATTTTGGGTATACATGTTGGAGGAATTTCAATAGAGTGTTTGGAAGAAAGAAATGCAGATGATCCGTTCCTCAAAGAGTGGTTCCAACAGTTTCAATCAAAATCTGGAAAAAATAACATCCGACCAAATGATATAATGGATGTTATAATTTCAACAAATGATTCTGGCAACCTATTTAAAATGAACTTTCTAATGCTCTTTGCGAACACGATGGGTATGTGTGAATCTTCAGGAGCATGTAGCTTATCAATTTTGACAAAAATAAATGATGCTATCCTGGAGAAAGCAGAAACTGTAAATTGAAGCAAGTTCATAATTGATTATTAGAACCAAGCATTCGAAAATGGAATTACAAAGTTTCAAACTACTTTGTTGGTCCGATCACTTTTATGACTGTAAGTAATCATTCATTATATATAAAATATATATATTGCTTATATAATTTGTATGAATTTAACATAAAAATTTAACATGCAGCTGTTATATCTTGACTCAACAAGATGTGACCGTTTTCCAATTCCTAGAAATAGGCCAGCTATAACAGAGTGGAAATCAGTTTTCATGAAGTTCCGAGAAAAAATAGAACTTGAGGAAGGAGGTTTTGGTTTATTACCAAAACAAGAGGATATTATTGGGAGTGACTTAGAATCTAAGGTACCTTTTTCTCTAAAATTTTGTATAATTTTTCACAAGTGAAAAAATCATTAAATATTATATGCTAACATAAATTTTAATTTACTTGTTTTTCTTAAGCAACTTCTTTGAAGAAAAATTGAATCAGATCTTTTGATGCTGATTGATGAGAAGGAAAAGTTAAATGAGTTGTTAAATGAATCAATTAGAAAATTTCCAGAGAATCAAAAGATAAATGATTTGAAAAGAAAATTTGATGATATCTTTTCTAATGATATAAATGATAAAGGTTAGTAATATATACAGTTTTCAATATTTATAAAACTAGAGTGTATTTCTCTATTAATAGTTGTAAATGTTCTTATGATTTAATAAAAACAGGTGAAGATACTGGAAATAATGTTGATCATTTCGGGAAAGAGAATCCAATTGATGAATTTTTTGAAGATGCTGTAAATAACAATATTGGTACAACTGATACAGGTAAAGATGCTTCTATTCAAGTTTATACATAATTAAGTAGAAAACATCATATATTTTTATCACATCCATTGAACTCTGTAAGTTTAACCAAAAAGTAGAACACTTGCCTCTCTTTGACTGATATGATTATGATATTATTGATTCTGTAACAATTCATTCTTTTACATTAGCAAAAGTTAGGCATGGGACATCCTTGTTTGAAAAAAAATCTATACTTGCACACGTGAAAAATCTATACTTGCACATGTGAAAAAATCTATACTTGCACATGTAAAAAATTTTAATGATTAGATATCTTTTTTAATGATATGAATGATAAAGGTTAGTAATATATAGGATTATTAATATTTATAAAACTCGAATATATTTCTTTATTAAAAGTTAAAAATATTCTCATGATTTAATATAACAGGGGAAAACAATGCAAATGATGAGTTTGTTGAAGATCCTATGGGAAACAATACAGGTAAAGATGCTATTACTTCTGATATATTCTTAATTAAGTAGTTGCTAATCTATAAGTTTTAATCAAACACGTGAAGATGCTTAAAATAAGAATATTGTTGAACTCTAAACTTACACAATGAGTAGGTCAGCTGATACACTTTGATTCATATGCATCAGTCCCCTTCAAACAAAAGATGCAAAATCCATTTCCAAAACATTGAAAATCTCCTGAACACAAACTACATACTAGAATGCTCGTACATGGATATGAACTTGGAATTTTCCCAATCTACCAAGTGTTTAGGATGCCAATTTGCCCTATAATTTTTTAATGTTGATACTTTAAACCTACAAAAAACAGTAGTGTATGTGCTGTGTTTTCATGTCCAAAAACATAGGCATAGGACATCCTTTTTTTACATATTACATCTGATCCAGAAGTTGGTTGTAACAAAATTGTTGATTTGGATGTTTTAATCAACTTAGCCAAAGCTCCTTCTTCACTTGTACGAAATTCCTCCGTGTTGATATGCCTTATGATGGTATGTTTGAAATGCCTACTGCTGGTGCTGGAAAAGTTCCTCCTAGTTTGAATGAAGATATTGCTGCTGGTCCTAATGAAAGTCCTGACTCTTCTGATGGGGATGCTATTCAAGAAGAAAATGTTGACAAGTTTCAAAATGATATTCCAACTCCTGAAGTTGTTTCACCAACAAAAACAAAAATGAGCAGATCATTAATAAGAAAAGAAAAAGGCATAGAACTATATAATAAACCTGAATCGTCAAGTGATGACGATGACGAAAACATTGATGTTGATGAAACGGTTCATATTGATAAGAATGCTTTGAGTGAAACACTGGTTGAAGCAAAAAATGATAGTGGTTTAGATAAAATGGTGAATTCTGGTAATAATGCTGGAGGACAAAAAAATTCTAGGGGAAAGAAAAGAGGTAGGGGAAAGAAAAGAGATAGAGAAAACAATCCTAAAGATTCTGTTGCTTCAGGTATATTCATTCTATACTCAAAAATAGAAACTTTTATTAAAGATAATGTTGATTGGATAAATACTAGTATATCCTCTCTTTGAATGAATTGTCTCTTTGGTGTTTGATGATACAGAACAAAAACAGAATGCTTCTGAAACAAGCGAAGCACAGAAAAAAAAAGAGGAAGACCGAGAAAAAATCTGGTTATCGATTCTTCAGATGCATTACAAACTATATTTCCTGATCAGGTAAATATTATTTTCTATTCGTTCATACAAGTTAAACAATAAATTAGTTCTTAATGAAAATGCAACATTTTTCAGATCTTCTAATTGCATTCAGAAAAAGAAATGAAAGAAAAATATGAAGCAGCAAAAGTTGTTATTTGATAATTTTGACACAATCTTTATGCAGTCTTATCCTAGGTACAATCTTTATGTTGGTTGTTATAAGACAGTTGGGGTGTATGGATGCTGATGTGTTGTACGGACTACGAATTGATCTCCACATTAGTGTTAGGGTTAGGATGATGATGTCTGAAACTGATGATGCTTTTTGTCTGTCATTGTTCTTTGTTAGTAATGGATGTTGTTTGGATCATTGTATAGCTTAGTGTTAAAATTCCCATTTTGCGGGCTAAATATAACTTGTTCGAGCCTTAGGGTTCGGATGGATGGTTCTTTCAAGCTAAAATGTTACTCCTATAGATATACGAGTAACATTTGGGCTTTGCTTTTTGTTTAGAAAAATATGAACAATGGTGCATGAATCTGGAACATATAAAAATTACTTTTCACTTATGAAAAAACAAACTTAAAACAAACTTTTTTTTGGGTAAAAGGGTTAATTCACCCCGGTAAATTTATTACGCCAAAAACATTCAAGTACAAAGGATGATGGTGGATCCATCATCTCAGTCCCATAGGACACTTACATGCAAAAATCAATTAACCAAACCAACCCTAAATTGTTACCGTTGCAAACCCTAAATTGTCTACCTCATCGTCTACCTCTAATTAATGATGATAAGGTTTGCTGGTATCGATGTATCTAGTTGTTAAGATTGTGTTTTAAGCATCTCAAGGGTAATGCATGTAGTAAATCTTGTATCAATGAAAATGCAGTTGGCTTTTGTGAATCTTGTGATAAGGCTTTTGTGTTTTGTAAGTTATGTGTTATGTAATGGGTCAAAAGTGAGGGTCAATGCAAGTAAGATGTAGATTACCAAATCAGCATTCAATTACATTTAACTTGTAGGTGAGTCATTAATAGAATGGGTAGTTTGTTTGGCATTTATATCCACACCATAACACACCTCATATTCACAGAATTAAGAAAGTCAAAACAAGTGATTAACCCTTTTCAATCCACCTTAAAAATGAGATCCAAACCTGATTAGCATGTGATATACATTTCATCTGATTCTGCTGATGAATCTGAATCAAGTGGAGAACTAAGTGCTCCAGTGTCTTGGAGTTCTTACTATCCTCTTGGTTACTGTAATGTAGTTCAGAAGCCACTACTTATTGAAGCAAAAAAGTCATCTGATGAAAAAGGTCAAAAGTCAGAAGCTAGTGGCCCAAGTGCAGGTAAAAGGATTATAGTGCTAGGACTAGCTGCTAATCAGACTTGGGATGACATCAAAGGTAAGAAATTTGGAATCAAAAACCCATCTGAACCAGTTGCAGACAAAAAGGACAAATGAAAGAAACATGCTGCCTAGTTGTTCAGCATGTGGTATGCAAGGTATCTTTTGTTGGTATTTATGTTTCATGATGCTTCTGTATGGGTTAACATCCAAAAACTATGTGTGTAATGAATATCTATGTGTGTAATGACTGTTTATATTTCATGTAATGAATATCTATGTTTCTGTATGTAATGGCAATGTAAAACAAAGGATAATGTAAAACAAAAGACATGTCTGCATTACATTGTTCAAAGTGGTACCATCCACATGCCACAATTAAAGTGGTCCAACAGATCCAATACTTAGTGTCTAACAAAAGATATATTTAATCTACCACCAGGGTCTTCTTCCTTCTACAATCTTCAATCTGAATCTGATACACCAAAATACACTAATTAATGATTCTCCACTTCTTCAACCTGATCATCTTCCTCTTCCTCGCCATCTACTTCATTTCCCTCATCAGCTCCATTAATCTCATCCCAATAAAAGTCTTTTGTCCGCAACCAATTAAGAATCCTGGTCTTCATGCACTTGTCTGCTTGTCTATACGATCCATATTCAACAATGGGTTCATCCCCAAATTCATTTATGATTGCATCAAAAAGCAAAAAGCAAAAAGCAAATTCATACTCTTCTAGCTGATTTCAAAAATTCATTGGATCAAGTTTATTACTGAATGTAAATAAAAAGGCATTAGTGCATGTGTATAAATAGACAAAATATACTATGTCAGATATTATTAAATTCATTTAAATGTGATTTAACTTATCTTTTACCCAGGAGAAAACAAAAATAACTAAATTCTAGAGTTCAAAAAATACTTACTTTTTTAATGGACAATTTCTTGAATGATGATTAACATATTCTCCACAACTTGAACACTTCCTTTTTCCATCATTAGCCATATGATTTATTTAGAAAAGATAAGGAACAGCCCACTGGTTCTTCACGATCACCAGGATGTAGTGTCCTAGAATAACCAAGTTTTCAATTCCAGATTTGCATTAACCACTGTAACCTTGAAACTATGGCCTGTATCACAATCCAAATAAATGCATCAAAGGAATATAATTAACAATAGTTCAACGATTGCAAAAAAGATAGTTTCTCTATTTGCAACAGGTTGCCTAACCAGTGAAAAGAAGAAGTGGAAATTCACTATCCTATCTTATAAGCATTAAATATAAACTTTCAAAAACGTTACTGACAATCACAAACTTATTAGCATTAAATATATAATCGTAGGTGACGGCTGCCATTAGTATTAGTTATTGCCTTTCAAAAACTTTATTGCCACTGCCCTATATAGTTCCTTCTGGTATAGTAGTTATTGACTTTCAAAAACGTTATTACCTAAAACTTGAACGAGAATTTGGAAATTAAATGATCATTGACAAAGGATTTCTAGTAATGTACCTACTTGTAGGAACAATAATACCACTTTAAAGTAACCATATCAGTGAAGCTTACTATTTTATTATAACAATCTCAAAAAAACAGCACTAACTTAAAAAATAATAACAAAAACTAGATAAGTTATCAGCTTTAAAATGATCACATAAGGTATGCTTCAACTGATACTAACAAAAATTACTTAGCTCATAATTCACATAAGGTATGCTTCAACTAGATAGGTTTACTTAAATTCCAAAAAAATGCTATTATTACTTTTTTAGTTCATAAAAGTTGCAGAATGTATGCTTCAACTGATACTAACAAAAATTACTTAGCTCATAATTCAAGACCAAAACCCACTGATAACACATCTGAATCAGTAAATCACTAAATTCAACTCAGCCTGTAAATACAATGATCTCACAAAACAGACAAAGTGAAACAAAACGAGGCTTCACCATCATGCACAAAAAAAATAATAATATAACAAAAGACTCAACGGGACTATGCGATCTTGGCTAAATTGATGTTCATACATTTCAACAACACACAAACATCATTGACATAAAAACATTGAAACTTAAATAATCGCTAATCTCAACATTATTCACATGCGAAGATGCTCTAACTAAACTTAAAATCCGATAATAACCTCAAAATTACATTGCTTACTGATATTCTTCACTCGTGAAGATAAATTCTAAAAACTTAAATAATCGCTTATCTCAACATTATTCACATGCAAAGATACTCTAAAACTAAACTTAAATCCAATAATAACCTCAAAATTCCATTGCTTACTGATATTCTTCACACGTGAAAATAAATTTTAAAAAATTAAATTCACATGCGAAGATGCTCTAACTAAACTTAAAATCCGATAATAACCTCAAAATTACATTGCTTACTGATATTCTTCACTCGTGAAGATAAATTCTAAAAACTTAAATAATCGCTTATCTCAACATTATTCACATGCAAAGATACTCTAAAACTAAACTTAAATCCGATAATAACCTCAAAATTCCATTGCTTACTGATATTCTTCACACGTGAAAATAAATTTTAAAAAATTAAATTCACATGCGAAGATTGATGATACTCATCATTTTTGGTCAAATCTGAACTGCAAAACATTTAAAAACACTCAGAAATGCATCAAAATACTGAAAATATCTCAAAATTGTGTTTTATATGTTTTAAATGCAAAATGAGTAAAAGCACTAAAAACGAACAAAGTTTGCATAATTGGCGCTTTCAGTCCCCAACTTTCAAAAATGGCAAAACAAGTCCCGGGATTTTCAAAATGGAAAATATTATTTATGGTCCTTGGTTAATAAATTTTGTCATCTATGGTCCTTATAATAATTTTTGGAAAAGTTCAGTTTCAGTCCCTCTAGTTTGGATGAATTGCAAGAATGGTCCTTGTGTTACTAAGCTAATAACCAAACGGACCCTTTTTAACCCCAAACCCAAAACCAAAAATTAGCCCAAAAGCCTAAACCGTTTCCCTCCCCACATATTCCCTCCAATACCACCTTCTCCATCACCACTTTTTTTGCAACTCAACCACTCTAGCTCACCCTACTCCACGCCTTGTCCCCTCCAACCACAACCCTCCAAAGCCACACTCAACCTCCCCATCCTCCCCTGTCACTCTCTTTTCCCAAATCCTCATTCCCCATGCCTTCCCCTTCCCAAGACAAAGTCACAAGATGCCAAGCCACCTTGGCAATCCACACCACAAAAAGTCCCATCAGACGGCTTAGATTATCTTCTCAATGGTACCTACTAAATGGATGGCTGGGATTATCAAAAGAAAGCACAAACTTGGTACTTTGCTTGGTTCGTCTCACAATGAAAGCACAAACACAAGAAAGAGAAGAGAGAAGACATATTCACTCTTTTGTATAAATAGGTAGTGAGAATTTGTAAAAAGTTAGTCTAGAATTCTGAAGTTCTAGCACCAGTTTACTTTATTGTCATTTAAATTTCCCTGTACTTTTAATTTCAGTTAAAGGCAATTCAATTTCAGGATTATTTCAAATTTCAAGTTTAAGCTATCTAAATTTTTGTTCATGTTCTTAAATCTGCCAATGTTTATGTTTGCTGTTATGTTGCTTTACTTGTTAAGATGGGCTTTTACAAGCTTCAGTGAGTTGTGTTAAGCTTAAAATTTGGTTCTTAAAATTCCAAGCTTCTTCAGTTTTCTTTTAGAAGCAACTTCAGTGTTTAGAGGGTGTTGGGCACAAGCAGATTAACTGCTTTTGCTAGTTTTTAAAAAAAAAAAAAAAGCTAAATTCATTCTTAGATATCCTTGATCTAAGTTGCATAGGTTTCAAAACAGTTTTTTATCAATAGTCTTAGGTTGTCAGAATTTTCTCTTTTGTCATCAGTAGTAGTATTAGCTTAAAGTGTTTTAGCTTATTTAGTAGAATAAATTTCATTTAGTAACTTATTTTTGCCTCGCAAAGCAACCCTTTTCTGTTTCTGGCTTACTGATCAGCAGCCCATTGGAGCCTTCTCACAAGCCTATTACGAGCTCGTAAAAGCTCCTCAGAAGCTGAACATGGGGGCAAAGGGTTGTGTACTTGGTGAACTTGGAATATGCATAAGCTTAAAAGCTTATTCCTTCTGTAGCATGGTCAAAATAAGCTCCAAACAGTCCCTTGTGGGCTGTTTCAGCAGCAACAGGTACATAACAGATCATCTTTTTTTTATTGCTTATTTAGGTTTGGTTAGTGCTTATTTAGAACCTTTAGGACCTCTTAGAATAAATTAGATTAGTTTAATCACTTTAGCTTGCATTGTGCTTATTGTAGCTTTTTAGAACTTTTTGTTAAATTCTGATTTGCTTATTTTATCTAGTTTAGGATTTCCCTTTTTGCCAACTGCTTACCCCATTCTAAATTCAGTTTAATTAACTTGTCTTTTGTTTATTCTGATCGTATTCTAGCATGCCATTGTTATTTAGTCTCATATATGCTTACTCTTGTTTGTTCATGCTCAAAAAGATTGTCAAATAAGGGGTGTTTGTTTGGTGGCTGTCCAAAAACAGCAGCCTTGTTTCACTTAATTTTCTAGCTTTTTGATGTTAAGTATTGCTTATTAGGACCCCTTTAGGCTTTCTAGGTAATATAGATTAGGATTGGCCTTTGTTTAGTTTAAATTGTAGCTTTTTGTAGCTTTTATGCCTTGACTGTCCTCACAACCAAGAACCAAACAGTCCCTTGTGGATTTGCTGAAAGAGTAAGCTGTTACAGCTTGTTGTGGCCTTTTTCAAATCAATTTTTTTGTTAGAAATACTTGATTTAGTACTTATATTAGTTTGCAAAAGAATAAATTAAATAAAATAAATAAGTAGCAAAAAAAGGAAGAACTGGGCATCGAACCCAGGACCTCCTGCACACGAGCACCAAACCAGACACCACACCCAACTGCCCTTGGGACTTCTTTTGTTCAAATTTTGCACAATTAAATCTTTAAGGACGTTAGGCAGTTTATGAATAAGTTTTTCCTAGCTTAATTTCAGCTTATTTCTCCACACAAGTTACTGTTTTCTTATTTTTCTTAGATCAAGTATAAATCAAAGTAGCTTTTGTGAATTTTTCAGATTTTTATAAAATTGTTTAGTATTTTTAATTAATTAATTAGTTTAAAATAGTTTTTAATTCGTAGAAAATAAAATAAAAGTAGAAAAAATTCCCGGCTTTTTCCTAAAATTATTTTTAGTCATTTAGAATGTAGGAAAATTAGTTTTGCACTCATAGGACTTAAATTTCATCTTTTTCACTTTCGAGGCTCGGTGAGTTCCGGTTTTAGCGTTTTGCATTTTAACACCCTAGGATGTAATTTAGCATCGTTTAATTGTTTCTTAGGATTGTATTTTCCATATTCGTAGGTATTTTACTTCTTTATTTTCACGTTTTATTTAAATGCGCTCACGTAATTTTATTTGAACGCACGTTTTAGGTTTTAAAACGTTAATCGATTTTAAATATAGAATTAAAATGACTTCAAAGTCTTTAATAGATTGATTCCTTAGTGTAAAATCAATCATAACCTTTTCCTGTTCAATATTCACCCGATCACAGATTTGTTGTATTACAGTGTTCACACCTCGTTGGGACTTAACGACCCGGGAAAACACTAAACTCTCCTGGACTCAATTGAATTGGTTCTAGACTGTTTGGCTTTTGTTACGGTTGACCATTCACAAGTGGTTGACTTGTGTGATAAAACCTGACCGTCTGGGACCCAATCAAATTTTAAGCGCCATTGCCGGGAGGTGTCTTTGCAGACTACTTAATTTGAAGCATCGATGATTGTTGAATATACACCATTGTATATTTACCATCCTTGTTCATATTTTCTTATTATTATTATATAAAAACAAACGGTTCCAAAACATTTTAAAATCGGCCAAATGAATACAAAACCCAAAAGATTTTCTTCTTATATATTTACAAAATGTTTATCCAAAATCCAAAATATCCATCTTTACCCTCTCACATCTTTGATTCTTCATCCCAACCCTCACGAAACCCTTTGATTCTTTCTATGTCGTATCCACACCATTTTGGTTGTCAATGGTGTGGTGGCCTCATAATGATGATAATTGTCTCGGTTTAGCATGGTAGAGTCGGGAAATGGGTGCATCTATAACCAAGACCCTATTCTTACCATGACACGACTAATTTATTTCATCGACTACCACATCATGAGATTCATACATACTTGTGTGAATTTTGTGGAGGTCCTCACTAAGGATTTGAGTGTCGAGACCAAAGACACGCTTCTCATGAACAAATCTCGATAACACTCGAACTTTGAAATGACCAACTTCCATATTATTCACATGACCGACCATAACAATCATTTTGTTATAGTACTTGTGGAGGTCCACACTTTAGCTCGATTGTCAAACAAGGAATCCATTTCCTTGTAACAATTACGACTCTTCGTATCATGACCAACCTCTGACAGACCAAATGAATCAGCACCACCTCACCTAAGCCACTTCCTTAAAATCTTCTCCTTGATCTTTTGGATTTAGTGAAGATTTGAAGGAATGTAAACATTCCCAAGATAATCCAAATCAAAATCCATGGAAAAATTGTTAGTCAAGAGCAGTCGCTAAATTAGATTCCCAGTTGCGGTGAAAACTCTATTAGGGAATTAATTAAAATACAAAAGCACCAAATCTAGCTCTCGATTCGCTTTCATTCCCGATGACGATGATGATGAAGTTACCCTTGATATTCATCAATTTTATGCAGGTTCATCAAGTTCATCATTGAAATTCCTTCCATGAAAATCGTGAAGAAAAGACTATGATGGAATTACTAGCCAGAAGAACAAATGGAAATTGTAAAACATATGTATGGTAGTCCTTCTCAACTCCCTCACCGTTGTTATCACACCCTATATTCCCACTCACTCTCTAAACATGGGGATGAGCATCTTGACACTGTTCTGAAAGGAATCGGACGAATTCATAAAGTCTAGTGTTGAGAACCTTGTCCCAATCCCGAGAGAGTCACAGGGAACTTCGATCATATGTGTGATTCTCTTTCCCTCTTGAGTGTTCAAATGATCATTTGAAACTTTCTCGATCTTAGCGACGATTGTGCTTCCTATGGAAACATCGAGTATGTTGAGGCATCACCCACGATCGATCCTCTTGAGGAGTTCACCGATGAACTCGCTTACATCAATCCACTTTCATCGAACAAAGTGATGATGATATCTTTGATTTCGAAGCCGATCCGGGAGAGATTGAAAGTCTCCTTATAATGATCGTTCACCCTTCTTATCCCAACAAATCCAATAGAGAATGTTGATCACTTTGTTCTGAAGCATTCAAACAACTCTCACTAATCCTCTATTTGAATTCGACTCGAATTCACTTTAATTTCGAGAATCCACTCTTTGATACCGGTTGAGGATAGTGATGAGTCTGATGGAACAAGAATTCACATATTTACATCTTGTGATTGATTCTCTTCACGAGGAGTTCGCCGGTGAACTCACTCATATCATATCTCCGCCGAGTATGATAACTTCCACTTTGATCATGACACACCGGGATTTGTCTTGATCACGTGAGCTTAAATGATGAGATTCATAATCTTGAAATTATGGATTCTCCTATGGATGAAGATGAGTTAGTCATGATTTTCATCATGACTTTCTTTCTTTTCTTCACCTATCCCGTGACTTCTTCTCTTCTTCACTCATTCGGGAGTGAAGATACCATCTTTGACCCCGGCATTTCCATGTACCATTCGTGAGCCAGGTCTATGATTACCTCATCGGTGTGGAACTTTCACGTACTTCAATGTTTATACAAACATCTTGAATGAAAGTCCGATGGAGATTGTCTCTTCCACTTACTTCCCCATGAACAAATGAATGCGGGGATCGAGTCAAGCTAGCGACTCGGTAATCAAAAACGATGAGTTAAACATGGGTTTTCACCCGTGTGTACCACCCTAGAGTGGGGAGTTGCCCATTGTTGTATATAAGTTTTCATCAAAAAAAAATCAAATAATGGTAGTAGTATTTCCCTTTACGTTCTATGTTTCGACATAATACCGGTACTTTGAATATTTAGGCAATATTCATTTCTAGTGTGGGGGAATTCTCATGAATTTTATCATGTAATTATACCACCCAATTCCCCATTTTGGCCAAAATTTTTTTTGGAGTAAGTGTTTTGCACTTACTCATCTTACTGATTATCGAGTCCGCCATGTCTAATAAACTAAAGGATTGGCTAATCCAGAGCAAACGGCTCTTGGTAAAGATATCTCAAATCCGTTGACGGCTTGCAATTTGCCCAAAATTGTATGGTGTTCTACTCACCATATCTTTAATTAGTGAAGAGTTGGCTAGCACCGCAAGTTTATAGCTTGTGGTAAAGGCGCTTGAAAACCATAATTGGTAATCGACTCACCAAAGATATTTTATCTAAGAGTTGGCTAGTCCGAGCAAACGGCTTCGGTAAAGACAAATCAAATCCGTTGGAAGTCGGTGATTTGCTCAAAATCATATGGTTATCGAGTGTACCATAGTTCTTACTTGAGTGAAACATTTGGCTACTCCGAGTAATGGCTTTTGGTAAAGAGATTCAAATCCATTATGTTTCTCAAAAGATTGCTAGGGACTAGCAATGTTTTAGTGTGGGGATTGATGAGTGTGTAAATACTCATCATTTTGGTCAAACTGAATCGCAAAACATTTAAAACACTCGAAATGCATCAAAATCATGAAAATATCCCAAAATTGTGTTTTATATGTTTTAAATGCAAAATGAGTAAAAACACTAAAACGAACAAAGTTTGCATAATTGCGCGAGTTCAGTCCCCAACTTTCAAAAATGGCAAAACAAGTCCCGGATTTTCAAAATGGAAAATATTATTTATGGTCCTTGGTTAATAAAGTTTGTCATCTATGGTCCTTATAATAATTTTTGGAAAGTTCGGTTTCGATCCTCTAGTTTGGATGAATTGCAAGAATGGTCCTTGTGTTACTAAGCTAATAACCAATGGGACCTTTTTAACCCAAACCCAAAACCAAAAATTAGCCCAAAAGCCTAAACCGCTTTCCTCCCCATATTCCTCCAATACCACCTTCTCCATCACCACTTTTTGCAACTCAACCACTCTAGCTCACCCTACTCCACGCCTTTGTCCCTCCAACCACAACCTCCAAAGCCACACTCAACCTCCCCATCCTCCCCTGCTACTCTCTTTCCCAAATCCTCATTCCCCATGCCTTCCCTTCCCAAGACAAAGTCACAAGATGCCAAGCACCTGGCAATCCACACCACAAAAAGTCCCATCAGACGGCTTAGATTGTCTTCTCAATGGTACCTACTAAATGGATGGCTGGGATTATCAAAAGAAAGCACAAACTTGGTACTTTGCTTGGTTCGTCTCACAATGAAAGCACAAACACAAGAAAGAGAAGAGAGAAGACATATTCACTCTTTTGTATAAATAGGCAGTGAGAATTTGTAAAAAGTTAGTCTAGAATTCTGAAGTTCTAGCACCAGTTTACTTTATTGTCATTTAAATTTCCCTGTACTTTTAATTTCAGTTAAAGGCAATTCAATTTCGTGATTATTTCAAATTTCAAGTTTAAGCTATCTAAATTTTTGTTCATGTTCTTAAATCTGCCAATGTTTATGTTTGCTGTTATGTTGCTTTACTTGTTAAGATGGGCTTTTACAAGCTTCAGTGAGTTGTGTTAAGCTTAAAATTCGGTTCTTAAAATTCCAAGCTTCTTCAGTTTTCTTTTAGAAGCAACTTCAGTGTTTAGAGGGTGTTGGGCACAAGCAGATTAACTGCTTTTGCTAGTTTTTTAAAAAAAAAAAAAAAAGCTAAATTCATTCTTAGATATCCTTGATCTAAGTTGCATAGGTTTCAAAACAGTTTTTTATCAATAGTCTTAGGTTGTCAGAATTTTCTCTTTTGTCATTTTTTTTAACTGCATACATGCCCTCACAGTCTCTTTGGAGCTTAATTTAGGATTGATTAGGGTAGATTTAGGATTAGATTTTGTTTGTACCATCAGTAGTAGTATTAGCTTAAAGTGTTTTAGTTTATTTAGTAGAATAAATTTCATTTAGTAACTTATTTTTGCCTCGCAAAGCAACCCTTTTCTGTTTCTGGCTTACTGATCAGCAGCCCATTGGAGCCTTCTCACAAGCCTATTACGAGCTCGTAAAAGCTCCTCAGAAGCTGAACATGGGGGCAAAGGGTTGTGTACTTGGGGAACTTGGAATATGCATAAGCTTAAAAGCTTATTCCTTCTGTAGCATGGTCAAAATAAGCTCCAACAGGTCCTGTTTACATTTAAAGAACAATGTACATAATGATCATCTTTTTTATTGCTTATTTTGGTTTGGTTAGTGCTTATTTAGAACCTTTAGGACCTCTTAGAATAAATTAGATTAGTTTAATCACTTTAGCTTGCATTGTGCTTATTGTAGCTTTTAGAACTTTTGTTAAATTCGATTTGCTTATTTTATCTAGTTTAGGATTTCCTTTTGCCAACTCCGCTACCCCATTCTAAATTCAGTTTAATTAACTTGTCTTTTGTTTATTCCGATCGATTCTAGCATGCCATTGTTATTTAGTCTCATATATGCTTACTCTTGTTTGTTCATGCTCAAAAGATTGTCAAATAAGTGGGTGTTTGTTTGGTGGTCATTCCAAAACAAAGAATTTTGTTTCACTTAATTTTCTAGCTTTTTGATGTTAAGTATTGCTTATTAGGACCCCTTTAGGCTTTCTAGGTAATAGAGATTAGGATTGGCCTTTGTTTAGTTTAAATTGTAGCTTTTTGTAGCTTTTATGCCTTGACTGTCCTCACAACCAAGAACCAAACAGTCCCTTGTGGATTTGCTGAAAGAGTAAGCTGTTACAGCTTGTTGTGGCCTTTTTCAAATCAATTTTTTTGTTAGAAATACTTGATTTAGTACTTAGATTAGTTTGCAAAAGAATAAATTAAATAAAATAAATAAGTAGCAAAAAAAAGGAAGAACTGGGAATCGAACCCAGGACCTCCTGCACACGAGCACCAAAACAGACACCACACCCAACTGCCCTTGGGACTTCTTTTGTTCAAATTTTGCACAATTAAATCTTTAAGGACGTTAGGCAGTTTATGAATAAGTTTTTCCTAGCTTAATTTCAGCTTATTTCTCCACACAAGTTACTGTTTTCTTATTTTTCTTAGATCAAGTATAAATCAAAGTAGCTTTTGTGAATTTTTCATATTTTTATAAAATTGTTTAGTATTTTTAATTAATTATTTAGTTTAAAATAGTTTTTAATTCGTAGAAAATAAAATAAAAGTAGAAAAAATTCCCGGCTTTTTCCTAAAATTATTTTTAGTCATTTAGAATGTAGGAAAATTAGTTTTGCACTCATAGGACTTAAATTTCATCTTTTTCACTTCGGGGCTCGGTGAGTTCCGGTTTTGCGATTTTGCATTTTAACACCCTAGGATGTAATTTAGCATCGTTTAATTGTTTCTTAGGATTGTATTTTCCATATTCGTAGGTATTTACTTCTTTATTTTCACGCTTTTATTTCGACGCCACGTAATTTTATTTAAACGTACGTTTTAGGTTTTAAAACGTTAATCGATTTTAAATATAGAATTAAAATGACTTCAAAGTCTTTAATAGATTCAGATTCCTTAGTGTAAAATCAATCATAACCTTTTCCTGTTCAATATTCACCCGATCACAGATTTGTTGTATTACAGTGTTCACACCTCGTTGGGACTTAACGACCCGGGGAAACACTAAACTCTCCTGGACTCAATTGAATTGGTTCTAGACTGTTTGGCTTTTGTTACGGTTGACCATTCACAAGTGGTTGACTTGTGTGATAAAACCTAACCGTCTGGGACCCAATCAAAGATGCTCTAACTAAACTTAAAATCCGATAATAACCTCAAAGTTACATTGCTTACTGATATTCTTCACTCGTGAAGATAAATTCTAAAAACTTAAATAATCACTTATCTCAACATTATTCACATGCAAAGATACTCTAAAACTAAACTTAAATCCGATAATAACCTCAAAATTCCATTGCTTACTGATATTCTTCACATGCGAAGATGCTCTAACTAAACTTAAAATCCGATAATAACCTCAAAATTACATTGCTTACTGATATTCTTCACTCGTGAAGATAAATTCTAAAAACTTAAATAATCGCTTATCTCAACATTATTCACATGCAAAAGATACTCTAAAACTAAACTTAAATCCGATAATAACCTCAAAATTCCATTGCTTATTGATATTCTTCACACGTGAAAATAAATTTTAAAAAATTAAATTCACATGCGAAGATGCTCTAACTAAACTTAAAATCCGATAATAACCTCAAAATTACATTGCTTACTAATATTCTTCACTCGTGAAGATAAATTCTAAAAACTTAAATAATCGCTATCTCAACATTATTCACATGCAAAGATACTCTAAAACTAAACTTAAATCCGATAATAACCTTAAAATTCCATTGCTTACTGATATTCTTCACATGCGAAGATGCTCTAACAAAACTTAAAATCCGTTAATAACCTCAAAATTACATTGCTTTATCGATATTCTTCACTCGTGAAGATAAATTCTAAAACTTAAATAATCGCTATCTCAACATTATTCACATGCAAAAGATACTCTAAAACTAAACTTAAATCGATAATAACCTCAAAATTCCATTGTTTATTGATATTCTTCACACGTGAAAATAAATTTTAAAAATTAAATTCACATGCTAAGATGCTCTAACTAAACTTAAAATCCGATAATAACCTCAAAATTACATTGTTTACATCGATATTCTTCACTCGTGAAGATAAATTCTAAAAACTTAAATAATCGCTCATCTCAACATTATTCACATGCAAAGATACTCTAAAACTAAACTTAAATCCGATAATAACCTCAAAATTCCATTGCTTACTGATATTCTTCACACGTGAAAATAAATTTTAAAAAATTAAATAATCGCTAATCTCAACATTATTCAAATGCACCTAAATAAAACCTAAAAACTATGATTTATGCAATTTAATTCATCTCTAAACATCAAAAACCTAATCCGTAAAACTATTATTTCACAAACACATCATTAGATAGTAACTGTAAAACAAACAGAACCTAATAAACCAATAAAAATCTTCACATGTGCAAAAAATAGATGTCTAATAAAGCAAATAAATCAATTAACATATTAATGAGATAGTCAACGCCGGAGTCAACGCCGGAGAAAAAGTTGTTAAACAGTTAAAAACTAAATAAGATTTAAACAGAAAAATATTAATTATAGATCCAATACCGCAATAAACGCCAGATATAGAAAGAACGAGATGACGGTGATGAAGGTGATGACGGCTGTGTCGGAGATGCGGTGACGGAGATGCGGTGACGGAGATGATGAAGATGCGGTGGCGGAAACGATGGAGATGAAGAAGATGACAGATATAGAGTTAATAGCAAGATCTCGTTTGAAAGTTAAGTTTGAGTGTGTTTACGTGTGACAAAAGGAGAGAGAGAGAAAACATGGATAAACTTTAGGGGTGTGAAAGCAAATGAAGATAATTCACTTAGACCCCTAAAAATTTTGTCCAATATTTACAATAATGCCATTCCGCCCAAAATGAGATTTACTTGATCCTACGGTCCAGATCTCTTCTCGCGTTCTCACAAAAATTAGACTTCTCATTTGAGCGCTTGTCTATATATATATATATATATATATATATATATATATATATATATATATATATATATATATATATATATATATATATATATATATATATATATATATATATATATATATATATATATATATATATATATATATATATATATATATATATATATATATATATATATATATATATATATATATATATATATGTATATATATTACTATGGTTAACCAAGAATTAATGAGATGCAAAATTTTCTCATCTCTACTAACTTAAAATAGAGGATTCATTTCTAAATATAGATTACTTTTTTAGACATTTCTAAAATAACAATAATCAATTCGGTGGGAAGTGTTTAAACTGTTCCCTTCCTCTAAAAATTATAAGGAGAAGACTAATGGTGTAAGTTATAAGCGTACTGCCAGTTTGCACAATAATTATTTAATCAAACATCTAAATTGGTTGATGATGCATATCTTGTGAAAGTTGTTTTAGCGATCTTTATCACATTATTTCAGACAGATAATTAGCCTCTTCATTCCGGTGCACCTTTGTTATAAGTGTTAGAACATGTATATTATGATAATTATAACTGAAATCTCTTTATAAATGATCTAGGAGGTTGTATGCATTCAAAATAGACTTCCAGCAACTATCAATCGGGCTATCCTATTTGTCTCAGTTGACCTTTTCACTTTTAAGACAACTTTTTCTTTGATTTTACTCATATGACATTCTTGATGCTTGGATACGTTTCATAGTTTTTCGGATTTGTAGTTGCTTTTTTATTTATGTTTTTGAACAACAATTGGGCTTACTTTAGCACACCGTGTTGGAATGGTAACATACAAACATTGTTTTCAACACTCTTGCAAGGTTTTAAAAAGTGAATATCTATTTGAGTAGTTGATCTGAATACCGAAGATGATATGATGTCTGGTATTTTTCACATTGTGATCAAGCTTCGTGTGTTCAAATCTGTAGGCTAGCAATGCATATTGAAATTTATAATCCGAGCATTGTGTTTTCAAGTCGTATATAGTCAGTTTCAAAAGTTTGGGGTACAATGCAACTAAATATGTTAAGAATGATTATTATGGGTGAAAGTAATTATTTTAGGACTAGTGATTCACGATTATTAATATGTTTGTCAAAAGGGAGTTTGGGATGCTTCTGTATGTACTTATCTACTTAGTTTCATGGGTTTGGCTAAAATTGTGGTTGTGCTTTATCTAGTGTAAAATCCTTTCCTAAGTTACTTAATCCTCTTAGGTCTCGTGTCTGAGTCTCCACCTTCTGTACTTTTACCTACTTTTACTAAGGTGAGTTCATGGCCTTTACTTTACTTGCCATAAATATTTTGGAGTGAGAATACATGCACATTTTACTTAGTCGTTTTACTCGAACTCTATACTCAAATTACTCTCATTTCCGCCTTACTTCAATACTTGTTTAATTTCTCTAACGCATTACTTACTTACTCATTACATACTTGATTTCCAACTCTGGAAATAAGTGCTTGAAATATAAATGTGAATTTATAGCCCCACTCTTAAACTTATTACTTGATTTGCAAAACTTTGGACCCCATATTGTGACTCTGAATTATTTATTGAATAGTAACTTTTCGAAACGTCTCATATAGAAGCCATTCTCGACAACTTGAACTTTGTACTATCAAGTAGCACCCCAGTGACATTGACTTCCACTGCCATATTTTTGGGGTCTTACAAAATGCTACATATATAAGTTAACACTTGCTTAGACAATTTTTCATATTTTTAACTTTTAACATAATTACCTTATAATGACATAACTTTTCAAAAATAAGAAATCACAAAAATCACAATTGGTCAATTAGTCAAATGTTGGAAAGTGAAATAGTGGAATTATGGAAAAGTGAAATTTTTGCATGGTACCTTTACATGGAAAGTATTCAATTTCTTTTTAATGTATTTCCAATTCTTCCAATTTCCAAACTTAAAAATATTAATATTAAATGTACGAATTGCAACCACACAAGTCGCATATCATAAAATCCTCTCAACTCCCACCACCACCAAACTTCTCCTCCACAGGAGCTCACCCCCATCGGACATCACCTCCGCCGGACCTCACCTCCACGGAACCAAACACCACCGCCAAAACCCACCCTCCTTCGAACCCACACGTCCACAACGTCACCATCGAGGTATTTTGAAGGGTTTATCAGTAGATCTAAAGTTTTGATGTTTTTCTTAGGCGTGTTTGTGTAGATCTAAGTTTTTTACATAATAGATCTAAAAAAATTGCCTTTTTTGATGAAGCAACCACATGCCGCCGCCGCCTTCGCCTCTTACTCGCCAGAACTGTAGCCGCTGTTGCCGCTCACTTGCGTTTTCTTGAAGGGTTTTGAAGGTTTTGATGTATTTTTAAGGTTTTATTATAAGATCTAACGTTTTGAAGTTTTTCTCAAGCGTGTTTGTGTAGATATGAGTTTTTTCATAATAGATCTAATAAAAATTGAGATTTTTTTGTTGTAGCTGCCACCAGCCACCGCCGCTGCTATGCCGCCGACTCCCCGAAACAGTAGCCGCCGCCACCGATAGCTGTCTGGAGATCTTGCTGTCGTCGTTGATATCTCATCACAAACATTGTTTTCGTCGGCGTTGAAGCATTTGTGGTCGCCGGAATATGTACGGTTTATTTGTAGATTTGTTGATATTTGTGATAAAACTTGTTATGTAAATTTTGTTATAATGTTGTTGTTATTATTTGCTATAATGTTTATTATTTACATTTTGTTATAAAGTTTACTGTGTGAACTTTATTATAAAGTTTATTTTGTATATAACTGTTTATGGTTCATATTTTTTTATATAGTTTATATTGTAAAGTTTGTTATAAATTTTATTGTTTTGAAGTTTGTTATGCAGTTTATGGTGTAAAGTTTGTTACAAAAGCATAGGGTTTATAGATAGATAGGTTATCCAATTTTTTAGTTTTATTCATTTAAGTTATCAAACAATATTTTTGTGCAAACGGGGTATTGGACTACATGGGGTTGACATTCAGGTTACTGAATTGTAAAAACGCGATATTTATGTTACTTAACTTACCTAAAAAATGCATTCAGATTACTTTGATTACACTGAAAATATAGAGGTTGAATGCCTTTTTAAATGAAATGAAAGTTTCGTAACTTAGGCGAATAAAGTTAAAAATTTGAGTAACCTAACAGTCTATAAACCCCAAAGGATATTGTGTAGGTTGTGTTATCAATTTTATTGTGTATATTTTGTTATAAATTTTATGGTATAAATTTTGTTACAAAATGTATTGTGTAAATATAATAGTTTTGTCATTTTGAATTCTGTAATGTTTAAAAAAATCTAAATGTCTTGAAAACTTGCAAGTATTTTAGAATTTAGAAAGTTTTGAAAACTTTAAATGTTTTACAAGTTTTAAAAGTTTTGAACTATTTTCAATATTTAGAACTTTTTGTAATTTTGAAAATATTTGAAATTCAAAATATTTTGAAAATTTTAGAACTTTTTATTTATAATTTTTTGATTTTTTTTTAATTTCAAAACTTTTTATCGTAAATATTTAAAAAATGTTTGAAACTTGAAAAAAATTGTACTTTTTGAATTTTTTAAGTTTTGATATTTTGAAATTTAATATCTTTAATAAATATGATAAAAAGGAAGTTTCATTTTGTTAATATTTTATTAAGTTGGAAAGGGATCTTATGACTATAATTTGGTAGCTGATATCTATTGCACTTGGGTTTTATTTATCGTACCTATAAACAAGAACCACCGATAATCGGGTTAACTGAAATTAATACACAAACATCAATTATCTCAAGCATAATATACGCAAACAAATGTTATCTCTAAATACATAAAAACATACACACAAACGAATATTGATGAAGGTTATCGATGAAGGTTGTATAACAGGTATTGCAGTTAGCACTTCACCAAACGGAAAATGTGATTTCTATTGTTTGCACTTCACCAGTTAGCACTTTGGAAAGTATTTATTGTTTGCAAAAAAAATTGTCATACCATATACTCTCATACCATTCGTGAATGTCAAACCATGTTAAGAATTTTTGTTAGAGTTGAGTTATCGGATGTTACAACCGTTTGCAATTACATTTTGATCTTTTGACGTTCTATTTTGAACGTTATACGAAACACTTACCACAATATCGCATATCGTTAATCGTCTGCCGCTAGAAACCGATGCCGCACGGTACCGCCTACTCGCCTGTGTGTGTGTGTGTATGTATATATATATATATATATATATATATATATATATATATATATATATATATACTATGTCATATAATATATATCCTATATATATATATATAAATATATATCCGATGGACGGGTATGACTTGTGGTTTTTATTTTAGGATTTAGTTGAACAAATATATACTAAAAAGTAATTAAAAGTTAAATTAAACAATATCAATGTTAAAATATAGCAAAAATGACATTAGCTATCCATTTAACATAAATATAGGAACAAATAGTGAATGAAGTTCCAAAAATTCATCACCATTTTAGTAACATTATCAACTCGTCTCTTCACACTGACACTCGAAAACTTGAATAAAATTTGGGGCAAGAAGGCTTTATATCAACCATTTTGGTGAGATGCCTTTGAATCCTAATTCAAATTAGATCTCATAAAGAAAAATAAAATATTTGGAAAGTCCTATCCATCTACAACTGAGATTTATCATTTGATCCCGAATCGTTGTATGATTACATTTGTATTAGAGTCTTACTCCATCTACTATAGGATTAGGGGCGTTTTATTCTTCACGACTCTCTATTTTGTATTTGTTTTCCCTACTATTTTTGGGTTGAAATGTTGATGTTTCCTTATGTATTTTCGAAGACTTATTTGTTGTGACACACAGTTATAGCACTCTTGGTTGAACCACAAACATTCTTGCTATTTATAACACCAAAATATCCATAATCGGCGCAGAATTTTACTAAAAACACATACTTTTATAGTACCGTTTTACCTTTTATATCTTGATAATATTTAAATTAGCGATAAAGCAGAGGCCCATGTTTGATACCATTCCCTTAAAAGTACAACGGCCAAGGCAAAATACTGCCGGATTTAACCAAAACTTGCCTGAAAGCTTCGCCATGGTTTTGCCTTTGAACTAATGTTGGAATTTATACACCTTTTAGTAACATGTGGTGTAATGGTAGCAATCAAGGGCAATCAATTATTACATGTGCTATAGTGGTAGTAATCAAGACCATCAGTTACCAATTAACTTTGATGTTATGAAATGTTTAACGTAACAGTTCATTCAAATCCGTTGTATTATGATTTCAAAGAAGAGTTTAGAGAAACTTTGTTTTTATGGTGGTCTTGCCTCTGAACCAATGATAAGATTTGTACACCTTGTAACATGTGGTGCATGTGATGGTAGCAATCAAAGAGAACATGTTGTGTAATGGTAGCAATCAAGATCGTGAATTACTTAATTTTGATGTTATGACATTGTTAGATACAAGTAGTGAGAGTCCATTCAAATCGCTAATATGATTTCAAAAAAGACTATTTATAAAAGACTTCACAATGCAAGCAGGGGGTTTGGATGGTTTGATGGCCGAGGGATGAGGCCTTCCTTTGTTTGCTGTCTCCTCCTTTAGTGCGAGGATGTAGTCTACACTATGTGTTGGATATGACAATCATGGAGAAGGAAATGTAGTCCTCATGGTGAATTAGTGATAGTAAAATTTGCTTTGATAATTGTCATGTTAGTATTGTTGTATTTAGTTTGCAGTACAGTCTTATGTTTGCCTTAGTATGTAATTGGCAAATGTTCTGTATTTGTTTGTATATACTTGAGAAGTAATATAAAGGATAAAGCTCACCATTTCAACAAAAAAAAGTTCAAAATTTTTGGTCAAAATGGCTAAGATGGTAGAACAGTAATATAACCATGATATCATGTTGCAAAAGTGTGTATACGGTTTGAGGCTTTGAGATACCAGACAATGCGTGCATTTATTAATCGACAAGACAAAAGATCTAGGTATCCAGTGTCAAAAAAAGATTCAGTAAAAACTCAAATTAAATGTGTCACACTATAAATGGTTTACCTTTAGTTCGATGTTAAGATTCATCTACCACCCTAAATAAAATTTCAAGAAATGCTCACATGAGCGTTCAATAGCCGATCATGATACAATAATAAGTTGCACTTTATACAAAAGCTAAGATTCAATTCCTAGGAAACACAATTTACAATTGCACATAAATAGAAAATCTAAAAAATCATGTTAAAAAAAAAAAAAAAAAAAAAAAAAAGTTATACTTGGTCAAGTTAGAAGAGTTTAACACAGTGGTAATCCAAAACAGAACTTCTGTTAGTAGGTGTATGCTAGAGTTTCTACCTTGGTTGGTCGCCATAACGTCTTTTCGACACACAAAAACCCTTCTTTTTCCTTGTTGTAACTCAAATAGACGTTCATTATAGGGGTGTTCTTTTTCCTTGTTGTTCTTTTTCCTTCTTGTAATGGAATGTTTAAAACTCTTCATTATAGGGGTGTTCGGTTAATATTTCAAATATGAGGATACAAGACAAAAACTCTGCAATAGATTAAAAGAGATGAATTTACCTTTTCCTAACTCTTGAGAAAAGATGATCGGCATGAAGAAGATCAATTTAACTCCTAAAGGCGTACTTGCATTCAGATAACAGAGAAAAATTTAACTCCTAAAGGCGTCCACTTTAACTGTAACAATAAAGCTATATCAACTGCTATTATCTCCCCACATATATAATAAAGGAACATGCTGAGTCACAAATGCCACTTGGCAAGCATAAATGCCATGCTGGCAAGATTTAATTAGGTGTCAATGCCACCTATTTTTTTACACACGCTTCACACAGGATCACCACCAAGAACACACGCCTCCAAGAATGAAACTCCTTTCCCTGATCTTCAGCAACACAATCAATTCCATTTGTATTGCCCAAAATTAACCTACACATACGTTTCAACAAGAAAAATTAGCCTCTTTCCTCTTAATCAGTAACACACATCATCAATTTATTCCATTCTTATCTTAATCATTTTTGGGATTGATTTGTTTTTCTTCAAATCGTTTCAGAAAATCATGGAAGAGTTTAATATTATCGTAATCAAACATACGATCAATCATTCCCAGATTTTCAAACTCCATCTTCATCCACACCTTTCGATCCATCATTAACTAAGATTATTCAACTTCAGTCTCAAATAAATTGTGTACCAGTTTTATTCAGAATCAAGATTTGGATTTAATATTAGCAAAAATTCTCTTAAGTTTGATTGTTTTTTTAATTTTTGCAGGGAATGGTGATCCAAAATGATAAATAAAGATTACAATCGAAGTTCACCAGGTATCTTTGATAAAACAAAATATTCAGATATAGTTTTTGGTTATTTTGATTGATTTTATTCTATGTCGTGCACAGCTTCAGAATTATTGTTAAAAAGTCCAAGGTGATCATTCCAAGGTAAGATTTTTGTTTTTCATCTTTGAGTTACGATTTATTTGATATTAAATTATTGATTGATTCTTGATTTTTACATTAGGGTTCTTAATATGAAGATTGAATTGCATTCATGGTACTGAAAGATGTAGAAGACCTGACCATCAAGAGGTTCTTTTCTCTTTATTCATTTTATGTTTCCTATAAAAGATTCAAGGTAGTGTTGTTTGTTTAATGTTGTGTAATTTTTTGTTGTTCAAATGGCTTTGATAGCGCGGTTCAGGATCCCTTGATGTGTTATGTCACGAGGTACTTTAGCTCTAATTGAAGCAATGAAGCCTATGGATGCATGAAGGTACTTAACTATCATTTGTTCTTTATAACCTTTCATTTTTTTATGATTTTAAGCTTACAATTATTAATCGATCTTTCTTTTCAAACATTTTAGCTAATGTCTTCATTATCAGCCACTGTTTATGGGTGGCTAAAGGAGGTACCATGCACAAAAGAGTTTCCATTATCTGGAGCAAACCCATATGGACCAACCAAGGTATGAACTGGTCAACATTGTATTCATTTGCTCAACCTAAAGTATGGTTGATTTATCTAATAATAGAAATTAATACCTACAACTAATGATCGATGTGATAACGGGACATATATGCTTCGGATTTTAAATGGAAAATTATTTTGTTGCAAACAATCTTATGCCCTTTTTCCAACAAGTAATCGTTGGCAAGTTACCTACACTCAAATTATTTGGAATTGACTACTATTATTTGGAACTGACTACTCTACCAAACATGGAACAGGGATATGTTCTGATTTTTGATTTATAAGTCACTTTATTTATCATAAAGTGACCATCCGTTTTTTGACATTAGAAAGTCAACTTCTAAGTTTATTTATTTGTTTGCGCATAGGGTATTTGAAGGGGACCCTCCTGAAATAACAACATTGTGTGAGGTTGAGTATCTCAGAACAAATCCTTGAACCGCTCTTAAACATGCTCATGTTTGTAAGGTACATTGCGCCAAACCCGTTTCAATGTGAATTAAAGATCATATTTCATAACTAATAGATATGATAATAATCTAAAGTGTTTCAATCTATTAACATGTTCTATGCATTTCAACTCGCAGATGCATAATCAACATGTATGTCAAAAAGTTTTTGGAGAATGAATAGATAAAATCGTAGCAATGATCTTATTTTTTAATTTAATTATCCCGTTGCTACATTAGGTTGCTTTACCTTCGGAGGTGATAAATCTTAATAACATGGTAACCGCCAACCAAAGCAGCATATTCAACTGGCTTTCACCTAAAGATGCACAAGTACCAGTCATGAATTATATGAAGTTCAATGGACTTCTTTCGCAGAGGTAACTAAATATTTATAATTGTCTTTTATGTGCCTATAGGTAGATGAAATATGTTTTAATATCAATGGAAGCAAAAGTTCTCGATGCAAGGTATTTTGTTTTTATTCAATTATATTAATTTTGTTTTCGGATTACAGTTATTTACATCAAGTGGGCAATTGTGATATACCAGAGATTGATTCATACAAAAACAAGGTAACTAACTTTTTATTCTCTTGACTTCGAACTGATATTATGTGTCTATGAAATTATGCAAGAATGGGTAATTAGGTGCTAATGTTTATGTTTTTGTATGTGATAATAAAGGAATAAGAAGATGCAGCGGGAAGAGTTGTAAGTTGAGGAAAACAAACGTTACGAAGAATGATCATATCAGGCAAGAAAGCTTTACGCCACAAGAAGAGGAGTTGATCATCAAGCTTCATTTCGCTATCGCAGCAGTGAAACCCCAACCCCACACTCACTGCATTTTCACTTTTCCTCAACCTTTCTTTTGGGCCTTTCATTTTCTCTGTTGAACTACAACAACATATAGCTTCATTATAATAATCATATATGAAACATGAATCTGAAAACAAAATTAAACAACTTAATACTAATCATAAAATACTATGATAAACCCAAAGTGACAGACTTATCAAGGTACATGACTGATATTAGTTTCATGTATAACATAATCTATTGACACGGGCTAAACATGAAATCATAAACATGAAACTTATCTAGGTACATGACTGATATTAGTTTCATGTATAGGATTTCGAGTGTAGGGCTAAACATGTTAGTATATTATGTGAGATCCATTTCTGAAATCCTAAACATGTAACTTTTTAAGTTTGTTTAATGAAAGTTCTTGACCGCTTGTTCAAGATCAAAAGCTCTATAATTTAATATTGCGAGAACCGATTGTTGTTGTGACAGGAAACAACCGAACTAAGTCTGTTTTGGTCGGTCTTCAAGGTGTCGTCAAGAAGGCTGTTGGTGTTGGTGGTTGGCATTGCTGCTTATATGGAGGTTAAACCTGTTTTTGCAACTACAAATTGTTACCCAATGGAACACATGCCTTACTTCCCATTTATTTGCCCTTACTCTACATCTTTGGTACTTTACGATACTAGATAATGCTTTTTGGTTGCAGTGGCAACTTACACTACCATATCCCTTTTTCTTGGAACTTGCAGGACCCAAGTGTAAAGGAATTAGCTGAGCAAATACCAAAATGCCTATAATTCCACATGTTGAAGTAAGTATATAGTATTAAAAATAATACATCAATAAATGGACATGTTTAAATTGTTTTAGTTTTGTAATTGTGAAGTGATATTTCGCTACCATATTGACATCTCTCCAGAAAATAGAACAAACCAACTTAAAAGTTTATCCACAGGTGATACCTGTGTCAACTTTGGTTACTGATTTCAAGTTTTATAAGCATTGGTTACTGAATATAACGCTCGGAAGTTACTAAAAAGTGGTATACTAGGATGCTGACTTTAACACCTTGAAGTTACAGACTATTTTCTTTAGCCTTACTTTTGTAGTACGACTCTACTTCTGGGGATATGAGTCCAGTTAGAAATATTAGTAAGCATGAACATAAAATATCTCTAAGCAATGCTAACACTCATATTAGTTTTTCATCCTGAGCGGATTTAGATATATACCTCAGACGGGACCTTGCTCCTGGTAACTTTGCATCTACAGTTACTTTTTGGTTTTTAAATTTTACGTACACTTATCAGGGATTAATTTGTTCGCACATACAGGTGCGCAAAGAGTTGCAAACCACTTCACCCTGCATGGTTGCCAAAAGGAGGTTCATGAATCTCCTTAGAGCGTATATACAAATTGATCAAGGCATGTGGATCGTTGCAGAAATTTCACATTGTCCCTCCTCAGATAAGTTTCCGTTCCTTCCTTCTAGATGCTTGATTCAAACCATTTCGAGGGTCTATCAAAAGGTAGGTTTGTATAGACGCACATACATTGTTTATACACACAGCCCATCATGTTGTGCCGTTACCAACAGGTTACTTTGGTGGAACATATGGAAGTTGAAGAATCACTGCCAAACCAAACGTTCTACAATCATCTAATCAGGAGTGGATTTGCATTTGGAGCTGAACGAATGGTAGTGTGGCTTGAAAGATCATGTGAAAGAGGGTCACTTGTAAATGCTACCAGTGACATGTACACTAAAGCTCCAGGCTTTGAAGGAAAAGGTAATTACATTTATCATTAATATGATCTAAAGCATGTTGGTTTGGATATCTCTGCTGGCTATATGTGTTTTTTTAAATCGAACAAGCTATTCAATCATGAAATAACATTTGTTACTGACATGTGATGAATAAGCTAATGTCATTAGATCAGATAAAAAATCACCAAAATTCCATCTTTGACAAAGTTTGGTCAATGTTTAACATTTGCTATCACCACTCGGTGTATAAATTTCACTCAGAAGAACAAGGAGAGTGTAGTTGTGATAGTTTTGTTTTGTTTTGGATTGTTGCTGCCACTTTGTGCAAAGGTCATTTTATGAGTCTAAGAAGATATATTGTAGTGATTATTTGGTTTCAACATACATCAAGTGTGTGTTAGATTTATCACCAAAATATTGGTTGTGCGCAACTTTTAGCCAAAGTGTTTACCCAAAAAGCCTAAACCCGATCCACCTAAACCCACTAATCCACCAAAACCAACTCCAGTGGCACCTCCTCTTAAAGCTATAAATTAACCAATTGATCATTCCTAACTTTTAACTTGGTTTGATCCGTCATCTATTAAGTAGAATGTTGAAAATGTGAAACTCTAGCGATTTTTTGGTTTAAAGCCGGGCTATAAATCTTACGTTTTCTCATTTTTTGGTATAATTTTACATACCATAAAGTGGTGTGCAGTGACATGAAGCCGTATTTTGCAACTTAATTGTTTATTCGCAATACCAAAGTATCCTCTTTTAATAATATATCTAATTCTATTTGAATCCAGTTTCAAAGTTACTATGAATGCAAGGTTGTACCGGAAGTGCTTCATCTGTTCTGTTTTGATCTGGTACTACTGCTGCTGATATTTGATCAACGCGACAGAAAGTGGTTGTTTATTACCAGCAAAAAGTATGGCATTCTCATACATCAACGCGTCAAAAGATGATTTGTTCTACTGCGCATACAGGTATCTGGATCATTTTTTACTCATTCAAGTTCCTTACACATCGGGTCATGACATGTAGCTATCTTTGCTTGGTATTATGATGATATAATATACGGAATAGATGAATAACCATAACTGATAATCTCAAAAGTAGTCAGAAGAAATCACAAAAAGATTATACGATGGTTTTGAAATCGAAATAACAAATTAAATAGCAGAGGATAACTATCATGTAATGATTCCAACTTTGTATGAAGATTAACAATTGTAGAAAGTTTTCTTAGCTTTCTTGTGCTTAGTATGATTTTGTGCGAATGTAACAAGAAGATAGATTTTCATTTAAATAGGTTTAGATCAAGATCGTGTATTCACAAATTAAAGCAAACATCCATTAGGCGGCGTGTTTTGTTTTGGCTTATTAGGGTCTTGAACTCATCCCATCGAGAACTTTACCTCACTATCGGTGATGCAAGCAGTTGGATCTGTGATGACTAACAAATACAGTGAAGGTTATCCCGGTGCTAGATACTATGGTGGAAATGAGTAAGCAAACAGCTTATGTTTTAACCATATAGATAATTTGTCCTTCAATGATTCAGTCGAAACCGAGATGTAAATATTTTTGCCTGTAGGTATATTGACATGGCAGAAAGGTTGTGTCAAAAGCGTGCCTTGGAAGCCTTTCGGTTGGATCCAGCAAAATGGGGAGGTACTTACATCTTACTCATTTTGTCAAATGATAAGAACTTGAAAGTCATGTTCCATGTTTACAAGAGTTGTGATCATACAAACCGACAATGTTACTAATTCTGTTATATGATGCAGTGAATGTGCAGCCTCTTTCAGGGTCACCAGCTAACTTCCAAGTCTACACTGCCTTATTAAAGGCACATGACAGAATCATGGCTCTTGATCTTCCTCATGGTGGACATCTTTCACACGGTTATCAGGTACTTAAACCATCCATTCATTTCATCTAGCATGATGCCCATTCTACTATTAAGTCCGTCTGATTTTATACTTTTTACTTTTCAGACCGATACAAAGAAAATATCAGCGGTGTCTATCTTTTTTGAGACCATGCCTTACAGATTAGATGAGAGCACTGGATTTATCGATTATGACCAGGTACATCTAATCTTTTCTTTAAAATCATTTTTCTCATATTAAGTTTAACTATTGTAAACGTGTGAGTGGATTTGACTGGTACTTTGGTATTATAAAAAATGCAGTTGGAGAAAAGTGCAACACTCTTCAGGCCAAAGCTGATCGTTGCTGGTGCAAGTGCTTATGCTCATTTGTATGACTATGCACGCATCCGCAAGGTGTGTACCATTAATTATCTTAGAATGCAGTCGGAGAAAAACTTTATATTATATGCTAACAAAGACTGACAATTGTCATATATATATTTGACAGGTTTGTGACAAACAAAAGGCCATTCTGTTGGCAGATATGGCACATATTAGTGGGTTGGTTGCAGCTGGTGTCATCCCATCCCCATTTGACTATGCGGATGTCGTGACCACCACAACCCACAAGTCAATCCGTGGCCCACGTGGTGCCATGATCTTTTACAGAAAAGGGCTCAAAGAAGTCAACAAACAAGGCAAAGAGGTACATTTTTCTAAATTGTAATTGCTACTTTAGCACCTGAAATTTGGGTTAATTATAACTTATTAACTGAAGATAACAAATATTTACACTTTATTGTTAAAAGGTGATGTACGATTTGGAAGACAAGATCAACCAGGCCGTCTTTCCTGGACTTCAAGGAGGTCCACACAATCACACTATAACTGGCTTGGCAGTTGCATTGAAGCAGGTTTGCGGTTTTTTTCAAGGCCTGACATGTAACAATCTTTTTAAAAAATCATACTGTAAGTTATAACGCCTTATCTATGAATGCAGGCAACAACAGCAGAATACAAGGCTTCAGTTCAATTAACACCTGAGTTTAGTTAACGCGTGAGTTTCTCTCATAGCTACATATACGTCGCGATGTCTAGAGTTAAGAGTAAAATGGACTTAATGGATTTATGTGATAGTTTGACAAAATATTTCATGTCAAAAAAAAAAACATGGATCCCAAAAACCCATCCCACCATTGATATTGTATGTTGCCTCTTAATCGATACATATGTTTTTGTTTCGAACAGATGAATGCGTGTTTAATTGCTTTTATATAATCGTGTGAAGGTGTGATTTGCACTTTGATTCTAACAACAAATTGATAAGAAACAAAACTACATTTAGATTATAATACTAACCAACTTAGATATATAAATTACAAGTGTTTAACAATATATTACAAGTGTTTAACAATATATTACAAGAGACTCGCTGACCATCGGTCGGTCATGAACTAGAATATATATATATATATATATATATATATATATATATATATATATATATATATATATATATATATATATATATATATATATATATATAGGGATATGTTGGCTATAATTTTGTAGTAACTACTACAATCCTCCACAAAAATACACAAGAAATTAATGAGGGACCCATAAAAATATCTCGGGACCCACAAAAGAAGTCGGGACCCGGTTTTAAGACAATATTGTAGCCGATTACTACAAAATATTGTAGCTAATATATTTCCATATATATATATATATATATATATATATATATAGAGTTAGGATCGAATAAGAAGAATAATAAAATAAGAAGGATAGGAAGAACCATAACCATTTCATTCTAGATGCACCTACAAAATGGACGATCTTCATTCAAATTTTCCTCTCATATTAAAATGTGTGTATTGTAATTACTTCTTACCTTCTTATTTTAATTATTCTTCTTATTTTATCCCTTCCCCTATATATATATATATATATATATATATATATATATATATATATATATATATATATATATATATATATATATGAAAATAATTGGGCCTAAAATGGGATTAATATTACGCAAAGGATGTGTGATAAGTTATTGGTTTGTGAAGAAACGGGTACCTCTCATGTAACCAATAAGATAATGACACATAGGTTTAGGCATGTAATTAGGCACACCATTTAGGCATGCCAATCAATGCTCATTATATACTATAAATCAAAGCATTCAAATTACTGTGTAGGCTTCACAAAATGACACGTAGACAACAAATAGTTGGCTACTATTTGGGCTTTGATAACTTGACTCTTCTACTCTATTACTCAAACGGTCAAACCATTTCATTTCACCCGCTGCGTTTCTCTCAACCAAAATAACACCATCGTTCTTCTTTCTCATTACTTTTTATTTGATTTTGACCATAAACTTGAACTTACAGGTACGTGACTTGATTTTTTTCAGCTTGAATTTCTTAGTAGTGGTGGTTACGGCATGATGTATCTTTCATAACGGGAGACGCATTAGATTATGACAACCAAGATACGGTATGTCTACTTTTTTTTTGTGTGCTTGTTTTGGTTTTTCTCAAGATTCTTGTTTGTAAGTGTGTTTAAATGCATGTGTGGGTTATGTATCAAAGAAACACGAGACTTCACCTAAGAATATTTCCGTCGTCTTTCAGAGACTCGGAGGAGGTGACAAGCGGTGGCTGGGGGTTTTGAAAATGAATGGGTGTGTGGTTGAGTTTTGAGTATATTTTGAAATGGAAAGAGAAATGCTACAAATAATATGCGAACGATTGAAAGAATCAATAATACTCAATACTCAATACACTTATATCTTTCTTAGAAATCTAAGCATCAGTTGGAATCACTTTTGGTTCTTGAAAATCTAAAATGAGTAGATAAGATTTTAATTTTGAGATATCTATACAAACACATATGTTGTGTGAATTTTTAAACCACCCATAATCACAGCTTGTTTTACAAAAGTGGACACCATCATATTTCATATTCAAGTTTAATGCTTTTTATGGTATTCTTTTAGCACACGTTTCATTTTTCTAAAAAGTGTCATTGTTGTATAACAACGAGCCTAATAGCACAATAAGAACAATAAGCAAGAGAATGTAAGCAAGTATGGAAGAGAAAGATAGAACTTGTTATTGGTGTGTCCTCACATTACATTAGGTGCCTCTATTTATAGGGACCTTAACATGAATGGTATTAAGTACAATTTGAATGTTACAAGATCAATCATAAATATGGAGGTTACTAGTTAAGGATATAAATGTGATGATGAATGTACAATCATTATAATAAATATTCATAACATTCCCTTGATTGTACATCATTCAAAATACGCTTTGGATACCGCCTCATTAAAAACCTTGCTAGGAAAAACCCAGTGGGAGAAAAACCATAGCTAAGGGAAAAAGAGTGCAGTGCGTATTATTTCTCTCTGATAACTATATCACTTGAGCTCTTTGAGTCGACGCATCCCATTGTTGTGACTTAGTTTCCTAAATCTTGAGGTAGGAAGTGCCTTGGTAAATAGATCCGTCAAATTGTCATTTGAACGAACTTGTTGAACAATAATATCACCATTATTCTATAAGTCATGAGTGAAGAAGAATTTTAGTAAAATATGTTTCGTCCTATCGCCCTTGATATGACCTTCTTTAAGTTGAGCAATACATGTTGCATTGTCTTCATGCAAAACTGTTGATGCCTCATTCTCTGAAGAATTACCACATGATCTACGTATGTATTGTATCACACTTCTTAGCCAAACACATTCTCGACTTGCTTCATGTATCGCTAGAATTTCTGCATGGTTGGATGAAGTCGCTAAAATCGTCTGCTTAACTGAACGCCATGAAACTGCGGTTCATCCTCTTGTAAATACATATCCATTTTGAGATCGACCATTGTGAGGGTCAGACATTCTAGAAGATATGTAATCTTCTAATATAACTCAAATACCTCTAATCAATATCATAAGATATGGACATCTATATTATAATTATCCATAACAATCCCCCTTTGATGTCCATTTGAGGATTATGCCTCGTTAAAAACCTTACTAGACAAAACCCAGTGGGACAAAAATCTAGTGAAGGAAAAAAAAACACATAATTCCTTTATACGCTTAGGTGTTGCCTCATTAAAAAAAAACCTTGCCGGAAAACCGTATGGGGACAAAACCATGGTCAAGGGAAAAAGAGTGCTACGCGTATCTTCCCTCCCCCTGTTGATCACATCACTTAAATCTCTTAGTTGGTGCAATCCAATATAATAAACCAACTTCTTTAATGTCAATACAGTAAGTGTCTTGATAGAATATATGTTTGATTCTCATATAAACAAGTGTTCTCCACTTAACCTTCACATATCAAGAAGGATTAACAATATGTCATACTTATCATTATACGAGTACATCCTCATACTTCACAAGTTATATAGTATCAACGAATGCAAAGTAAATAATACATTATATCATTTATGACCACTAGTGAGAACGTTCTATATACATTTAACTATGACACGTATAAATCGATATTGTGATCATCATCTTTAAGTAAAGGGGTCTTCCTTCATCAATTGACCTCATAAACATGAGCGTCGTTTATCCATATAAAGATATATAATATCTTTCTTTAGCTTTTGTTATGCACAATGATTTCATATTTAAGATGTTTAATTCATAAAACAAGACAAAACTTTGTATTTCATTTCAAGGTATTCAACCATCTTGAAAATCTCCTCATGAGTTCCATTCATATTTACCTCATTAAACCATATGTAACTTATACCATATTCAAATACAAATCTCTTTAAAACTAACATGGGTAAATTTTGTTATTTCAATGGCTCATTTTAAACCAATATCATATTGCCTTTCACTTATATAGTGATTTATTCAACTTGATCAAGTGTTATTCTTGAAAACTTTCTTATATGCTTTCAGCATTTTAAATCACGAGACATGCTTCATGCATATTATATATCTCATAAAGACAGATGCATATTCAATGGCTCATTTTAGACAGATGTATATTGACTGTAAGTCCCAATCCCATGTCTCATCACACGAGACTTCAATTCTTCATTATTTACTTGCGTCATTAAATTTGGCCATTCATTAATCCAATATCCTCACATTCATTTTAGCGCAATATTATTTACTTGCATAATCATTCATATGTAATAGTACTATCGACGTCGATTTATTTCTTTTCAATTCCTTACTTTACTAGACATTATATATCCTTTATTGAGATCTCATAGTTTTTCACGTACCCGGGGTTTTTCAAGAACCTTCATGTCTAGTGTCTCTTTAGAGACTATGGGGTCTTTATTACCTCAATTCGACCATCTTAATTTTCTTGCTCCATTTCATTTATTCATTCGAGGACTTTTACTTAGAATCGATTAGTCTATCATGCTGCAGCCATGCCATAGACTCACTACCAATCATCGGTTGAAATTTTGGGACATACATTATAATTGGAGCACTAGCAGCGTATATATAATCTAATCACTTCTTTAGGTCACTAAACAAGTCTGGCAATTTCTAGATCTGGAATATAAATTGTCCCTTAAACTTTAAGTTCATATTCAGTAGTGTGAGGATCAACATTTATATTATCATAATTCATTCCAAATTTCTCGCTGCTCATTCTCCCCCTGAATGAATTCAATCTCAACATCCCGTGTGTGCGTTGTGGTAGATTCCACACATTTATAGAAAACTTTATATGGGAAACATATGGTTCGTGACCAAAACCATTTTAATTAGGAGAATTCATTTTTAATTGTTGGCAAGATGCGAAGTCATATTTTATCATTTAAAATTACATGCCCCATAAACTAATAGTTTTGCTCTAACAATTATTGGCTTTGCAATCAACTGAAAATGTTTTATAAACGTTTCAACAAAAGCAATTCGTGTATGAACATGGGCTACATAATGTTCAACACTTATTCCAATAATCGCCCAATACTTAAAAGTATTCACCACCATTCTCAAAGATATAATTTGGAAAATCATGCTCACATTTGATAACTCGAGGCACTAATCACGCTAACTTTAAGTTGCGTATTTGATGATCATTTTGACGATGCATCGATTTTAAAACTCAAAATGATCCACATGGAAGATGTATAGACCTACATACATCCCCTTTATATTCTTTCTGAAACTTTATAGGACAAAGTCCTTACTTCAATATGGTGATGATATAAGAAAATTTAACTTCTATTGAGAACAAGCAATTTTATCTTCGAAGAAACTTATAGTTCTTCTATACATTTCGCATGTTCATTGACTCGGGATGGTCCAACCGGTCATGCCAATTACTACAATAATCTTGGCTCATAAACTTATACGTTATGACCACATCTGCTTTAATTGCACATTTTTTTATATAAAAGTCGAATAATATGAAGAGCTCACATTTCTTCGATTAGCTCTTTTATGTTTTCACACAGTTTAACATGATATTTATATTAGCCTATAGCATTACTAAATAATAATAAAACACAATCTAAACTAGTAAAGTATGTCATTAATCAATTAATCAAATGCCTTACATGCAAACAAATAAAATCATATGACAAATAAGTCAAACATACATTACAAACTCAATTGCTTCTAGTAAGTCATCTTATTCTCAATTTAATATCTTCACTATTCTAGACAACCTTAAAATAATTTTGCAAACACCACAATAGTTTTTTCTCATTATATATCCATTTCCTCTATTCTTTAGGATAGTTAATATCTATCAACGTTACACAAAAATAATTCTCATACTTATAACAATAACATCTATTTTCTATGACACATTCATTTTTCATGTTTTAATCTCGTGTGTTTCTACGATATCTCGGTGGCTCATCATGTCTTCTTCATTAATTTCATAATATGCACTTCAACCACGTGCATAACTACGATATTTCGGGTTAATATATATATTTTTTTCTCTTACCATCATTGTCACAAATTTTCTCACAAATAACTTTTCCTCAACATAAAATAGGTGAGAGGTAACTACATATAGCCAAGTTCATACAATCGTAGGTGAATCAATTTATAACTAGCTTTAGGAGTATCACGAATTTTAGCGTCATATATTTCCAAGTGAATTTTTTTTTAATATATAGAGTTATCGCATGCCATTTTTTGTCATCTTGTCTTGAATTCAAGTTTCATATACACAAGTCTTGTATGAAAGGAAACACTTAATTCTTTTTAGCACGTAGTTTATAGGTCAATAAAATTCAATATGAAAACAAGATTATAAATCAACAAAAAAGTTAGTTGTGGATATGAATCTTATAATCAATCCGTGATTAGTAAGCAAGGCATACTCAAACTATTAGCGAGCAACATCAAACATATAAGCATCAAATATCTATTTATATATGCGTAACTATCAATCATTAAATTTTGCTCCATACACTTCATAATACTCATATTATCTCAATAAGTGTAAATAAACACCATACGATATCCCAAATGCACAACTAAATTTTCACTCCTCGCTATCCAGATATATGAACATGGTTTATGTGTGTTTTAAAAATACGCACTTCATTGTAAGGAAAATAACACCAATAACAAGTTCTATCTTTCTTTAGCTTTCATTATGAAAAATGATTTCATCTTTAAGATGTTTAATTCATAAAACAAGACAAAACTTTGTATTTTATTTCAAGGTATTCAACCGTCTTGAAAATCTCCTCATGAGTTCCATTCACATTTACCTCATCAAAACATATGTAACTTATACAATATACAAATCTTTTTAAAACTAACATGGGTAAAATTTGTTATTTCAATGGCTCATTTTAAACCAATACCATATTGCCTTTTCACTTATACAGTGATTTATTCAACTTAATCAAGTGTTATTCTTGAAAACTTTCTTATATGCTTCAGCATTTAAAATCATGAGACATGCTTCATGCATTTTATATCCATCATGGAATCTCAACTTCAAATGAGCACTATTTATTTTCTTTTAGACGCATATCAATTATTTATCAAATTGCCAGACTTCTATAATTACAAAAAACATTATTAGATCCACCGTATTAGAACATGTCTCCTCAAGATAATTTTCTAGTCTTTGTGAAATATATGTGTGCCATCAGTTGTGCCATGAATATCATGATTCTAGTAATTCAATTTCGCTTTCACACAAAGACCGATGCATATCCAATAATTTTGGACATTCATGTGTACGGACTTCAAGTCCTAGTAACCATGTCTCATTACAAGAGACTTCAATCTTTCATTAGTTCTTTGCGTCTTTATATCTTTTGGCCATTCATTTATACATCTGCATTTCCTGCAAGTATGCTTCCATGATCCTCACCATGATTATAATGCTATCTTATTTATTTACATAATCATTACCATGTGTATTATTGTATACAATATCACCATCGACGTCGTTTCATTTATATTTTCGATTCCACATTTTACTAGACATTGCACTAGATCATTTATTGATTGCAATATATCATTTATTGATATCTCATAGTTTTTCAAGTACCCGGGTTTTTCAATTACCTGCATGTCTAGTTTCTCTATAGGAAAATTATTATGGGGTCTTTACTACCTCGATTAGACCATCTGAATTTTCTTGCTCCATTTTATCTATTCATTCGAAGATTTTTATTTGGAATCGATTAGTCTATCACGTTGCAGACGTGCAATAGGCTTACTACCAATCATTGGTTTTCATTTTGGGACATATATTATAATTGGAGCACTAGCAGCGTATGTATGATCTAGTCACTTCTTTATGTCAATAAACAAGTCTGACAATTACTAGATCTGGAATGTAAATTGTCCCTTCAAGTTCATTTTCATTAGTCTGAGGATCAACATTTATATTATAATTCATTCCTTTTTTCTCGCTGCTCATTCTTCCCCCTGAATGAATTATCAATTACAACATCCCATTATTGTGCGTTGTGGTGGATTTTCAATACAGGTTTCGCACATTTTCATAAATTTTAATGGGAATCATATGGTTCGTGACCATAAACCATTTTATTGGGGAGTATTCATTAATCTTGTTGGTATGATGCAAATTCATATTTTATAACATGCCCCATGATCTAAGATTTTTGTTCTCATAATTATTGGCTTTGCAATCAACTGAAGACGTTTTATGAACGTTTCAACGAAATCAATTCGCGTATGAACTTGGGCTACATAAAGTTCAACACTTATTCCAATAATCGCCCAGTACTTAGAAGTTTTCACCACCATTCTCAATAATACAATGTGGAAAACCGTGCTCACATTTTTTAAGTTGAGCCACTAATTACGCTAATCTTAAGTTGCGTATTTGATGATCATTTTGACGATGCATCGATTTTAAAAACTCAAAATGATCCACATGGCAGACGTATAGGCCTACATACATCCCCTTTATATTCTTTTCAAAACTTCATAGGGTAAAGTTCTTTCCTTAATATGGTGGTGATATATGAACAATTAACTTCTATTCCATTGAAAACAATCAAAACTATCTTTGAAGAACTTATTGTTTTTATATATATTTCGCATCTTCATTGATCCGGGATGGTCTAACCGGTCATGCCAATCAATATAACAACTTGGCTCATAAATGATACTTCTATGACCGCATGTGCTTTAATTGCATATTTCATTATAAAGTCGAATAATATGAAGAGCTTAATACATCATCATATTTCTCCAAGCAAATTTATGTAAGTTTTTTTTTTTTTTTTTCACATAGTTTAAAAAATATTTACATTAGTGTATAACATTATCAAACTAGAAACATATTTATAAGAGTAAAGTTGCACAATTTGCTTAACACATATATTTACCACGAACAAGCTTATGATGTCTATTAAGCATATCTTACCGATTTTAAAAATCATCATGCATATTACTTCTACTACATCCATAACTCAAGTTTTTACGATAATCAAACTATTTTCATATTCAATTCAATTTTTTTTTTTAATCTCAATCAACAATAAGCAAATTTCAATTAAATAATTTTCTTACTATCACTATCACAAATTTCAACATAAACAAACTTATCTTCTCATAAAATAGTTTGAGAAGTAACCGCATAGCCCCATATATTCCTCAATTTGCCAAATTCATTTACAACAAATGACACGTGATGGTTCATGTTTCACTTAATTAATCAAAACAAACAACTTTATATACATATTTAACCGTCGGTTCACGGTATCTTGAAATCTATTTTTCATATAATTTAAGTAGCTTTTAAAATACAAGACAATGTTTTAAGAGGCATTTAAGCAACAACGCCATACTATGTATCACCTACAACTTTTGGATCACAACTTATCCTTAAATTGTTTCCCCTAGGCAATTGGGCATAAAGAAATTTATGCATGGCTTATATTGTAAACCAAGCATGTCTATACTTTTATGCTAATGATTATTGGATGACTTAAACTTTGTTTTTTGTTTTATTATTTTTTTTTTTTGTTTCTTTTTTTTATTGCAGGTAAAAATATACCTTAATCTTGTCATGATGTAATTTTCCTTACATATGTTGGTTGGTATTCGTCCCAGAACAGGGTGTAGATAATCAACTTTAGCATAAACGATCAACTGTTTCAGCAGAAACAAACAATGGTCAGCAGTAACAGATACCACCAGGTGGTTACCGGATATCACTTGGAATCGTGTGATCACTTTCCAAAGTAAACTATTCGACCCTAATGCCTGGGTATCACGAATATCTACTTGGGATAAGACCAAATGCAGTTAGAGAATTAGGCACAATTCTTTAACCCTTGCGCTTATAAGTGTTTTGTGTTTTCTGTCTCTTTCTCATGCATGTTTCAGATCTCCTATTTATAGGAGGTTACTCTTGACCGTTCCAATGGAATTATGAGTATTAATCGGCCCATTAATAGCCTCATAATCATCTCCATTATAGCCGTTAGTGGTTACATGACCAATTAAACGTGGTCATAATGATGCAGCTTGTAATCGTCATTTATCAAGATTTATATCAAGATTTCATAGTGCTTTCGTGGTTACACCGCTCGATGGAAACGCCATCGCTTGATGTAAACACAACCGGTGGAACATCGATCCTGCTGGCATCGCTCGGTGGAAACACCGATAATCGATGTTAACCACAACAAGACTTTCACCAAGCACTACCAATACATACCACTATTAGAGTCGTGGTGTTCATGGACCTTATGGGGTACACTCCGCACCTCCTAACCCATTACAAGGTGTGAACCATCCCACAAGTGCACTAAATTTTCCAACAATCCTCCCAAATTTAGTTCACTCCCTTTGCATGTAAAATAAACATCAAGCAAAACATGTGCATAAACGAAAATGTCACGAGGATTGAATTTCCATCTTAGTAATTACACGTTCAAATATTCGAGAATCGTGGTGTTCTAAGAATTGAACCCTTCAACCCATTTGAATACCGAAGATAACTACACAAGTTTTCAAACACTTAAAAGCTCCCGACACTATACAAGCCATGTGTCCATATCCAAATTCATAAATGTTGTAAAAGCTAAAGTCCAAAAGCTTCTCAAGCGGCAAAACTTCAACATTTACATAGGTGGTTCCTCTTTAGTCATGCTCCCGCCAAGCACTTTTTCAAAGAAAATATAACCATTAAGTAAAGACTTCATCCTCTTTTCAAGAGTTCGAGCACAACCTTGGGATGTAGATAAAACATGTGCTCCATCCATCGAATGTTCGACTTTCCACATTGAACTCGGCTCCTAAGTTTCCTCGGGAGGAGTTGGGTGTCCTAGCATTCGATGACTAAGTTGGACTTAAACCCATCCCTTTAGCGAGACTTTATAACCAAGTCTCTAGCGATCCCTTCGTCAGTGATCGCCTAAGTTATGTTGAGATCTAACAAACTCTATAGATACCACCCCATTCATGATAAGCTCACGAATCATGCTATGCCCGACACCTAAGTGTCTAGACTTACCATTGTACATCCGGCTATAAGCCTTAGCCAATGTAGTCGCACTATCACATCGGATAGAAATGGGTGCTATAGGTTTAGCCACAATGGAATCTCGAAGCAAGTTTTCAACCATTGACTTCTATTCCATTGTTGAACTGGTGATGCAAGTTTGCTTCTTGGATGCCCAAGAAATTGCACCTCCACCAAGTAGGAATACCCACCACCGGTAGATTTAATTGTCTTCAAATACTTGTTATCGATCAACTTGCATCGGTGTAACCTTCCAACACTGATGGGTAACCAGTATATGAGAGACTATAATTGTCACAATTCTCAAATTCCGGTCATTTCTTAAATTAAATATGCATCATATTAATTCATTCATGGCATTTCATTTCACATTTAACGCGTAATTTTTATATTTAATAAACGTTATCGCGTGAGTTATTATTTTGAATATTTAATCCGTTACTTTCAAAAATGATCCCGATGTATTTTTAAACTTACATTTAGTTTATAAAAACTATATTTTGAGTTTACCTAGTGTTTTAAATTTATTTTGTAAATAATTCGTTAAATTTATATTATTACGACGCTTTTCTTAAAAACTACACTATAATTATTTTATCACTCAAATTTTACAAGGAATGTATTTTTACAAATTTTATGATCTCATTACATTCTACCTTGATCTATTAAAAATCTCTTTTACCTAAAAGTTACCATTTACCTTCACTTATACATTTTTCTACACACTTACTTATATATTTTTATCAAATATTGCACAAGTATATACATTTTAAAAAAAAAAAAAAAAAAAAAAAAAAATTTACTTTGTGGACAAACCTCCCCCAAAACCGGCCTATGGGGAAGGGTAACATTTATGAGTTGGTAGATATTGTCTTGTGATAGTATAGATATACACTCCACATTGATTATTTCACTACACATCTCATCTCATTCTCTCATTTATCAAGTTACCAAAAGTGTTTTCTCTTGGTTTCTCCTCTCAAAATCCGCCATCTTAAGGTTGTCATAAGGGATCATCAATTTTTCAAGTCCAAGTGTTTTTACAATCTAGATAATACTCTTATTTAGGTTTTGAAATAAAAACCTAGGGTATTTAGGCTAACCTTGTTCTTTGCACCTCATCATATTCACTTGTAAGCATGTTTCTATCATTTTCATGTTTTCTTATCATCTCATATGTATCTTTTCATTTTGGAGCAACATGCAAGACATATGTGATTTATACCATTTTACATGATTTTAGAGTATATATATACATTTATGGTCATCCTATAATTATCCCCTTGGTATTCATTGGTCTTGATGGTGATTAGGAACCCATGACACCCTAAGAAGGTGTATGGTAGGATTAGATTAGCTTTGGAGTTGATTTGAAGGGATTAGAATAGGTTTTGTCCATGAAAAACTATTTTCGATATGTATATAAAGTGTTCTGTCCTTGTTTTGATTTTCTGGAAAAACCGACAGTAGGCACGACCTTTGGCCTTGATATTTAGAAAATATACTTTAAAAGCGAATCCGTGGCGCTTGAACGGATAAAAGCGGAGTTATAACGAAGAAGTTATGGATTTTACAAGTTTGACGACGAAAAATATAATTTTCGAATTTTCAGCATACTATATTTTTCTTGTACGAGTCAAAACGAGCCTTAAGCTTCACAAATTATTTCGACTTATCAAAAATATATTAGTTTACTTGATACGAAGCTAAGGACGTATTATACGTGAAAACGGATTTGAAACGACAAAGATATGCACGTTTTCATAAACTTGCCGTAACTATTATTTTCGAAAACTATATTATTTTACGATACAAGTGTTACGGTAGTATAACGTCCATGTTGAGGGCTGTTTTATCAAGGTTGTGAAACTTTTGGAACAAAATGTCTTCTAGTAAAATCAAGATCACCGAGCATATTTTTCAAAACAACAAGCCGTTTGTAAAGCGGAGTTGTAATAAATTATTTACGGATGTTCAAACTTGGCGAAACTCACTTTTACACCACAATTAGCCAAAATCACTATCTTTAACCCTTATTATCTCTATGTTCGAGACCTTTTGACGAAAACTCTGAACTGAAACTTCTATATTTCGATACAAACTTTTCAAAACCGTCGAGTTCGTTCTCTAACGTTCGACGTACACCAGTTTACGACTAGTTTTCCAAAGCCATTTTTATCACTTTCATGAAAATTCCGACGACATTGTTTTGCGACGAAAAGTGAAAATTTCACTATAAATCATTATAAAACCATTGTAGGATGACATTTTGACGTAAATACTTGTAAAGTCATTTTGAAGGGTCTAGACGTCAAAAGAGTATTTTTCGACGATTAGTAATATTTTCAAAACTCGCTAATGGTATAAATAACATACGAAATGCATGCATAACATTACATTGCAACTCATTGCATATCATATCATTCGTAATAGGTCCCGGTTAACACATCACATTATACCTCGGTGTACCCACTCTTGTCATCATTCCGTTTCGGGTGAGTAATCACAAACCCTTTTTCCGTTTTACTATATTTTGGGGCGAAATGCATGAACCTTTCTTGAGCTAAATTGTTTACTACTTTTATTAACTAGTTTGACTAGAACTTGTGAACTCGAATCAAATCCTTGAACTTAATTACAATTTATGACTTGTTGGAATTTATTGAACCGTACATGTTATGACCTTGTCCCAAAGTCTCCCATGTTCGAGCATCACTATAAAGTCTCGCCTTATTGGTGGAGCGTTCTCAATAAATCTCGCCTTATCGGTGGAGTGTGCAAAGTCTCGCCTTATTGGTGGAGCGTTCTCAATAATTCTCGCCTAGGTGGTCGAGTGACAAAGGAGTCTCCTTGTTGGAGCAAAGGCAAAGTCTCCCATGTTGGAGCATCCCCGAATTATTATATTCGTGGTACTATATTGTGAACTATTATAACCGCTTATATTTGACTATTAGACATACTACTTTTGTGCAATGGGTTGTGAACACACGGGTTGCAAGTTTTGTATGGGCGGAACTTGAACCGAGTGGATTTACAATGCCTTTGCTTTGTGGACCATTTTCGTTGATCGAAAGCTTTGATATTTCTTACGAGTTTTCTTATTTTGCTAAGCGTGTTTACTCACCAACTATTTTCATAGTTGACCCGTTTTTCTCTCATGCATTTCAGGTGATCGTTAGTAAGCTTTTTCTACCAAGTCTTGCATAATGAAGTTTTCACTTGTCACTACAAATCATTATGTAATAGAACGCAATATTTTGGGAACTAAACTTGTAATATATTTGCCGATGACGGCTAAACTAGTATTGTAATGGTGTATTATTTCTTTTTAATTTTAATGTTGGTATGTTCTATTATCTTGTGCTTATGTTCCCTTCCGTTACACCTCGTGTTTCCGCCTCCGGCGAGGGTGTGACAGATTGGTACCGAGCCAAAGGTTATAGAGAATGCCGATTTTCAAAAATAAAAATCACAACTATAACCGAAATTTTTTTAAACATTGAACATCATCCGAGTCATCTAGTCCTATCGTTGCATCGTTAATCATAAATTATACATAGCCCGATCAACTATGTCTAATTTATGAAGAACCATGCAATGATAAGAGTGATAGTTTTAAATCATGTTTAGTCGAGTCTTTAGAGTCCGGTCACTGAAGTTGCATTGGTCGGGTGGGTATGCATGGCATGTTTTTACGTTCACGTCTACATTACCGTACCTTGTTCATATCTTCTCTTTCCATCTTTCGACTTGTTAGACATAGCATGTCTCGATTCTGTCATGTTTCGATCACTATAACACATTACCACCGTTCGCACCTCATCGACTTCGTTCGAATGTCGTTTACTCAACCCGATGTTTTGGTCCTCTGCAGGATCATGGGCGCAAGAAACACACGCTCGGGAGGTAACAACAACGGCAACCCAAACAACAATGACCATCCAAACAACAACGCCATTGGAATAGCGGATCTACTCACTCAAATTATAACACATCTCGATGCTAGGAAGAACCAACAACGGAGAAGGTACTTCAAACGCTGGTCAAGGATGCGACTACAAAACTTTCATGACATGTAAGCCAATGGAATTTCATGGTACCGAGGGTGCCATTGATCGCTAACACGGTTCGAGAATGTTGAGTCGAAGCTTAGTATCACGAAATGTCTTTGAAGGAAACAAGGTTGAGTTCTCTGTTGGTCTACTACTGTGGTCGAGCATTGACCTGGTGGAACAACCAACTACGGATCGGAGGAAGAGGGGTGCAAATGCATTATCTTGGGAAGCATTCAAGAAACTACTAACCGATGAGTACCGCAGAAAAGATGAAGTGCGAACCGGAAGAAGAATTTTGGAACCACTTGATGGTAGGAGTAGAGATCGACAAGTACACGATCCGGTTCCACGAGTTAACTAGGATGGTTCCTCACATGGTTTCCACCGTGGAGAAGTTGATTGACCGATATATATGGGGATTGATACGTAAATTGGGAGGGATGTCACTGTCGAAACCAACCACTCGCAAGTCGCCGTGAGTATGGCGATCGCTTGACAAATGATGTGATCGGTCCGGAGAACTAACAAAAGCAAACGACAATGGACGAAAGCGGCGCGAGGATCACCAGGAAACCGAGACCGAATCGGCAAAACAAGAGGCGTGAATAACCCGTAACTATGGGCGACCACCCAGAGCGCAAAGGATATGCAGTCCACATCCTTTGTGCACTCGATGTAATTATCATCACTTAGGAGATCGCCAAGTGCGGCAAATGTGGATGACGGGCCACTTCGAAAAATTGCTCAAACGAGGCGGGAATCAAGGACGGAGAAAAGCATGTTACGAGTGTGGAAGTCTAGATCACCTTCGCAATACCGTCCAAAGTTGAAAAGAACTCCCAATCAAGGAGGTAATCGTCCAAACTGGCGTTGGCAATAGAAGGCCCACAAGATCGAACATTGAAATTCCTCCCGCACGTGGTCGAGCATTCTATCGGGTACCGAGGAAGCCCGCAACGCTTAACGGGTACATTCCTTTGAACAACTACTTTATTTCAAGCAACATGATTTTGAGTGCATAGCTTCCTTCCGATTCTTACCTCGTTCACGACATTGATTAATTTGAGACCTATTGATATCGACCTTAGTTGTTATATATTTTGTTGATTTGATTTGATTGTGTAAGCAAATCCAATATCGAGCGAATCTTTCAAAAGACTTCATTCAAGGATGTTGAATCCTATCTTTCTAACAACTTGTTTCCTAGCTTGATCTAGTGACAGTTCTTGTTTGATGAGTTGCGAAAATCAAGCTAAGAGACAAGTTTACTCAAGTCGGTTTAGTTTAATCTCATGACGTTCTTGTTTGATGAGTTGTGAGATTAAATTAGAATCGACTACCTAAAGGTCTTTTGAGAGCTACGTTCGATATTGGGCAAGTTTACCTATCCAATCTAATCACGGGCACGCACTTAGTTGAATGGGGAACCCACACGCATGGGCATTGATATGATCATTTAGACTGCTCGACGAGCATGAACTTTTAGAACTCTTGTCGAGGTTCGGACCATAGTATCGTTAATCGAATCACGGGACGTGATTCACCGACATGGGAAGAATGTCACAATTCTCAAATTCGGTCATTTCTTAAATTAAATATGCATCATATTAATTCATTCATGGCATTTCATTTCACATTTAACGCGTAATTTTTATATTTAATAAACGTTATCGCGTGAGTTATTATTTTGAATATTTAATCCGTTACTTTCAAAATGATCCCGATGTATTTTTAAACTTACATTTAGTTTATAAAACTATATTTTGAGTTTACCTAGTGTTTTAAATTTATTTTGTAAATAATTCGTTAAATTTATATTATTACGACGCTTTTCTTAAAAACTACACTATAATTATTTTATCACTCAAATTTTACAAGGAATGTATTTTTACAAATTTTATGATCTCATTACATTCTACCTTGATCTATTAAAAATCTCTTTTACCTAAAAGTTACCATTTACCTTCACTTATACATTTTTCTACACACTTACTTATATATTTTTATCAAATATTGCACAAGTATATACACACTTTTATAAAAAAAAAAAAAAAAAAAATTTACTTTGTGGACAAACCTCCCCCAAAACCGGCCTATGGGGAGGGGTAACATTTATGAGTTGGTAGATATTGTCTTGTGATAGTATAGATATACACTCCACATTGATTATTTCACTACACATCTCATCTCATTCTCTCATTTATCAAGTTACCAAAAGTGTTTTCTCTTGGTTTCTCCTCTCAAAATCCGCCATCTTAAGGTTGTCATAAGGGATCATCAATTTTTCAAGTCCAAGTGTTTTACAATCTAGATAATACTCTTATTTAGGTTTTGAAATAAAAACCTAGGGTATTTAGGCTAACCTTGTTCTTTGCACCTCATCATATTCACTTGTAAGCATGTTTCTATCATTTTCATGTTTTCTTATCATCTCATATGTATCTTTTCATTTTGGAGCAACATGCAAGACATATGTGATTTATACCATTTTACATGATTTTAGAGTATATATATACATTTATGGTCATCCTATAATTATCCCTTGGTATTCATTGGTCTTGATGGTGATTAGGAACCCATGACACCCTAAGAAGGTGTATGGTAGGATTAGATTAGCTTTGGAGTTGATTTGAAGGGATTAGAATAGGTTTTGTCCATGAAAAACTATTTTCGATATGTATATAAAGTGTTCTGTCCTTGTTTTGATTTTCTGGAAAAACCGACAGTAGGCACGACCTTTTGGCCTTGATATTTAGAAAATATACTTTAAAACGAATCCGTGGCGCTTGAACGGATAAAAGCGGAGTTATAACGAAGAAGTTATGGATTTTACAAGTTTGACGACGAAAATATAATTTTCGAATTTTCAGCATACTATATTTTTCTTGTACGAGTCAAAACGAGCCTTAAGCTTCACAAATTATTTCGACTTATCAAAATATATTAGTTTACTTGATACGAAGCTAAGGACGTATTATCGTAGAAAACGGATTTGAAACGACAAAGATATGCACGTTTTCATAAACTTGCCGTAACTATTATTTTCGAAAAACTATATTATTTTACGATACAAGTGTTACGGTAGTCATAACGTCCATGTTGAGGGCTGTTTTTATCAAGGTTGTGAAACTTTTGGAACAAAATGTCTTCTAGTAAAATCAAGATCACCGAGCATATTTTTCAAAACAACAAGCCGTTTGTATAGCGGAGTTGTAATAAATTATTTACGGATGTTCAAACTTGGCGAAACTCACTTTTTACACCACAATTAGCCAAAATCACTATCTTTAACCCTTATTATCTCTATGTTCGAGACCTTTTGACGAAAACTCTGAATCGAAACTTCTAGATTTCGATACAAACTTTCCAAAACCGTCGAGTTCGTTCTCTAACGTTCGACGTACACCATTTTACGACTAGTTTTCCAAAGCCATTTTATCACTTTCATGAAAATTCCGGCGACATTGTTTTGCGACGAAAAGTGAAAATTTCACTATAAATCATTATAAAACCATTGTAGGATGACATTTTGACGTAAATACTTGTAAAGTCATTTTGAAGGGTCTAGACGTCAAAAGAGTATTTTCGACGATTAGTAATATTTTCAAAACTCGCTAATGGTATAAATAACATACGAAATGCATGCATAACATTACATTGCAACTCATTGCATATCATATCATTCGTAATAGGTCCCGGTTAACACATCACATTATACCTCGGTGTACCCACTCTTGTCATCATTCCGGTTTACGGGTGAGTAATCACAAACCCCTTTTCCGTTTTTACTATATTTTGGGGCGAAATGCATGAACCTTTCTTGAGCTAAATTGTTTACTACTTTTATTAACTAGTTTGACTAGAACTTGTGAACTCGAATCAAATCCTTGAACTTAATTACGAATTTATGACTTGTTGGAATTTATTGAACCGTACATGTTATGACCTTGTCCCAAAGTCTCCCATGTTCGGAGCATCACTATAAAGTCTCGCCTTATTGGTGGAGCGTTCTCAATAAATCTCGCCTTATCGGTGGAGTGTGCAAAGTCTCGCCTTATTGGTGGAGCGTTCTCAATAATTCTCGCCTAGGTGGTCGAGTGACAAAGGAGTCTCCTTGTTGGAGCGGTGCAAAGTCTCCCATGTTCGAGCATCCACGAATTATTATATTCGTGGTACTATATTGTGAACTATTATAACCGCTTATACTTGACTATTAGACATACTATCTTTTGTGCAATGGGTTGTGAACACACAGGTTGCAAGTTTTGTATGGGCGGAACTTGGAACTGAGTGGATTTACAATGCCTTTGCTTTGTGGACCATTTTCGTTGACCGAAAGCTTTGAATATTTCTTACGAGTTTTCTTATTTTGCTAAGCGTGTTTACTCACCAACTATTTTCATAGTTGACCCGTTTTTCTCTCATGCATTTCAGGTGATCGTTAGTAAGCTTTTTCTACCAAGTCTTGCATAATGAAGTTTTCACTTGTCACTACAAATCATTATGTAATAGAACGCAATATTTTGGGGAACTAAACTTGTAATATATTTGCCGATGTCGGCTAAACTGGTATTGTAATGGTGTAATATTTCTTTTTAATATTAATGTTGGTATGTTCTATTATCTTGTGCTTATGTTCCTTCCGTTACACCTCGTGTTTCCGCCTCCGGTGAGGTGTGACAATAATCCATAGTTCTCTTCAAATACTTGAAGCCCTTTGAGCGCTTGCGGTGATGAGCACTAGGATTACTAGTATACCGCTCAATTTTTCCCACCGCAAAGCCAATATCGGGCCTTGTACGGTCATGGCATACATCAGCACCAATTACCTAGAATACTCAAGTTGAGATACTGACCTTGCCATGATTAGGCATTAGCTTCTCACAAGTATCCATAGGTGTACTCATCGAGTACTATCAAAGTAATTGAATTTCCTCAAGACCTTCTCAATATAATGAGACCGAGATAGAAATTCTTTTACTTTCATGTTTAATCCTAATACCAAGGATAACATCGGCCTCCCCATGTCCTTCATGGAGAACCTTGATGACAAAAATTCCTTTGTCAGTCAACTGATTTTGGTCGGTGCCAAAGATCAACATGTCATCAACATATAGACAAATGATGACTCCTTTACCGATTCATCAAATTTGCTATATACACATTTGTCGACTTGGTTAAGAACATAACCACTAGACAAAACCACTTCATCAAACTTTTGATGCCATTGCTTAGGTGCTGCTTAAGTCCATAAAGAGACTTAATCGGTTTACACACCTTGTTTTCATTGCCGGGCATGATGAAGCCCCGAGGTTGGTTCATATAAACCTCCTCTTCCAATTCACCATTTAAGAAAGTCGTTTCACATCCATCGATGAATGACCGATTGTGAATAGATGCCATAGCAATCGGCGGTCTTATGGTATCGACACGAGCCGGGGGCATAAGTATCAAAATAGTCTATTCGACTTTTGTTTAAAGCCACGAATAACTAATCTAGCCTTGAACTTTTCAATAGTTCCATCTACCTTCATTTTCCTTTTGAAAATCCATTTGCAACCCGAGGTTTGCAACCTGGTAGTAGATCAACCAACACCCAAGTGTTGTTGCCCATGATGGAATCCATCTCATCATTGATTGCTTCTTTCCGTAAAGCAATATCACGGGACTTCATTGCTTCTTCAAATGTTTTGGGGTCATCCTCAACAATGAAGCAATAGGAGTATTGGTGCGAGACCTCACCCTAGTACCTTCAACTAAGTATAATTGAAACTCGGTCCAAATGTCTTTGAGTCCCGACTCTTTTGCTCTTCCCGAGCACGAGTTGAGTTCTTGAACCACAACCTCATCGAGGACCACCGATGGTTCACCATCGAGGATCTCGATACACCGATGTTATGAGTTCCATTAGGAATCCTCATACTTGGTCTAGGGACCGATGAGAATCTATTCTCATCAAAGTTTGCATCCCTTGATTCAATTATGGAGTTAATCGAAACATATTCATTAGGTTCTATAACATAGAATCTAAAAGCCTTGGAATGCTCAAGCATATCCAACAAAGATGCAATCAATGCCTCTTTCACCCAAAGTTTTCAACTTTGGATCGTGGAGTCTTACAACGACCCTACAACCCCAAACCTTGAGATAATTCAGGTTGGGTTTCCTTTTAGTCCGAGTTCATAAGGGTAACCTTGTTCCTTTTGTTGGGAACTCTATTTAGCAAATAGCAAGTCGTTAGCATAGCTTCACCCCGAACCCTTGACTCGATCCGAATAGGACAACATGGAATTAACCATCTCCTTCAAGACCTGTTTTCCTTTCGTAAATACCATTTCTTTGAGGAGTATAAAGGGCGATCGTTTCATGGATTATTCCAACAGATGAAAGTCTTGAGTATCCATGTACTCACCTCCCTATCGGTCCTTAATCTTTTGATCAAAGACCCAAGTTGTAATTCAACTTCGATTTTAAACACTTTGAATTTATCTAATGCTTCATCCTTGGTATGTAATAGATAGACATAACAAAATCTAGAAGCATCATCAATAAATGTCACAAAGTACTTCTTATTCTCCAAAGAAGGAGTGGCATGCAAATCACACAGTCATTGTGAATAAGCTCAAGATCTTAGTCTCACGACTAACACCACGAAAGGGTTTCTTGGTTATCTTGGTCAACATGCAAGTTTTACACTTTTCGGTGTCCATGTCAAAGCGTGGATTAAACCATCCCTAGACATATCTTGCATTCTTTTATAGTGAACATGACCAAGTCTAGCATGCCACGGGGTAGAATCGGTCGATCATATGTGGTCACAAAAAGTGAAATAACACATCGGTGGTAATATTAAGCTCGAACATTTGATTACATAAATAACCAAAACCAATAAAAACACCACATTTAGAAAGAACAAATTTATCGATTCAATAACTTGTTTATATCCATGATTATTCAAAACACTACTTGAAACCAAGTTCTTCACGATATCGGGACATGAATAACATTAAACAAAGTTACAATCTTTCTAGAACTAAACATAAGATCTACACAACCACGACCATGCACCAAGGTCGTTGACTCATTTCCATGTGAAGAATAGAACCATCATTCGGTGACTCATAAGTCTTGAACCGACTTCTATCTTTACACATGAACTGTTGCACCGAGTCAACCCACCACGCAACATCATCATCCCGCACATAAAAGATTCGAGATACATATGTAACATAATAAATCGAAAAGACTTATTAAACATATTCGACCTTTCGGTGAGTTGGGTGAACCACCACTCCCCGAACCGATGCACGATCCATTGGCTTTACCACCAATTTTAACACCCTTGCGGTCCCTTTTAATGTGACCGGTCTTGCCACATTTCCAACAAGTAGGTGTGGCCTTCTTGTTAGGATCGCCTTGTGTTATCATGAAATTTGCGTTTGCCTTTGTTGTCATTGTACAGGTGGAGTTGTTATGCTCCACCATATTGACAACAGATGGTCCAAAGAACATTGCCACTCTTTGGCTTGTCATTATCCCGCACCTTGAGAGATTCCTCAATGTGCGATGATCGCCTAACTCAACAAGAGTTAACTCCTCCTTCATATGTTTCAAGGTATGCTTGAAATCTTTCCATGAAGGAGGAGTTTATCAATGACACAAGAGACTTTGATAGCCTCATCCATGTTCATTTGGTGTTGTGTAAACCTTCCAAGTATTCCAAGAAGTTCATTGTATTGTTCCATGGTGGTCTTGAATCGGTCATTTTGTAATTTGTGAAATTACTTACAAGAAACTTCTTACTTGAAGCATCCTCACCATATATTTGGCATCCAAGGAATCCCACGTTCTTTGGAAGATTCAAAGTTCGATAAATATCAAACAAAGAATCGAGACATACCATTGAGAATAAGACCTCTGCATATGTAGTCATCATTCTCCCACTTGCTCCTCCTCCCGATCCGCTCCACGGTAGCATCATCACCATCATCGTGAATTGGAGTAGTCGACACATAGACCACACTCATGCTTGGCGAAGAAGTGCATCTTCTTCCGCCACCTCCTAAAGTCCACCCTTCAAACTTGTCCGACTTAGCAAAGTTTGAAGCCATGTGTTTCATTGCGCGGTTGCCATTGATTATCACAAAATAGTTTACTTTGATTGTTGGTTGGTATTCGTCCCGAGCAGGTGTAGATAATCAACTTTAGCGAAACGATCAACTGCTTTGGCAGAAACAAACAATGGTCAAGATAGTAAGATACCACCGGTGGTTACCGGATATCACTTGGAATCGTGTGATCACTTTCCAAAGTAAACTATTCGACCCTAATGCCCGGGTATCACGAATATCTACTTGGGATAAGACCAAATGCGGTTAGAGAATTAGGCACAATTCTTTAACCCTTGCGCTTATAAGTGTTTTGTGTTTTCTGTCTCTTTCTCATGCATGTTTCGGATCTCCTATTTATAGGAGGTTACTCTTGACCGTTCAATGGAATTATGAGTATTAATCGCCCATTAATAGCCTCGTAATCATCCCCATTATAGCCGTTAGTGGTTACATGACCAATTAAGCGTGGTCATAATGATGCGATTGTAGCTGTCATTTATCGAGACTTATATCGAAGACTTTCATAGTGCTTTCGGTGGTTACTTTGCTTGATTGGAAACGCCATCGCTTCGATGTAAACACAACTTCGGTGGAACATCGATCCTGGTTGAAATCTTGCCGGTGGAAACACGATAATCGATGTTAACCACAACGATACTTTCACCAAGCACTACCAATACATACCACTATTAGAGTCAGGGTGTTCATGGACCTTATGGGTGTACACTCCGTACCTCCTAACCCATTACAAGGTGTGAACCATCCCACAAGTGCACTAAATTTTCCAACAACATATATAACCTTTAGCATCCTAAGGGCAAAGTATAATATTGTCTAGTAGTGTTTATGATACTAAATTCAATCATAAAATATATCATATAGAATTATAGTATAAAACACACATAAACCAAATCATATATCTGGATAGCGAGGAGTGAAATTTTCAACAAAAAACTTAAATATTATCCTACTAATGTCTAAGCTAGTAAAAAAAACTCAATAAACGGAGTAAAACAAATATACGTGACACAAATATATACGGGTATTTATATTAAGTTGAAACATAGTAGTAATTCATAGATTTATTTCGTCGCATTATCAAAGATGAGCTATATATATCACAGTGACATATTCATAATAGCTTTATATAGAATGTCTCTATTCACCATGAATTAAAATTAGAAAAATTGACTTTCTCTAACAATTTAGGTTAGCTGTTAAAGAATCGAATTCCCGAATCGTCAATGCTTAGAATACGTTACCAATAAACCAATTGCTAAAGTATGTGACACTAAACCTGCTGTACTATTAGTATTAGGCAAAAACAAATGGCTAAAGTGTGTGACTATGTTTTACAAAAGAAAATAATAATAATAATAATAATAATAAAAATAAAACCCACCTAAGTTAGCTAGCTAATATCTATAAATAACCAAAACTAATTGTTTATTATTCAACTTTATGTCTGCTCCAGTGGATTGCAGTGCGTATAAATACCGCCTCATTAAAAACCGACGAGCCTAGTAGCACAATATGAACAATAAGCAAGAAAATATAAGAGAATATGAAAGGGAAAGATAGAACTTCTTATTGGTGTGTCTTCATAATACATTAGGTGCCTCTATTTATAGGGACCTTAACATGAATGGTATTAAGTACAAAATGAGATGTTACAAGACCAATCATAAAGGTGATGATTACTAGTTATGAGATATGAATGTGGAGATTAATGTGTACAATCATATAATAACTATTCATAACATTCCCCCTTGATTGTACATCATTCAAAATACGCTTTGGATACCGCCTCATTAAAAACCTTGCTAGGAAAAAACCCAGTGGGAGAAAAACCATAGCTAAGGGAAAAAGAGTGCAGTGCGTATTATTCCCCCTCATAATCACTTTACTTGAGCTCACTAAAATGCCGCATTCCGATGCCATATACCAATTTCTTAAATGTTGAGGTAGGGAGTGCCTTGGTAAATAAATCTGCTAGATTGTCGCTTGAACGAATCTTTTGAACAATAATATCGCCATTCTTTTGTAAGTCATGAGTGAAAAAGAACTTTGGTGAAATGTGCTTGGTTCTGTCATCTTTAATAAACCCTTCCTTCAGTTGAGCAATGCTTGTTGCGTTGTCATCATGTAAAATATTTCTTAACCAAACACATTATCGGCTTGCTTCATGGATGGCTAAAATTTATGCATTCGTTGAGATCGTTTGCTTAGCTGAACGCCATTGAAATTGCGGTTCCTCCACTTGTAGATGCATATCCAGTTAAGATCGACCATTGTGAGGGTCAAATATTATGGAAGAAGATATGTAATCTTGTATAATAACTCAAATACCTCTAATCAGTATCATATAAAATATGGACATCCATATTATAATTATCTATAACACTCCCCCTTGGATGTCCATTTGAGGATTATGCCTCGTTAAAACCTTACTAGATAAAACCCAGTGGGACAAAATTATTCCTTTATACGCTCGGGGATGTTGCCTCATTAAAAACCTTGCCGAAAAACCCTATGGGGATAAAACCGTGGTCAAGGGAAAAAGAGTGCAACGCGTATCTTCGCTCCCCCTGATGATCACATCACTTAAGCTCATTGAATCACTGAATGCACCTTCGTATTTCTTGATAGAATCACATGAATAATTACTCTCTACATGTTGTTCGTATATCTGTCATACGTCTCATTTAAGTACATCCTTGTACTTCACATATACACATTTTAGTATGACACATGTAAATTGATATTGTGATCATCATCTTTAAAAGTAAAGGGGTCTTTCTTCATCAATTAACCTCATAAACATGAGCTTCGTTTATCCATATAAAGATATACAACATCTTTCTTTAGCTTTCATTATGAAAAATGATTTCGTCTTTAAGATCTTTAATTCATAAAACAAGACAAAACTATGTATTTCATTTCAAGGTATTCAACCATCTTGAAAATCTCCTCATGAGTTTCATTCACATTTACCTCATCAAAACATATGTAACTTATACCATATTCAAATATAAATCTCTTTAAAACTAACATAGGTAAATTTTGTTATTTCAATGGCTCATTTTAACCAATACCATATTGCCTTTCACTTATATAGTGATATATTCATCTTGATCAAGTGTTATTCTTGAAAACTTTCTTATATGCTTTCAAAGATGTTAAATCACAAGACATGCTTCATGCATTTTATATCCTCGTAGAATCTCAACTTCAAATGAGCTCTATTCATTTTCTTTTAGGCGATATCGATTAGTTATCATATCACCGGACTTATAAATATTAAATAGATTATTGGATCCACCACATGAGATCATGTCTCTATATGCAAAGACTCTGCGAAAGTATTTGTGTGCCATCAATTATGCCTTAAAGATAATAGTTTCAATACTTTAATTTCGCTCTCTCATAATGACCAATGCATATCCAATAATTTTACACATTCATATATACGGACTTCAAGTCCCAGTAACCATGTCTCGTCACAAGAGATTTTAATCTTTCATTTGTTCTTTGCGTCTTTACTTCTTTTGGCCATCCATTTATAAATCTGCACTTCCTGCAGGTATGCTTCCATGATCCTCACCATGATTATAGTGCTATCTTATTTATTTACATAATCATTATCATATATATTATTGTATACAATATCACCATCGACGTCGATTCATTTATATTTTTGATTCCACACTTTACTAGACATTGTAATATATCATTTATTGATATCTCATAGTTTTTCAAGTACCCGGGGTTTTTCAATTACCTTCATGTCTAGCGTCTCTATAAGAGAACTATTATGGGGTCTTTATTACCTCGATTAGACCATCTTAATTTTCTTGCTCCATTTTATCTATTCATTCGAGGACTTTTATTTGGAATCGATTAGTCTATCATGTTGCAGACGTGCCATAGACTTACTACCAATAATTGGTTTCCATTTTGGGACATACATTATAATTGGAGCACTAGCAGCGTATATATGATCTAGTCACTTCTTTATGTCACTAAACAAGTCTGGCAATTACTAGAACTGGAATGTAAACTGTCCCTTCAAGTTTATATTCATTGGTCTGAGGATCAGCATTTATATTATAATTCATTACATATCTCTCGCTGCTCATTCTCCCCTGAATGAATTATCAATTACAACATCCCATTGTTGTGCGTTGTGGTGGTTTTTCAATACAGGTTTTGCACATTTACATAAACTTTAATGGGAAACATATGGTTTGTGACCATAAACCATTTTATTGGGGAGTATTCATTAATCTTGTTGGCATGATGCGAATTCATAATTTATAACATGCCCCATAATCTAAGATTATTATTTTTTCTCATAATTATTAGTTTTGCAATCAACTGAAGACGTTTCATGAACGTTTCAACAAAAGCAATTCGCGTATGAACTTGGGCTACATAAAGTTCAACACTTATTCCAATAATCGCCCAATACTTAGAAGTTTTCACCACCATTCTCAATAATACAATGTGGAAAACCGTGCTCACATTTTATAAGTCAAGCCACTTATTACGCTAACCTTAAATTGCGTATTTGATGATCATTTTGACGATGCATCGATTTTAGAAATCAAAATGATCCACATGGCACATGTACAGGCCTACATACATGCCCTTTCAATTTTTTCCAAAATTTTATAGGAATTAAGTCCTTACTTATTTTGTGGTGATATATGAACAATTAACTTCTATTGAGAACAATAAAACCAATCAAATCACCTTTGAAAAACTCATGGTTCTTGTATATGGTTCGCATCATCATTGATCCGGGATGGTCCAACCGGTCATGCCAATAAATAATCTTGGCTCATAAACTCTAGTTTATGACCACATGTGCTTCGATTGCACTTTCTATGTAAACATCAAATAATATGCATGGAGATCTTAATACAACATCACATTTCTCCAATCAAATTGCTATAAGCACTTTTATAATTTTCACATAGTTTAATATACTATTCATATTATTAACCCATAACATTATCAAATAATAAAACATATGAAGTAATTTAACTAGCGTAGTTGCACAATTTTCAAAACACATGCATGTCATTAATCAAGTATCTCACAAGCAAATAAAATCACATAATATGATAAGTCTAAACATGTTCTCCGTATCAAAAGTTAATGACACAATTTGAGTTAACCAAGTCATCATATTCTCATATTTCGATATGTCCATTACTCTTATACGACAATGTTCCACCAAAATGATTCTCATACTTATAAGTGTAATGCATATTTTTAGTGACACGTTTGTCTTTTACAAATTAAAATGGTTCTCATTTATCTTATCATGCAGCAATCATAAACAATTAAAGTCTTATGAATGCAAATTCTCTATCGGTTCATATTATGTAAAACTACTACAACTCAACAGTAAAAAGTGTGTCATAAAAACAATAAATCTTCAGTCATGCGTATAATAGTATCCAACTTAAAAAGAATTGTCAATAACTAGAAGTATAATTTCATTAATTGGGGTAGCCAAATTAAAAATTAAAACATGTAAACGAATTGAATTTATTATTTATGCCCTTATTGAATGTAAATTTAACTTATGTTATTATTTAAGTGTCATATTAAATTATTTGAATGAGTATCTGTAACAGTTATTGAACGTTTCTTATATGCATACCCAATTATTTAAATGAGTGTGTGTAACAGTTATTTGAATGGGGGATACAATTATTGAACGTTTTGAAATGCAAATAAAAATCGTATATTTATAAGAAATGTACATCTCAATGTAACAGTCAACTAATAATTTGAAATAGTATATATAACAGTCAACTAATAATTATTAATTGCTATATCTTTTAGCTTATAACATAATATTATTTGTATTTAATGTAGGTGAAGTGGAAATATGTTGAAGGTTGTAGACTTGTAGTGTTATTTGTAAAAGGATATGATTATCTTTTAATGTGTTATTTGTTATGTTTGTAACTTAGGTTGAGATACAAAAGTTTTGTAGATAGCATAGTACAATCATTTAAAATGAATAGTTTTGTTATAATTGTAGTAATGTTTATTATAATTTATAAATGATAAAAAGGGTTAAAATAGGTAGAGATGGGAGTGATACAAAATGTTTGGATGTTGGAAGATGATGCGAGGGGTTGAAAGTGGCATGAAGTGTCATGTACATCATCGTCATCAAAACTTTAATCTAAAAAAATTCCGGCATTCATATGTCTTAGTTAATCTTTTGTGATTTATTGTAAACTTAATTAAAGTTTGACCGGGTACAACGTGACTTAATTCTTGAATCATTAAGCACGGCCAAAATACACTACCTTATATATAAACAAGAGCTCCTTATTTAGGCTGCATGCAGTAGTGGAATCGAGTGTCGATCGTGGCACCCACGATCGAGTGAAGGATCGATCGTCCTTGATGTGGCGAATCGATCGTCCAATGTTTTTCTCACAAGTTGGTCGCGGGTACGATCGACTATTTCAAACGTTTTCATATCAAAAACTAACCGTTTAATGCAACGGTTAAAAAAAAAAAAAAAAAAAAAAAAAAAAAAAATTACCTTTATAAATACACAATACAAACACACTTCAATCCACAAATCTATTTCACACAATTCAAACTCAAAATACTTCTCAACACAAGATTTAATATGGCTTGCCGTCTCCCCATTCGATTGAAGATATGCAGTGTCGTTCAAAATCAATGCAATAACGACGATGGGCTCGAAAAACGCTATTATAAGCGTCATCGAATTGTTTGACTAGGCGGCGGAGAAAGAACAAATGAGAGAAAACTACAAGAGTTGCAACGACATTACTCCCGAACGAAAAGCGTGATCGACAAATTTTGAAAGATCAAGCCCCAAAGATCGCGAGGTTCTTCGACAAGTTGTGGCGGTGTGTTCGAAGATAACGAACAACGTCAACACCAAAATCAATTAGAGCTATCGGAGAACAAAACGATGGTGTAGACGAGGAAGATTTGGCTCGCTTGAGGAATTTGTCGGTTCTCGTACTCCTCGTATGACTCTACATGCGGGAACATTGATTAGATTTATGATTTATGATTTCAGATCGTTTTATATTTAATATATTATTGTTTATGTATTTCGTATCGTTTTATTTATGTAACGTTTTAATTATTAATGAAATTTTATTTTGTGTTAAAATGTTTTCATTTTTTAAATAAATAAAAAAATGAACTTGATCGCCTTCTTCAAGACCTAATCGCCTGAAGGTCATTTGGAGAGAAAGGCGACGTCCAGGAGTAAATAAGGGGATTGAGAACCTTCTTGAAGCTGCCTTATTGTGCAGGACCAAGAAGATGACACGTCTGCCTAAATAGTATGGCACTATTTGAACTCTTAACTTTATCATCTCTTACCACAGTCAAAAGAAACAATTGACTCATCTAACATTTTTTCTCTCAAAAGTTTCTGATATTGAGATGATACATTTCGATCAACAAAAACTTTTCAGTCGTTGCTTTTAATTTCTTCAACAACATCAAAAGACATTATTGTAAGTTACTATTATATCTCATTTGTTAAGTCTCGTGTTTTTTCTAGTTATAAATTTAGTTGCAAATATCTTGATATAGTTTTAATCACTTGCAGTATGCTGGGAGGAAAGCATCGTAAAGCAAAGGTAAACTTTGACTTTACAATTTTCTTATCATCTTACAAATAGAGCTACTAATAAATCATAATAAATGATCTTTTTTTGTTATTCTCTTCCTTTAGTTTTTTTGCTTATATGACATACGTATGAAGGTTCATTCAACAAGAATAAGGTAACTATTTTTTTGTATATATTCTGCTATTGGGTTTTATTTAAAAGTCTTGTCTTTGTGCCAGTCACTTCATGTTACTAATCAACCCGCTTTCACTTTACGCCGACTTGGCCGGTACATGAGTGTCGGCGTGGTGTTGTCAATGGCTTACTGACAAGAATAAATTGTGAAGTATGCCGGAACGGATAAATGACCGCGAACGGTTACTGTGCGAAATAGCATATAATATCTGGTGTGTTATTAGATTTTTTGGGTGTCTGATTCTATTTTATATACTAATTTATTGTTATGCTTTTCATCTTTGATGCAGGGTTTTTCAATTTAAGCTGTGATGTTGATGGCCAGTGGGGAATTGGGGATACTTAAGAATATGAATATGTTCGTAAGGTAATATTATATGTCCTTTTTTTTAGCATGTTCTTATCTAACATCCATTTTTTGAATATGTTTGTTCTTATTTTTTAGAAGGATTTATTGGTCAAGAAAAGAATTTTAATGCACCCGAAAGGCACATGTTGAGTGAATAAAAAACTGGAGTTTTAGATCATTAAACTAAAAACTACATGTATTTGTAGTACGTAGTAACTTTTAGATTAACTAATGCAGATGGAATTGAAATCTTTTGATTTACATAGAAAGGATTGGTTTAATTATCACACTTTAACAAACATATGTTAGAAAAAATTTATTGTTTATATTGCCAAAAACTATTTAATTTGTTGTTCCTTTAAGCTGTTTAGTAACATTGTATTTAGATATTTAAGTCCAAGGTTATAAATAGCGTAAGGCGTGGTGTGGCGGCAGAAAGTATGAAAATGTTTATATATTTATATCAAAATTCATATATATCGAGTTCTAAAACGTGTGGCGTAAAGGCGGCGAATGGCGTGGCGTGGCGGCGTGATCAGCCTCAGCGCTGCGGCGCTGCGGGCGCTGCGGCCTTTTTAACGATGACTTTAACAAACATATGTTAGAAAAACTTTATTGTTTATATTGCCAAAAACTATTTATATGTACATGAAAAATAAAGGGGTATTGGGAAAGAGAAAAAGGAATGATGGGATACAAGTCATAGAATTCTAGCTCTTTGAACGTAGGTGTACCTGCTTTGAACATAGGGTTTACTACTTTGGACTTTTACAACAATGACATGCTATACCAAACCATAAGGGTAGTGGCAGTGATCTCGGTAAGGCTTCGGCATGCCTCGATGCCGAGCGGTAACACCGCTGCCACTGTTTCGGTATGGCATGGTATGGAAGCAATTCGGCAATCTTTACCGAATTGGCATGGGAGAAGGAGGAGAGAGGTATGGGTGAGAATATAATTGAAAATAAAATAAAATTAGGAGATGCATGGGATCATGGTTGCCACTAAAAAAGTATGATGAGGCATGAGACTAGGTGGCAAAATGTCTCAAAGAAAAGAATTTAAATTGACACATTTTAAAAGATTTTAGCATTTAAGCCTCCTTTTTGAAATCGCACATATAGCCCATTGAAATTTTAAATGGTACTAACTTGACATACATTTTTCCCTCAATTGTAGAACATTCTGAATCATTTTAAAGATTTTTTTACATAATATATTTAAGTTTTATAATATAAATAAGATATTACGTTTAAGAATTTATTTCGTCTTTTAGGTTTTTATTAAGCGATTTGTAAAACATGTGCTGGATTTGGCCGTGCCGTTTAGCCGTCTTCTGTTAAGCCCGTGCCCATTCTAGCACAGGTTCTGTTTTAGCCGTGCCTTGCATGCCCTGTCCATTTGCCACCTCTACGGCATAGGATGAGATGGCAGAATATTATTGGTGAGTGGTGAGGCATGGGAGAGTAATCGGATCATGACTAAATATAAAGAGATTTGTAAAAGGGACAGTGTTACTTTTTTCATATACCAAGTCTAACTTTATCAAACTCTTTTTTATAATAAAGAACTGAAATATTCATGCAAAACCATGTAAGCTTTGTAAATAAAATTGACTTCTATAAAATTTAACACTGAATTTTGTAGCATGTATCAGATGCCCTTTTAAAGATCGGTTTAGCAAGGATTACAAGGTCGGTTTGAATTAAGTACCACGTTATTTAAATCTTACATCTTCTTTTGTAGCAAAAGCGTCGCCAAGCGTGGGTACCAATACCTTTGTTATGTACATTTTAGAATGATATGTATACGTTGCCATACCAAATAACCCACAGGTGTTTGAATATATATCATTTGTGATTTTGTAGGTGAATGGGTAAATGCTAAAAGAAGACAACATGAAACTTACGAATATTGTTTTTGCAATATCTTCTCATTGTTAAATAGTGTATTTATTGTCATGTGAATATTAACACATTTGAATGTCTCTGATACGCCAGTGGTTGATGAGGGACGACTATCCCAGCATGGTGCAACAACCCCCAAAATAGCTCAGCGGAAGCACACAAGTATTGGGGTGCTACTAAATTGATATCACAACATAAGCATAGAACAATTGGTTTTTTTTAAATAAACTTTTATTCATTCTTAAAAAAAATGTTTACATTATTGATTAGTGCGGAAAATGGCGTAATAAAAATGTGGTCCAATACATCAGTCGTTTATGGCCATGACCACGCCACGCTTTGCGCCTCAAAGATAAGCTATCATCTAAAAACACAAGATACATCTTAAAAAGTGTCAACACGAGGTTGGTGAGTTCGTAGGTTTATTTAAAGGCACTTCAATATACCATTTATCATTTGGTTTTGATGATCGAGACGTCTTGCATAATGTCATAAAATTTATGATTACATTTCATAAAAGAATTTCATTAGTGGACCATAAGCAGGGTATATGCACATTACAAAGTATATAATGTCATATAACATAAATCTATTACGCCAACACTAAGTTCATGCAACCGAAGCTACGACAGTTTCTATATGCAAAATGAAGTCATACAAATAAGGAGCCCATGGCGAGTGTTTATCCCAATACACTCGGTTCTGACATGCTATATGTTTCGCCTTGACCCATGCGGGGCCAACCGAACAGGGGAGTCACCCCCAATAGATCTATTTATACCATTCGCGCTTCCCAGCAGAAATTGACGGTTCATGAAAAGGGCAATGTGGGATCTAAGGACTTAGGCTAAGCTGCGTAATATTCTAGGTCAAGCATTATGGTATGGTCCATAAAACATCTATGTATGATGTATCTTAAAACATATCAATCAGAAGGCATAGTATGCATGAAAATGCACCATTAAAATCATTTAAGTAAAAATGAGCATGTATCTTCCCCCAAAACAAGTATAAAACAGATTAAAAGTAGGGGCTATGAAACTCACCTTGGCTATGTGCAGTATGAAGTGGAATAAATCAATAAATGGTAGTGCACGGCTCCGACACGCAACCTAATTAATACGGCAATTTAGTCTTTACTCATGCTTAAGACTCGATAAAGTTTAACTAACTTTATAAGTTTTAAATGTTTATGTTGTTGTTGTTGCTTGGGTGGCTTTATTTAAGTTTGGTAATAGATTTCCAAAGGTTTGAGTGCATTGGCTTATGGAAGTGTAACCGCAGAAAGGAATATCAAGGACAAATGAGGTTTTGGTTTAATGACAACGGAATGGCGATGTAAGGAAGATATGTACATTTGTTATGAGACATTATCGGATTAATTGGATATCAGGGGTGGAGAAAGTATATATACATTTATATCTATATATATGTTGCTACTAAAAGATTTAAATACAATATAACTTGTATACATTAGTAAATTTCCAAATACATTTCTTGTGTCATTTATATAAATGTATACACTTTAAAAGAATGGTTAAACAAAATGATTAAGCTTGTACTTAAAATGAAGTAAGTGCCAACATAATTACTCCAATTATTATTGAAAATATATACTATATTTGTAGAAAATTTGGCATGGCTCGGATGGATATCCGTACTTGGTTAAGGTGACAATGCCAAAAGTCTTGTAACAAGTTTTACCAAATTGATTGCTAGGCTTAATATTATGCTTATAAGTTTATGTTTATAACGCGTAGGAATATAAAATATTTCATTTGGGTTATGTAAAAGTATAACTTTCTATTAACTCGTTTCATTTAAGTGACACGTTATTAGTCTTGCTTTTAATACTACTAATGTTTTATTGCAATTTGTGACGGAGAAATAATATGTATAGATTGCGGAAGAACGGAAATGAGTCGATACTAAGAACAGATGTATCCAAGGGGCAATCATAACCAAACGGACTCTAGGTGGAATAGGCCTCGGCCCAACCTTCCCAAGTAAAGACACATCTTGTTTACTAGGCCATGACTGGACAACACAACCATCCCTTAACCGTGGATGGGCTTTGGCCCATAGACAACACATCATTGCTAAAGCAAGTAGCAGGTTATGCTATTTGATAGCAAGGAAGGAGAATAAGAGTTTATGCCTAGAGCTTCGAGTAGTCACTCTCGATCTCGCAAGATGAAACAAACGTTGGACTCATGTTTAGACCGTTGGTTGGGTACGACGTAGCAACCACTGGACCCACTCAAATACTATCCAAGTGTATGACCAAAACCAACCCAACATTATGGGTTCAGTCGCGACTCACATGTACACCCGAGTTTTTGTTACACAAATAAAACTTCACTAAGGTAGGAATGAAAACTGGAATTCTTAAGTTACAACGAACAAACTCAGAAATACTCCAACCCATAACCGAGAACCCCACTGTTCTCGACTGAAGATAAATAAACACCCCATGTGGATTTGTGACTGAACCAATCAGCCACATGCCGTGACCCAAAGGAACCAAGCACGACCCACTCTTACAGGTCCTGTGATGGCAACAATGAAATATAAATCCTGATTGTTGACTCATTCGACTGGAAATCAAAACAACGACAATGCACACATTGAGGAGCAATCGTAAGAATAGTGATTAAGCTAAGCTCGGGTTTATCGAGTACAACCCGATTCGAACGAGACTCTACACCAACCTCACCCTTACGAGTTCAGTGGTGGCTGTACGAGTCACAAATACAACAAGCAAACAAACACCCATATGAGTTCTTAATCCGAAAACAATTACAAGAAAAATAACCCTTTCCAAACTATGGGGCCAATTCAAATTTTTATTTGAGATTTATCATACACGATATTGGTAAAATGATCAATAAGAATCATGTAAGTGTCGATTACATACCCATAAGCCAATTTCAGGTTCTTGTTTTTCTTACCATAAGCAACCAACAACAACAATTAACAAGACATATATCCTTTTTCCTTATTCACTCAAAATTTTCAATACCACTTATAATTGAAATGATCATTACCAATTGATGTGAACAAAAATCGTAAGTTCGAATTAGACCCTTAATATTACAAACACAATAGCTTCAAAAGATAACAAGGAATGTATTCTTACATTAAACCCATTTAAATTCCATTCGATATTCAAGAACAGAAAATTGGTATGTTCAAAAATAAAATTGATAGATTAAATATTAATCAAAATAACAAGAGTGCAATTCTTACAAGAATTAGAAAGTGGGTCGATGGGGAAAAGAACCGAATACAAGAAACTTCAATCGGAAACAATTTGACTTGAATTCGTGAAATTGAACCCTGATTAGAGCTCCCCAAGCTCCATCTAGAAAAAACCCCTTATCAATTCCCAGAAGCCCTTTGATTTCGCCAAACCCTAATTTTTGAGTGTTTGAGTGTGACAAGTGAGGAACCTGTAAAAGATTGCATCTTATTTATGGATGAGAAATTGGAAGGAGAAACTCTAGTCTTCTTGACCTCGAATGGAGGGTGTATCCTTTCTTGTCACTTGTCGTTTTCCACTGCTGTCGCCTAGGGAGGAGTTGAGGCTAAGTCATGGGGATGAAAGGGAGTGTTCTTTGAAAGAGGAAGGGAGGCATGATACTTTCTTGTCTTTGCTTTGGAGAGAAACTTAGAAAAGGGGTGAAGGAGAAAGAGAGTGGGCGGCGTGAGTGGGTGATGGTTAGGATAGGTAGATTCTATTTTGTTTTTATTATTAGGCATAATTTCATGTATATCCTCAGAATTTGAAAATTACATATATATCCTTTTCTGGGTTTTGATCGTAAAAGACAATCTTTAACGTCAAAAGGATATATATGTAATTTTAAATTTTGAGATATATATAAATGCCCATTATTATTATGTATAAATTGACCACTTTTTGTCGAATCCTCGAGAACGTATTCTTCCTTCCGACCAGAAAATATAAATTATATTTCTCGAAATGTTTTAATAAGCGTAATAATGTAGTATTATTATTACGTGAGATTTAGATTATAACGATTCTTGATTCATTAATTTGGTGTCGGTATGCGTGCGGTCTTAGTGACTTTCTAAATTCACGAGATAACCTCTCGTTTTCTTAGTAGAATTATCCTTGAATGATAAAATGTGTATATTTCACTTTTCTCATTATTTATTTTTAATCTTGTATGCTACTGCGCTGCAGTATGCGGAATAACTTCTCGAAACAATGGATTAAGCTTATGTATGCTTAAATTTTAACTTGGACAATAATAAATTTCACATTTATTATACAGATACTTAGTGGACAAGTATCGTGTGTGCGGTGTCTTATTTTTAAAGAAACGAGATGACCTCTCGTTTTTAAATCTAAATATTTACATCTGTCAGAAAATAACTGATTTGAATTTTCTGACGTGATAAATATTATTATAATAATCCGAAATTTTACGGGTTGTTATACATGGCGTGTTGGATAACTATCGTAGTTTATTTATTATGTTTTATTAGGATAAGTGTTAGAGTCATTGTTTAGGATATGTCTTGAGTCATGTTATGATGAGTCATGTTAGGATAAGTCTTATGTTTGTGAGAGTTATCTCATAAATTAGTATTTAAGGTGTCATAATGTTATGAATGAATCAATCAAAGTTTATGATAAACAAATCTCTACTTCTTTTTTTCTATTTTCTGATGGAGCCAACACACGCTTGAAGTGGTGCCCTATCCTATTCCGATACAACCCCTAACAGGGTCGTATCAATTGGTGCTTTCATTGAGAGTCCTCGTTGAGATTTGATTAGGGTCCCAATTTAAAAAAAAAAAAAAAAAAAAAAAAAAAGCGTTATTGTTAACGACACTATTCACGGTACTGTTCATTGATCGATATTCACGTGTATTGTTCGTCGGAGTTATTGTTCGCGGGTGTATTGTTCATCAGAAAAAAAATCGTTTTTTTTGTTTTTGTTTTTCGAGTTAATGTTAATGGCTTCGAGCGGATGTGATCGGCACGCGGAATATGCACTATTTAAGCCTATGCAAATGGGTACGGTGGCCGAATACGAGAATGATTTTAATATTCTTACAAATCAAGTAACGGGGATCTCAGAATCTTTACTTAAATCGATTTATATCTCGGGACTTAAACCGCTTCTACAATGTGCACTCTTAAGGTTAGCGCCTTCAACTTTAGGAAAAGCATGTTCCATAGCCCGTATAATGGAGGCTCGTTTTGAGATAATTGCAGGAAAAAAGCTGAACATTGAAGAGAAAATAGATATCGTTCTATCATGGTCAAGTGAAGAAGTTCCATATGTGATTAAAGAGTCCTTAGATACTAATGAAGATATTGGTGTTGTTGAGGTTAGTAGCGTTATAAACGATGTTTTTGATATTGGCGAGAGTTTGGTTGTTATTCTAAAGTGGGTACAGACCGGCACATCAAGGATATTGCTATTATTGGTAACTTTTGAAAACATGGATGTTGCCATGGGAATGGAGGCTAAAATTCAAAGAAAAACATGGGATCCTGGAATTAAGATTTATTTTAGACAGCACCTTGAGGGCAAGGTGATTTTGAAGGAGTGGGGAGTGATACGCCTGTGGTTGATGAGGGACAGCTATCCCGGCATGGCGTGTTGGATAACTATCGTAGTTTATTTATGGGTTATGGTACACAAAAGTCACTAAAGTTTCTAAAAAATTTGTCCTAAATTACTGTAGTTTCATTTTGGTCATCTAGGTTACCCATGTTATAGTGACCGGTTCTTTAGGTTACCACGTTTTATACAACTTATAATACCCGGTTACAATCCTACGTGGCCACTTGTAATATTTTATAATTAAAATAGAACGTGGGGGTTATGATAATAAAACGGGTGAAATCCCCATTTCACATTTTATAATCCCAAACCTTAAAACACACATTCATACACATTGCTCTCAATCCCAATTTCTTGATCATCGCGTTTTTTGCAATTAACTTCATTTTAGGGCTGTCATCTCCCTAACAAGGTAAATTTCACTCCTTAATTATTCATTTGACCTGTTTTTTAACTCTGTTTAAGGTTTAAAAATTTAGGGTTTCGTCTTACAAATTAGGTTTTTTTGAAATTAACAGTTTTTAATGAATTGTTGTTGTTTCATATGGCATGTTCCTCATCATCTTCAAGTTTCCTAATAAAATTCCATCGTGGAGGTGTTTTTGTAAGGGATCCTTTTTCTTATGACTATGATATGATGACTGAGATTCCAAATGTTAATCTGCTTGAATTGGGGTTTGTTATAGGGGAAAAGAACCATACTAGGAGAGTATAAGCAGCCCTAGCAAACTTAGGACCATCAATGGCAAGGTTGTTAGAAGTAGAGGAAGAGGTGATGGATCAACGTCAAGAATGTATCCTGGTGGAATTGTGCCCATAGGATTTGGTGTGTCTTGGGATCCAGTTGATGGAGAGACTATGTTACGGGTAAGTAAACATCTCAATCATTATACTAATCACACTTCAATAATTATACTAATGTCACTTTTTGTTTCTTTCTTAGCAGGACATCATGGGTCTTCCTAAATATGCAAGGCCAGTTGGAATTACACCAGAAGATTGCAATATCCATGCCGAGTAAAAGTCTAAGATTCCATTAACCCAGTCACAACCAAGAAATCTTCTTGTGGGGTTATTCTGTGTCCATGATGTTCGCAACCTTGCAACTTCACCACAGCCACAAAGCACACTCATTGTGGAAGAAAGGGTATGTGGAAGAAAGGGTTTGTGAAACCCTAAATTTGATTTGGGGGAAATCAAGTATACCATTTTATACCCGGTTTATAAAATTAAATGTAGGAAAGTGGAAATCCAACGTGTGCATGAGGTGGAGAAGTATGTCTGCCCATGTGGCATAGGAGACGGGCTAGTAGCCGGTTGCCACTCCACTCAATAACCTTAGCGTAGTACTTTTAAACGTATAGAGACCTAATTAACAAACCCGATAACATGGGTAACCTGGATGACCAAAATGAAACTATAGTAACTTAGGACAATTTTTTTGGAAACTTTAGTGACTTTCGTGTACCATAACCCTTTATTTATTATGTTTTATTAGGATAAGTGTTGGAGTCATTGTTTAGAATATGTCTTGAGTCATGTTAGGATAAGTCTTATGTTTGTGAGAGTTGTCTCATAAACTAGTATTTAAGGTGTCATAATGTTATGAATGAATTAATCAAAGTTTATGATAAACAAATCTCTAGTTCTTTTCTTCTATTTTCTGACGGAGCCAGCATACGCTTGAAGTGGTACTCTATCCTATCCCGATACAACCCCTAACAGGGTCGTATCAATCTCATTATACTATAAGATCTTTAGAGTTTTATATTTGAAATTAAGAGTATCGTAGTTTAGATTGTGGGGTATTTAGTTTTGATGTCAAGAATGGATATGAGTAGTTTTTTTTATGTAACTTGAAGAAAATTAAAGTTGTGTGGTTAGAGATTATTTCAGTGGTGAACAGATCACGAAGATGAAATATTGTTAATAAGGCTGGACACAGTCGTGACCCTGGTCATCCCATGCCACATCGGCTTCTCTCTTCGATAACCAGACACGACCAAGTTGCCAGAATTGTTGACCAAGTTTTTTTTTTATTAAAGATCAAACAGACATATTTTTTTGTGTGTATACTATCGGTCGAATTTGAGACCGATAGTTTTTTTTTAAGTTCGACCGATATGTAACCAAAAAGCCACACTCGACTCGACCGACTAAAATGTCGGTCACCCATATTGACCAACCGATATTTTAAGAGCCCCTGTGTGTAGCCTGAAATGTCAAAGTTGATAAACATATGTTGACACTCTTTACTAAAATATACAGTATATAGTGATAGCGTGAAATGGATATGGATGTATGTTCTGATGTTCATATCTGTTCATCAATAGTAACAATGAACTCTAGATGCATGGCAAAAAATTGTAGAGATGATGAAGTTTGGTGGTACTACCTATAGGGTCATGGGTGATTGGCAAATTGGGTGTATGAGGTGCTTCTATCGATGAAGTTTGACTAATTAGCAAAGGATGTTTTACATGTATAGCATGACTATTTCTCGAAGGAAGCATACACTAAAAAGTAAAAACAATTGTTTACTTTTGTTTTTAATAATTTGGGTGGTGTAGATTGGTTTTGGTCAATACCGATTTGGGTATTGGGTGAAATTTTGTTTCTTAGAAACTCAATTAACCAAGCCAATTAACCTTGTTATACCAAAAACTGACCATTTAAACACCCCTAAAAATGATAGATACATTTGACTGAGTTTACAACATATGATCACTTTAAGATTGATCAAACGTTTGACGACCTTTATGCTTTAAAGAAAGTGACTTGTACACTTCAAAATCACCCATTTGCTTTTTATGACATGATACCTCTTAGAAGCAACATGTTAACTAGCTTGGGCCGTGCTAAGCACGACATGCAAAATTACCTAGTATATATATATAACTTCAAATATAAAATACAATGAGAACAAATAGTATAAAAGCAGCCACCTTCACTCCTTATCGACCCTCGGCCACAGTGATGGTCATATTGTTTACAGAGCAGTCACTCGGTTGGGTTTCATTTGAAGTTGATCGTGACTCCGCTCTGCCAAGGAAGAATGCGGGTTTGTTTGGAGTAGGCAAGGATATGGTGTCATTGAGAAGCATGGAGATCATATCTGAAGTTGTTGGTCTATCCATTGCATCTTCTTGTACACAGAGAAGAGCTACATGAACGGTTCTCAAGACCTGTTGTATATCAGAAGTACTTCCAACTGATGGATCCTCCAAATCCAATGCATTCCCTTGTTGCCATAGCTCCCATGCCTAGATCATGACATAATTAGTCATTTATGTGATGTTATGATAAGTCGACCTAAAGCCCAGGGAAAATGATTTAACTAGTTTAAGCTTCCTTTCTATTCAATAAAACGCCATTAATAATGGGGAAACCCTCAATGGATCAATTCCTATTTTTACTCGTAAGGAAATGATCAACAATTGATAGGAGAAGGCATAACAATATTATATTCAATAGTAAACATGCAAAATGATATTGCTAATTTTAGGGGTGTTAATCGGGTCGGGTTGGGCGGGCTCGGGTCGAGTCAAAGTCGGGTCAAGGATAAAAATATCATACCCGACCCTATTTGAATTCGGGTTAGTCGGGTTCGGTTCAACTCGGGTAGGGCCTACTTGTTAGTCTGTAATATGTAATGGGCTCAAGCCCAAGCCCAACCTCTAGAATATTCTGTGAATGCAGTATTAATATGTACAATGTATTTGTGGAGAAGATCAATAGAAATCATTCACAATCAATCTTATTATTCTACATGGTATCAGAGCCAAAGATCCTAATCACCTAGACTTCAATCTTCATGTAGCCTCCGTGGCCACGGCTTTCACATGGGAGGTTCGGAGGATCCTTTACACTTTAATCTCAATCAAACTCATCTCTCTCTCTCACTCAAGAAAAAAAAAAAAAAAAAAAAAAAAAAAAAAATCTCCGGTTACGGTCATGGGATCGATGTTAGTCGCTGCTGCTGCCGTACGTTGGTTTCTATGCTGCTACTGCTGTCATAATCATGACCACCCTCATGTCCCTTCTTCTTCTCCTTTTTCTTCTTCTTGAGCCATGGTTCCGGAACATAAAGAGGACAGGAGCAGCGATCAGTCCTTATTAATCTCCTTCTTTGGACTTTGAATGAGATGCAGACAAGGGGTCTTGATAATGAGAGATTTGATAAAGCAGCCTTTTGATAAAGCAGAATATGCCTTTTGATAAAGCAAAGACAACTTGTGTTAAAAAAAAAAAAAAAAAAAAAAAAAAAAAAAATTGTTATTTATATGTCGAATCCAGGGTATTAATTCCCAAGACGATTTTTGTTTTATGTCGAATCCAGGGTATCAATTCCCAAGACGACTTTTGTTGGTGTCGAATCCAGGGTATCAATTCCCGAGACGACTTTAAAAAAAAATAAATAAATAAATAAAAATAAATAAATAAATAAATAAATCTACTACCTCCTCACCTGCTGTCTTCTCTGTCTTCTCACCTGCTTCTGCTTTCTCATCTCCTCACCTCCATTCTCCCTATCTATCTCACTTCTAAAAAAAAAAAAAATTAAAATTAAAATTGGATCTTTATGTTTTTCTAGGGAAAAACACGCCCCGTTTGTTTGGAAGGTTCTTTGGGGGTTGAAGTTTTAGAACCAACTTTCGTCAATTTGCGGACATCTTCACCAAGGGACTGCATGCTTTTATTATGTTAATGTTTTGTTTATCTTTTCTAGTTTTACTACTCCAGTCCGAGCTTTCGCGATTTCGCTGCTCGAATTGCGGGGGAGTGTTAGTCTGTAATATGTAATGGGCTCAAGCCCAAGCCCAACCTCTAGAATATTCTGTGAATGCAGTATTAATATGTACAATGTATTTGTGGAGAAGATCAATAGAAATCATTCACAATCAATCTTATTATTCTACACTACTCGGGTTCGAGTCAACCCGAATATGAGTAAAATGTAATAAAATTGCCTATTTATACTCGTTTAAAACTTCAAATAAATAACGTATAAAAAATATATTAAATTAAAATAAAAAATAAAAAAAAAACCTTATTCGGTTCAATCATGACCGGCCAAACTTTTTCAACCCGATACCCGACCCTATTTAGTATTCGGGTTGTACCCGAATAACCCGAATAAACCTATTGACCCAAGTAACCCGACCCAAATAGGCTTAATCGGGTTCGGACCGGGTTGGGTTCGGGTCGGATGGGGATCTACCATGAATGTGTGACTATTAGCTGCATGCTTTACCTTGACTATGAGGTCAAGACAAATTATACATAACTTTTATAAGGAAGGAGTAAGATGTTATTATCTTCAACAAAGTTACTCTATAGCATGTGAAAGTGAGACTTACATATCCGAGAAGATTGAATGTGCGACCAAGATGATTGAAACTACTATTTCTTCTTCCACTGACAATTTCGAGGATCAAGACTCCAAAGTGTTGGAAATGTATATATTTACAAACATGTGAATGTCCGGATTCGAACTCGTGACCACGGGATTGCACACATTAGCGAATGAGAATTAAAGTTAATAATTAATGTTTATGTTTACGATTAATTATTACACATTAAGTCCGGTTAACGATCGTTAAGTATTTAACGGAAAAATGACTAACGACCGTTAAATGGAAAAGAAGGACTAGAAATGGAAAACTTGGAAAAGTTATGGATGGGCTTTGGGCTTTCCTTCATGGCGGCCATAGGGGCAATCAAGGCCTAATCCTCTAACTTGTTCCCTAAGTTTACCTACTAGTATATATAGAGGGTAGGTTCTAGGGTTTCACACTTGTGCATTGCATTAACCCTAGATCTCTCTCTCTCTTTCTTTGCATAGCTCGGCCGAACACCCCTAAGTAAGGGAGTTTGGTTTTGTTTTGCATATCGAGGGCTTGTGTTAGATCTAGCAATCGCTTGATTCGTTGGTTAATTCGTGTGTACAAGAACGTGGTTGTAAGACATTATTCTTACACCATTAAGTACTTCTTTGGTTTGCTTTGCTCGAGGTGGTTTTGCTTTGCTCAAGAGATTTGATATTCGCAAGAGGTGCGTTACGCATACTTTCGGTTAATTAATTTATTTGTTATGATCTTAAGTCTTCCACTGTGTACTCTTGATGTCTTTATGTTTTATTTTATTTTATATATCATAAACTCAACGGTGGCATCACGAGCCTTGTATAACAAGTAATTAATCTTGAAACACATAATTAAAATAAACATGAATGTGTTATTATTTGTATGCTTAGATCTAGGGTTTGCAAAACCTAAACCCTAATTTTGAGGGGGGGCGTTTTTTGGTGCCCTAATTAGGGTTTTGTAAACTTTTGTTTTAATTGGATTAGAAACCCTAAGATGCATGCAACTTTATGTGTATATGCGTAACTCTGTTTAATTGCATTAATTGTTAAGTGTAATTTATATCCATGATAATTATCTGCATGTTTTATCATGGATCCATTTATTGTATGTCTTTCATGTTTTAAGTGATATACATTAAATAATGATAGATCTTAAATTGGGAAGACCTCAATAATTATTAATTTTAATCAATTATGTGCTATGTGGTATATATTTAGTTTTGACTTACGCAATCGATGAATCGATGCATGTGGTTCACCTTGTACATAGATGAAAACGGGTGGAAGTCTTAATTAAATATATGCATATTGACAGATATAAAATTGGTGATTAATAAGATTTATCAAAACCGTTTGCATGTGGCTATTTGATATGCATGACTTTTATTTGTTATGTATTCATTGTTTATTTGTTTATTTTTATAAATACTTGCTTGTTTGTGTTTTGTAACAAGGGTATTTTTTAAAAGAAAAATAAACTGATCTAAACAATGGTGAAACATGTATTTTTAAGAATAGTAATCATATTCGTTTAATTGATTGATGACTTTGGCACAAATGACTGAAAGGCTCACCCATGAGAATGAACTAATAAAAGGGGTTTAAAGAAGTGCGATAGTCACATCGAATGGATGTCTAAGGTTGTGCTTTAGCACGCACAGTCCTCTCCCCCTGTAAGTTCGAGTGGAGCTACTTAGTAAGTCATTAAATGTGCAAGCTCATCTTAAGGCGAATTAGTATTGATTCCATGCGCCACTTAGGTGGTAATTATCCGAAACACTAAGTGTTTACACTTATGCAAAAGTACGGTATAATGGATGATAATTAATACTAATTCCTTGATTGGTGAACCCAATACCTCAATTAAAGTTTGATGATGAAAACTTAAACATTAAAACAAGATATAAATGTTTTAATAAAACTATGCTACAAAGATGAATGCATGACATCTTTGTACATATTTGATTTAACATCAAAACTATTACCCTTTAAATTTAAGTTATATGCCATCCAACGAAAAGGAAACACCTAAGATTACTTTCTATTTGCGTGAGAACGTGATTTAGATCTTAATCAAAGGGTAAAATGTCCACGTGTCGTGAGCGGGCATGGACGATTTTGCGGTTTCTTAAGTTGGACAACTTAATTGAGTTAGGCGGTGGCGAAAACTCAAGGCATAAGATGGGATAAAACATGTTTACATGGCAATTGATATTGGCTATATGTAAATCCCATAAATCTAGGAATTGCAATTGAAATTGGCAATTGAGCAAATGCTCTACCATTTTGTATAAGGTTCATCACTATGAGATCAAGCGATGTGATGAGATTATGACAATTTGGATCCTAGTTTTCAATAAATATTAATTGGTTATATGAATATGAACCTTGGGTATTTAATTGTTTATTGAAAAGGAAAATTATCAAAATACTAATTATGGTTTTTGAACTTTTTACGTAGATGGCTCAATCGATAACACTATGAGCTTCTTGAGTGCCGCTTTCAAAGATATGATTGGAAGGGACAAGTCGACCGCCCTAATTTCAATGATTGGCATCGCTCACTTAGGATCATCCTTCGTGTTGCCAAAGGGTTGAAATTTTGACTACACCTCTGCTGAAGCTCCTCCCAACACGGCAAGCGCTCTTGAATTAGAGGCATATCGTGTTGAATATGAGAAGCATAATGATGTGGCGTGTCTAATGCTTTCGGGATGTCTCGCTCAATTGCAAAACAATTTGAGCACTATCCGCCTATGAGCATGCTAGATGAACTCAAACGTATGTTTGAGAAGCCACCAGCGGTGAACTGTATGAACTTATTGAAAAGGTTCACAGTGCGCAGCGGGAGGTTGGCAAATCTGTCTCCGACCACGTCCTTGAGATGAAACATCACTTGGACCAATTGGAGAAGCTCGGTGTGGTTACTCGAGCGATGTATGTGTCGGACTTATCAATCATTCCCTTAATCGAGAACGATTTGGTGATTTTGTCCGCAATTTTAACATGCATTGCACGGGAAGGCAAGTGAATGAGTTACATGCAATGCTTGTAGACTACGAAGAGATTGCCAAAGAAGGCTCCTACACTGCTTGTGCTCGCTATCTGAGGTGGTAGGGTGAATAAGCCTAAGCCGCAAGCGAGATAAGAAAGGAAAGGAAAAGGAAAGGAAACAAGTTGTCATCCCACCACTCTAAGAAGAACCACGGAAAGAAAAGGAGAATCCTAAGAAGGATTTGTCTTGCCACCACCTGCAACTCACCGAGTCACTTTGAAGCGGGCTATCCGGTTTATACGAATGAGTGCCTTGAATAAAAATAAGATGGTGCCTAGCTCATCGGTATTTTTATGTTTGAATTATTTTCTTTTCCTCATAAGTTAAATTCTGGATATATGATACGGGATGTGGTACTCACATCCGTAATACATCGAGGGACTTAGAGGCGAAGAAGGCGACTGTGAGAGAGATACTTGTACGTTGGAAATGGAAAGCGTGCAATTGTCGAAGCCATAGGGACTTTTGATTTAGTGTTGCCTTGGGCTTAATTTTAGAACTAAATAATTGTCATTATGCACCTCCATTGTTAGGGGTGTCATTTCGTTTCTTTGTTAAAAGATATTGGTTTTGTGCACACTTTTACAAGTTATGGAATTTCGTTTCTTTAAATAATGTTTTTACTTTAATGCAATTCCTATGCTTGGTGTGTTTGAAATTGATATGGATGGTTGTATATCCAATGAAAATAATTCGTTGTATAGCATTAGCAATAAGAAGAGCAAGTCGACTGTGACTCTTCTTATCTTTAGCATTGTCGCCTTGCCCATATTGGCAAGAAACGCATGGAAAAGCGCAACACGATGGGCTTTACAAGCGGTCAATGATGAATCATTTGACAAATGCGAGTCTTGCATTCTTTGGGAAGATGACAAGGAAACCTTTTCACCACAAGTGGAAAGGGCTTCGATCTACTTGGATTGATACACACCGATGTGTGTGGTCCACTTAGACATGTGTCAAAAGCGTGGTCTTGTCTCTACTTAACCTTTACGGATGATTTCGATCGTTATGGTTATGTTTATTTACTTAAACATAAACATGAAGTCTTTGAAACATTTAAGGTTTTCAAAAGTGAAGTAGAATTACAACTTGGAAAGAAGATTAAAGCTCTTCGATCCGATAGAGGTGGTGAGTATATAAGTCAAGAGTTCAAAGATTACTTAGGCGAGTGTGGAATTATCCAATGACTCACATCTCCTTATACTCCACAACAAAATGGTGTATCTGAAAGGAGAAATCGTACCTTACTTGACATGGTACGATCAATGTTTGAACTTACGACTCTACCTTTACTTTTGGGATTATGCCCTTGAAAGCGCTATTCGCATTTTGAATATGGTTCCAACTAAGAAGGTTGTTAAAACTCCATATGAAATATGGTGGAAAAACTCCCAACTTTTCTTACTTAAAGGTGCGGGATGTGAAGCGTTTGTTAAGCGTGACACACCGATAAGCTCAAGCGGATCATTAAGTGTATCTTTGTAGGATACCCTAAGGAAACTATGGGTTACTACTTTACTACCCAGTGAGAACAAAGTCATCGTGGCTAGGTATGGAGATTTCCTTGAAAGGAATCTCATATCTCAAGAACTCGATGGGAGAGTATATGATCCGGAATATGATCAAGAAGATACAACACCTTCGAAACCACTAGCCAACTTCAAGAAGAACACGAAAGCTTAGGTGCTCCTCACGAAGTTGTTCCCATTCGTGAGGTCCGAAAGGACTATCGTGCACTGACCGTCTATGTCTTAACGTAGAGGTGGAGGAAAATATGGTTGGGGATCTTAATGAACACGCTAACTATAAGGTCGCCATGGCGATCACGAGAAGGATAAATGGCGATTGCTATGAATGGGGAAATGCAATCCATGAAAGATAATGATGTCGGATTGAAGTTGACCTTCCTCCCAAGGCTAAGGTCGTTGGGAGTAAGTGGATCTTCAAAAGAAAACCGACATGGATGGCAATGTACACACCTACAAGGCTCGTCACGGTGGCTAAAGGTTTTACTCAAACCTATGGCGTTGACTACGAGGAGACATTCTCTCTGTAGCGGACATAAGAGCTATTAGGATTCTCATAGCTATATTGCACACTATGACTATGAGATTTGGCAAATGGATGTCAAAACCGCTTTTCTGAATGGCCGTCTAGATGAAGACATCTATATGGCGCAGCCGGAAGGGTTTGTGAATCCATTATTTCCTAACCGTGTATGCAAGCTTAAAAGGTCCATTTATGGACTGAAGCAAGCATCAAGGCAATGGAATAAAAGATTCGATGGGGAAATCAAAAGTTTTGGATTTACTCAGAATCTTGATGAGCCATGTGTATATCACAAAGCTAGTGGGAGTCGTGTTACTTTCCTTATTCTGTATGTCGATGACATATTAATCATGGGAAATCATATACCAAGTCTAAATGAGGTGAAAGCCTATCTTGGTAAATGTTTTTCGATGAAAGACTTAGGGGAAGCAGCATATATACTCGGAATCAAGATCTACGGGATAGATCAAGGCGGCTAATTGGTTTAAGCCAAAGTGCTTACATTGACAAAATATTGAAGAGATTCAATATGCAAAATTCCAAGAAGGATTTTGCCAATGCAAGTAAATCATGGTTTGAGCGACCAAGGCGTGCTTCAACACTGCAGAGGTGGCGCGTATGAAGAAAGTTCCTTATGCCCTTGTGTAGGATCTATCATGTACGCGATGCGATGCACAAGGCCTGATGTGGCGTTTGCTCAAAACTTGACGGTCGGTATCAACGAATCCGGTGAAATTCATCGGGATCTTTGTTAAGCATATTCTCAAGTACCTTAGGGCTACAAGAGATATGTTCATAGTGTATGGAGGAAATCCGATGTAAGCTATGCATTACGAGTTCTTGCGATGCATCCCGGAAGTGTGACAAAGATGATACTGAAGTCTCAAACGGGTTACATTTTTGTCATCAATGGAGGTCTTGTGGATTGGAAGAGTAAGAAAGCAGACAACACTTGCGATGTCGCGCTCTGAAAGTGAGTACATAGCGCGTCGAGGTCGCCATGGAAGCTGTTTGGATAAGGAAGTTTGTTTCGGGCTTGGTGTTATGCCGTCGATTGAACATCCTATTAAAGTATATTGTGACAATTCATTTGCAATTACTTTTGCCCATGAACACAGAGTCATGAAGGGCACCGGACACTATCCTAGACAATATCACTATGTTCGAGAGCAAGTCGAGATAGGTGAAATTGAGTTGCTCAAAGTTCACACGAGATGATAACCTAGCGGATCCGTTAATGAAGGCCTTGCACGGTGAAAAACTTAATCATTTGTCCGATAAGTTTGGACTTCGTTTAGCTAGTAGTTTCATGCCCATCTCGTGACTAAGTATTTTAGATAAAAGGATATTGTAAACATTATTATTGAAATGAAATAAAGTATTTTTGTTATGTTTATTATTCATTTATTATGATGTTGTCCTATATTTGCATGTTTAAATCCATGAATAACTTAAGTTATTCTAAATAGTCCGTTGTCAATCAATAACATGGGAATGATATTGAATTAAGACAAATCGAGTATTAGTTAGAATATACTTGAAAGTATATTGATGCGTAGCATGACTAATTCGAGATGATATTCAATGAATTGAATATAGGACTTATCCCACCCACATGATGATACTTTATGGATCTTTGTCATTAAGTATATCATGGATATTTATCCTCGACTTGAGATACAAGAGATATGTCATGGATGTAGTGCATTTTGTGAAGCAATCTAACGCTACACGAATCGGTAGTTATAAGGGTTGTTTTCGAAGTGTTGCGAAATTTATGAATCTCGCTTGTAGTCAAAATGGGATTTGTTTCCTTCAAATTCATTTTGAAGTATAATACTCTTGGGCCCTCGTAGGATTGTTAAGATGTTTGTATGGCCATACCCAAGGTCTTGTTTAGAAGAATTGGTAATCTTAATAAATCATAAAGCGAGAAGCAGAATAGTTAATTAAGAAATGAGTAAGATCCATATTCTTATTAACATGGTATTAGAAACAAAGGATGAATATGATGATGAATCATCAAACTTGGTTTTCTCCGAAAACCATACACGAGTTGTCTTGGGGGCATTGGCGTGTTGCTAGACGCTAACCAATGTCATTTCACGTTTTGTAAACATATCCAGTGGGAGCTGTTGGAAATGTATATATTTACAAACATGTGAATGTCCGGATTCGAACTCGTGACCACGGGATGCACACATTAGCGAATGAGAATTAAAGTTAATAATTAATGTTTATGTTTACGATTAATTATTACACATTAAGTCCGGTTAACGATCGTTAAGTATTTAACGGAAAAATGACTAACGACCGTTAAATGGAAAAGAAGGACTAGAAATGGAAAACTTGGAAAAGTTATGGATGGGCTTTGGGCTTTCCTTCATGGCCGCCATAGGGGCAATCAAGGCCTAATCCTCTAACTTGTTCCCTAAGTTTACCTACTAGTATATATAGAGGGTAGGTTCTAGGGTTTCACACTTGTGCATTGCATTAACCCTAGATCTCTCTCTTCTCTTTCTTTGCATAGCTCGGCGAACACCCCTAAGTAAGGGAGTTTGGTTTTGTTTTGCATATACGAGGGCTTGTGTTAGATCTAGCAATCGCTTGATTCGTTGGTTAATTCGTGTGTACAAGAGCGTGGTTGTAAGACATTATTCTTACACCATTAAGTACTTCTTTGGTTTGCTTTGCTCGAGGGTGGTTTTGCTTTGCTCAAGAGATTTGATATTCGCAAGAGGTACGTTACGCATACTTTCAGTTAATTAATTTATTTGTTATGATCTTAAGTCTTCCGCTGTGTACTCTTGATGTCTTTATGTTTTATTTTATTTTATATATCATAAACTCAACACAAAGCTGTAGATATCAGACTTGATAGAGAAAGTTCCTTCCATTGCATACTCAGGAGCCATATAGCCACTAAACACAAAATGCTTGACTTAATATTTCAAGATACATAAGTATCAAATCAGTAAAAGAAAAGAACAAATTTATCTAAAAAGTACTTAATTATTGATTGTAAAGGAAAAGAGCGTTCTTACTATGTTCCGACCACCCTATTAGTCATTGCCTGAGTCTCATTTGGATTGAATATCCTTGCCATACCAAAATCAGAAATTTTAGGATTCATACTCACGTCTAAGAGAATGTTATTAGCTTTTAGGTCTCTATGGATAACTCGCATTCTCGAGTACTTATGCAGGTATAACAACCCCTGGGCAATTCCTTCAATGATGTTAAATCGTTTAGGCCAATCCAACTCAGACTTTTTGTTTGAATCTACATACAATATTAAAGGTCTGTATTAGGAATGAAAATCAACAAATAAAATTGATGTGATCAACTCCCTTAGGAACTCTGCATACCGAAAAGGAAATAATCTAAGCTTTTGTTGGGCATATACTCATATATTAACATCTTTTCTTCCCCATGAATGCAACAACCAAGAACCCGAACAAGGTTTGTGTGCTGAAGTTTGGCTATAAGTATGAGCTCATTCTTAAATTCCACAAGACCCTGTCCTGATGCTCGTGAAAGCCTTTTAACCGCAATTTCTCGTCCATCTCTTAGTGTTCCCTGATTATTATAATTTATGAAATCTCTGTTTGAAGGGTTAGAGTTTAAAAAGAAATACATAAGTAAAGTTACCATGTAAACAGGTCCAAAACCACCTTGTCCAAGCTTATTTTCAGCTGAGAAATCACATGTGGCAATCATAATAGAGGCAAAGCTAAACAATAGTAAATCATGCCCATTCCCACCGATACTTTCGAGCTGATGTACATCTTTGAAGCTTTCAGAAGCTGTCAGCTCCAGAAATTTTGCATCTCTTTTTCGTCTTTCATCTTCTACAATCAGTTCCAATTAATAAATGTAAGCAAGCAAAGATAATATACAAACATATAGAAGAAATAGCGGACAGTTTTATACCTTCTCGTCTCTGTTTTCTTTTCTCTATATACCTTAAAAGCCCCAAAGAGAGAAAAATTAGAAGAATGGCTGCACCCACGGGTATCCATATCCGTTTCATGCTCTTTTCTTTTCTATTTTCTGTTTAGACGCAAAAAGGCTTAAACCTTTAGTAACACTTTCTTAACTACTTTGTGCTTTCTTGATCAAAATTCTTACCTGCAGTACTTGGACTGAGTATCTGATGTTGAGAACTGATCACATACTTCCATGTAGAACTCTGCTGCGGACTAGCCTCAAAGCTAAGGATTCCAGTCCAAAGAACACACCCAGTTCCATCATTGGTGTTGCTTTCAAACCCGACACAACTACAATTATTCCAACACTTGGAAAAACAATCACTGATGCTTAGGCTTGAGTTTTCATCGGTATCATTTCTTGTCATTTCAGAAGTAAAATCTCCATTTCTTTTATTAAAGTAATCATACTTTGTCCTGCACTGAGGCAAACTTAATTCCTTCACACAACCATCACCTGAATCATACCCATAACAAAACTCAGAATTCCGAGCAGGAGACATATTTGTAATGTTAATATTCCCATTTGGTGTCAAAATCCACATGAAAGTGCGATTGTATTCATTGTCATATCCCCAATAGGCAAAATCAGTTGCGTCATTGTCACCCAAAAAAAAATCAGTTGTGAAGTAGCTAAAATATTGTTCTTCCTTGTTGTACACAGAAGTGAGATTGTAGCGATATGTACCATATGGCTGGTCTTTTATTGTAACCAGATATGGAAATGTTTGATTTACTAAATCCCCACTATTCCAGTAGGGTTGGCCTCGTCTTCTAATCATTAAACTCTGAGATGCTTCATCAGTGGGTTCCCAACTCAATGTAAAAGCTCCAGAATGAGGGATTTCATTGGTCAACCAAGAAGTCAGGGTCAAATTCCGCCCTGTTGCCTTGCCATACCCCAACTTCATACCCGGTAAAAGTACGTTGACAGGGTGATCAAAACTCTGCCACAAAACCTTCTCGTCGAAACTGTTGATCAGCTGGAAGTTACCTGTGTCTTGTAGTGTTGCAGACACGTTTGTGTATGGACCCACTTTAACATCAGTTATAGTCATCACAGTCCTGCCTTCAATAGTGATGATCAAGTTTCCTGTTTTGGGTTCAATGGATAGGGCATGGGCACCAGAGGTGGATGTAATTGGTGTGTCTGGATTGGCTACCCATACTTCCGTGGACTGATCATCATAGGTGTACCAAATTCCCAAGTAATTGTTATTTGCACCAAAGAAGCCTAACGTGAATTCACTATTACGGGACATAAGGTACTTGGTGGATTTACGTTCGCTACCTAATTTGATTATTGAAAATGTATCTGGGAGGGGACAAAATGTGATCGTGTAATCAGCTCCCTGGCACCAACTATCTGTTGCAATAGGGTTCCAGCACCACCATTGAGGACAACCAATAATTTGGCAAGGACCTGATCCACCAGTAGTCTCGACAGTCAACCAAAGGTCATTGTAATCCCCATATGAACGTGAACGCACCTGATTGACATCATAACCTAACCTGTATGAGGTCTCGTCTGTGACTTCATTTAATCTGAAAGATATGATTGTAACGGATGATGTGCTTTTTCTTCCAAAGCACTCTATTTCATTGGAGCCGCAGTCACCTATGACGCACGAACCCTGACCAAACTGGTTGAAGGCGCAATTAGTTCTTCCCCATATAACACCGTCCCAGCTATTTGTAACCTGAAAAGAGTGTGAACTATACTGTGTGAGCTCGAACCCGGTGGTGTTGTGAACAGGAGTCCCTGAGATTCCAGGCCAAACAGTGAAAGCACACTCGTTGACGACAGTAAAAGTAGTCCCTATAGCTCCTGCACATGTGGAAGAAATTGCATTCAGTACACAATTTGTGTGTGTGTGTGTGTTAGTGTGTGTTATGCAGATAGACTGATTTATTACCATTAACAAAGAACAAGAAAAGAAAAATCACAATATGAGGAAGCATTTTCGTATTCAATAATCTTGATTTATTACCAACTATGTATTTCCCTAATTCCCTTATATGTGAATCTTGATCGATACTTGTATCAATTTTCATAATAGAAGTATTGTTGACCCAAAAGGTTTTTGGGTTGACTTCCTCAACTGTACCCAAAGCCTTAATCAATTTCATCCAATCAATTTGTTCTGTTATCCAATTTATCTCCACTTATTATCCAGTAATTAAAACAAATGTACTTTTTTGTAATGCAAATTACTTAGAAGGTATCACCATCTCTTTAGACTATATCATTAGAATTCCCACTTTGAGACAAGCTTATCAGTGAAACCTAAGGTAACAGTATATCTTAAGGCTATTATTAACATTCCAACTTATTTGTTTTACTTCAGTATATACTCACCGTGTTGGACGGGGCAGACTTTACGTCCTTTTCTTAGAAAAACTAGTCTTTGTTTGTATTGATGTTTGCTTCCAAGAAATGAACCATTAAAAAGGACTGGTTTTATCGTCATTCTGATTCAGAAAGGAAACTACTCCTTTTTCTCTTTGGTTTATTGCATACGTCTTTAATTATCATACAAATCTATCAAAGAAAACTGTAGATTTAACATGTGGAAGTCTGAGTTTTACAAAGATTTTTTCACACATATCACATCATATATCATCAAGAAAACGATATAAATTGTTTTCCTTTCTACAAACGGGACCAAGGATAATGCTTTTGAAGTGATAAAACAGGCAGCAAGGCAAGGGAAGGCAAGTTGGTTTTATAGCATATTAACGTGTTAAACTTTTTGTTTAGGTAACAAACAAGAAGAAGTGGGATGAACAATTAGATCAGTGACTAGCTTGAACAAAAAAATGGAACAATGAAGGCAGCACCAATTATAAAATTAGCTTCAAAAACACTTAAAATTAATTCTCATGTTTATTCAAACTCCCTAGTTCTGATGAAACGAGTGTAATTCATCTCCCAATCCATACCCAGCTTTTGGAGTAAATATATATTCATTATATCCCTTGCAGCATTACTATACTTTTCCGTTTTCATCGAATATTTTCCAACCAATTTCACCCTTTGACTACCTCTAGCCAACTCAATCTGACTCGGTCATTTCACATGTACACGCTCGTGAATTTGCTTAAAATGGTTAATAAGCTTCTCGTTATTAAAAATCTTCCTTCCACAAACACGACTTATATACGGATCAACCGGTTTTACAACACCCTTATTTTCCAACTGATTCAACGCTTTCTTATCTTTCCTATGTTCCTTAATCTTAAGGAGGATATAATGAAACGGACTTTCACTAGCATAAGCTATCTTGTACCAAACACAGCATCAAATGGTGACACTGATTACGGAGGCTTGTTGTCCATGTCCCAAAAAAAACAGCCACGATGTTTCATCCCGCGTTGAAATGACAATGTCTAATCATACTAAAAGTGTCGGTATAATCGTTGGTGTTGGAAAACGCATCCCATCTATCATTAGCACATAGTTTAATGAAACTAACCATTGTCAACGTGCAAAACCTATGACAGTATGTTTTTAGTCTTTTACATAACTAACTTAACTACTTTTTAAACACTATCACAATGCAAAAGTCAGGATGGCATTTTAACAAACAGGTTTGTGGGCACATCACTGATAAACAGATATCCAAACAGACCCTTTATTCTATTAGCAACAAGCCAACAAACAATAAACAATTTGAAATGTGACCTGTTCAAAAAAAGATGATTTTAATTTTTAAGCGATTAAACAAACACCCCATTGGCCCATTGTTCTATAGTTTATTGGGTTTAGTTGATATAGGCCCATGAGCTTATATGAACCAGAATGAGATGGGCTCAATTTGCGTGGATCAGGCCCATTACATAAACCATTTAGAGTTCTTTAACTATCTCGTTTTTATAAGTTTACTTTTAGTTAGGGGTGAGCATCGGTCCCGGACCGGACCGCCAAGACCGAGGACCGAATTAGCCAAAAAGCTTAGACTGAGGACCGGACCGAATGTGGTCGGTCCGTTCCGGTCCGGTCTCGGTCGGTCCGTCGGTCCGTCCGGTCCAACAAGGCCAAAATAGTTGGTTTGTGATCCGGACCGGACCGACTAGACCGAGGACCGAATTAGCCCAAAAGCCTAGACTGAGGACCGGACCGAATGTGGTCGGTCCGGTCCGGTCTCGGTCGGTCCGGTTCGTTCGGGTCGTTTGCTCACCCCTACTTTTAGTTAACTTTTCTTCACTCTTCAGGTATTTTCTTCATTATTTTTGTGACGAGCAATTTTTATTTTATTTAACATGTTTCAAATACTTTATAACGTAGAAAATATATGTTTTTCAAAAATAAAACGTCCAAATTATTAATAGTGTAAGTAGTTAGCACTTTTATTTTTCAAATTTTAGCATTAAATTAGTGTTATAAGTTTAATGAGTTTTTCTTATAAATAATTATATTAACATATATCATTATTGAGAGAGGTTACTATATGGTTTAAATGAGACTTCAATTTTCAAATTTTACATTAAGTTTCTAATTTTACTTTTATAGTAATGTTTTATGTTTTTAAAATTATAAGACTTCTTTTTATAAGAAGTATCAAATGCTTCATAATGTAGTATAGATTTGAGTTTTAGTAGACATTTATACACCAAAAAGGGGCCAACTAGAAACGAGATTCAAAGGTTGTAAAAAAATCTCTTATCTATACAAATATGTTATTCATCCTCAAAACAAGGAAACTGATTACTATTGTTAACTTTAACCAAACGCCTTTAGAAACGAGCGACTGAATTAGAAACTGGTTATCAGAATTTCGTTTTCATAGAAAAACAACTACAAATTAAGTTTGACACACTTAGTTTAACAGCTTTATTAAAACTAGAAATTCATATACGAAGTATATCTTTTTTTTATTCAAAATTACTTATACATCTAACCTAACTTAAAATTTTATATATGTCCAATTAACCAATTTATATAATTAAAACTTTAAAATACATATTAAATATCATTTGATTTTCAAATGACCATTATACCATTATTTCTCTTTTCATTATAATCACACATAGGGTTGTTGTTGGGAATTATGTGAAGTTTGGATTATGCTGAAATTAATGCCGAAGTGTTTCTGCTGAAGAAGAGTGGATTCTGCCGAAGACATAATCTACTGAAGTGTAATAGTTATTAGTCTGTTTCTACGGAAGTGTTTATTCCGTGTTTAGTTTATTTAGTGTGGATATACATGAGCTTTATTAGGAAGTGATTGTGTATATCTTATTTAGTTTTAAGTTTATACGTTTCTTGGGAAACGGTTTAGCGATATTGTTTAGGGTTCCTTATCTATAAAAGGAACACATTAGAATGAGTTATGTACCGATTGGAAAACTCAGTTTTAGTTAATATAAAGATCCATAAAGGATCACAGAGTTCTTAGTTATTACTTGTGTTTATATTCCGCTGATAAATATAAGTTGTAGAGATTGTCTTTTATTGTGCTTGTGATTACATAGGCATACATAACGATCCACGAGCTCAAGATCTATTAAGGTCTGTTTGTTTCAACAAGTGGTATCAGAGCCTCGTGAGAGTCTCTACGATACTAAGGACAAGTTTTTCTGAACACCTAAACAACCAAAACAAAATCAACATGCCCGGTTCGGATGTTGATATCGATATCACCAACACCAAACTCCACCCATCCGCAACAACTAAGTCTCTAATAGCAATGCTAAGTTTCCTTACCTTAAAAGGGAGGAATATGATCTTTAGGCGATGAAGATGCGAATCGGATCTCCAACATTGATTGGAATCTATGGCGAGATAGTTATGAAGGGAGCAGTTTAAGAGAACTACCACGGATGCTCTTCGGTACGATGATGAATGTACCTCCCAAAATCGCCAAGAGTTCTTTGCGATTCGAGAGAAACCAAGGTCGAACTATTCTTACGCAAGCTATTCCCGAGGATCACTTGAGTGATTTTCACTTCATGCAAGATGCTAAGGATATATGGTTAGCAATTAAAGGCGAAGTTCGGTGGGAATGAGGAGTCTAGAAGATCAAGAAGTCCATCTTGAGACAACAGTTTGGGACTTTCAAATCTCTCAAGAGGAAGGAATTCACAAGGGCTATGATAAGTTTCACAAGATTTTAAGTCATTGAATCACTCTGTGCAAAGCCGGATAATGATGATCAGAACTCTAAGTTTCTAAGGTCATTACCTCCATCCTGGCTACATGTAAGCATAGCTTTAAAAGCTAAAGGTGGTTTGGACATGATTACCTTTGATGAGCTGTACCACAAACTTAAAGCTCTTGAACATGATGTAAGAAGCCCTTTTCGATCATCTTCTTCTGTGAGTCATACTGCATTTGTTGGAGCCTCTACTCCAAAGTCTAGCTATGGTCCAAGTCCATATCCGTCATCATCTTATGCTGCTCCTTCATCAAGCTCTCATCCTAGATCAAGTGGAATTATGGAAGATGTTCTTGGATCTTTTTTTGCTGATTATGATCCTCAGCAGGATCTGGCCTATGAAGATTGTTGGGAATTATGTGAAGTTTGGATTATCTTTGAAATTAATGCCAAGTGTTTCTGCTTGAAGAAGAGTGGATTCTACCAAGACATAATCTCTTGAAGTGTAATAGTTATTAGTCTGTTTTACCAAGTGTTTATTCCGTGTTTAGTTTATTTAGTGTGGATATACATGAGCTTTATTAGGAAGTGATTGTGTATATCTTATTTAGTTTTAAGTTTATACGTTTCTTGGGAAACGGTTTAGCGATATTGTTTAGGGTTCCTTATCTATAAAAGGAACACATTAGAATGAGTTATGTACCGATTGGAAAACTCAGTTTTAGTTAATATAAAGATCCATAGAGGATCACAGAGTTCTTAGTTATTACTTATGTTTATATTCCGCTGATAAATATAAGTTGTAGAGATTGTCTTTTATTGTGCTTGTGATTACATAGGCATACATAACGATCCACGAGCTCAAGATCTATTAAGGTCTGTTTGTTTCAACAGTTGTTAATCGGATCAGGTTAGTCGAGTTCGGGTCAATTCGGGTTGAGGCTAAAAAAAAATACCCGAACCCGACCCGAATAGACCCGAACCTGACAAACCCGAGTTCTAAATAGAGTCGGGTTCGGATATGTTTTTTTAGCCTGAACCCGAATTAACCCGATCCGAATTAACCCGAACCTGACCAACCTATAACACCCTTATGTGTAATTATATTTAAAAGAGAAACAATGGTATAATGGTTATTTAAAAATCAAATGATATTTAATACATATTTTAAGATTTTAATTATATTTAAATTGGGTATTTGGACATATATGATAAATTTAAGTTTTAGATTGTGTAACAACCCCAAAAATGGTTTTGCAGCGGAAGAAAATGTTACCAGGGTATTACTCAATTGGTATCACAACACAGAATATAGATTATCAGATTTTCCTTAAAAGATTTCATTTATTGTGGTAAAACAAAGCTTTCATCATTGTTTTAGTGCGAAAAATACAGAACCATAAAGGAATTTAAGTGGTCCCGAAAATATATCATAGTCGTTTATGACCATGCCATGGCATTGCCTTGTGCCTCCAAAGTTTAGTTATCTCCTTTAATCCTAAAAATACATGCTAAAAAGTCAACACAAAAGATTGAGTGAATTCATAGGTTTAGTTGTAAAGCAGCTGATCACAAGATTTCCAGTTCAAGAAACAGTGGCCCACGTTGTTGCACCCATAATCATAAGTGGTTATTATTTCCCTAAGCTTATGACACCAAGACGTTAACTGTTACATCAAAATAATGATGCAAGTGGTTTTTGCCCCCAAGGAGGTAATTGTCAGTTAGCTATAGTAATGCAAATATAATGCGCCTTGTTATTCCAATAACATAGACGGGGTCGTCAATCCCAATAGATCTATCCACAATATTCACGTTCACTCGCGGTGACTAATGGTTCATGATGTAGAGGACTTTTAGCAAGAAACTTAGGCAATAATAATATCAGGCATAGCATAAAGTTTTCAAGCAATTGTGATCATAAAAGTAGTAGTAGTAGCATGTATCTCCCCCAAGGAGTTTATAAAAAGTTAAACAAGTAAAAGTGGGGCTATGAACTCACCTCGATGTTGTAGCAACCAAGATAGAGCAATATCAAGTGTGTAAAGAAAACAGCTCCAACACGCAACCTAGATTAATAAGGCAAGTCTTAGGTTTTGATGGTTTATGTTTATGACCTTAACGAATAATAGTTGAAAGACAACGTTTGAAAAGACTTTTGTACCATTGTTACTTGTGTGGTAATGCTTAAAGTTCAAAAAGAAATGTTTTCAAATATTTGAGTTAATGTAGCTTGTGTGGAGTTTCATAAGTTAGATTGCTTCTCGATAATGTTTTTTCTTTATAGTTGTGAAACTACTGGTAAGTATTGGCTCTTGGAATAAGTATGAGAATATATAAAATATATTCACATGAGAGTTGACTCGAATATTGGCTTAAATATTATCGAAGTGTGAATAAAGTCGAATGGTATTTATTAAATTTGGTTGATTTCTAGGTGTAAAAATATATATATGTAATATATTTTATCGAAGTCGTGGGTAAATAATATTTTTGGACAAATATATTATTTATAGTTTACACGGATGTGGTCGTTATATAAAAATATGTGTTAAACATATTTATCTAGACGAAAAGTGGTAAAATGTATAAGTTTATAAAACTTATAAAAGTTTTTAGAATGAAAAGTGTCAAAGTATCAAACTTAAGGATTAAAGTTGTAAAGATTAGTATCTTTTTAAAACTTATAAAATTTTGAGTTAATTGCGAAAATCGTCCCTGTGGTTTACCGGGTATAACGAAAATCGTCCATAAACTTTATTTTTAATGGATCCTCTCCCCGTGGTTTTGACCCGTAACGGGTTTGGTCCCTTGACCACTTTTTCCGTTAGTTTGACCATTAAGTGGGACTGAAATGACATAAATACCCTTAAAACTAAGGACCCTGTGATTTGTGGGGTGTAACAATTTAGTCCATATTTTTTTTATTACGTTCACGTTCGTTTTCGTCCATCTTTATATATTTTCGTCCGTTTTTCTTACGTTTTTAGAGCGAATTTAGTCGAAATTTTTTTAATTTTATTTTTCAAACTAACAAAAATAATTATCGAAAAATAAAATAATTATTTTTTAAAAAAATTTTAAAATTTTATTTTTAAAATTTTTTAAAAAAAAATAATAATAATTATCGATTTTTTTTTTTTTTTTGGTTAAAAATTTTATTAACATTTTTTTTAACAAAATTTAATAAACAAATTCGATAATTATTTTACATTTTTTTAAATTAAAAATTTTAAAAATTTTATTTTATTTTTTAAAAAATTTAAAATTTTAAAAAGTATTTTTTAAAAAATAATTATTTTTTTTTCGATAATTATTTTTTTTCAAAGATTACCCAAGACTAACCCAAGATTTCTAGCCCTTGAGTTCCTAGTTTACTAATCAATCAAACCCTTTTTCCTTTCTTCCTTCTTGACTTCTTGTATTACTGTCGAGAGTGAGAGAGCAACATGAAAGAGTTTTTGTGCTTGTTTTTCTTGAATGATCAAATGGCTAGTTACTATCCTTTATATAAAATACAAGTTATGGTGTAAATTATATATAATGCATTTACATTGCTAAAGTTATAAAAAAATTAAAAGGGTGTCTTGTTTGATGGTTTGCTTTTCAATTACCTAGGAGGACCCTGCATGGACCACTTGTCTTGCAGAGGTCTTACTTTTTCCTATTATCCAAAAAGGCCATGTATTTCGCTTCAAATTAGCAGAGAATTCTTTCTAGGACACGTGTCAACACACAAATTAAATATAACTGAAAAAAAAAAGTACTTCACTGCAAAGTTGAAGAGAAATCTTACACAATGGGCCCCACCACTATCTTTTAACTGAAAAAGCATAACCAATTCGCTGCATATTTGAAGCGAGATCATCACTCCTAAAATCCCTAAATTAAAAAAACCTCATCGCTGCCACATTAAATTTAAAACATTGTATCTTATTCATATTATTTTGTGGATCATTTCACACACTTTGAGACACAATACTACATTCATATTAACTCTATTTTTTTTTAACATTTTTGTGTTCGCTGGGAAAAATATCATCAAGGACAACGCAAAGGAGAAAATGAATAAAGTTTTATACAACATTTACATTTCAAATAACGTGAACAAAGACTGAAAATATCGTCAACTTATTACATAAAAAACCATACAAACCCTAAAACAAAATAGTTTCATTGATGCTTAAGTACATATCTTTTTTTAAGTATGTTAACACCCTTTAAACTATCCTTTATTTGATAAAAGAACACGTACCCATCCAATATTTGAGCATGTGTTTTGTGTAAAAATAGTTTAAAGTAAGGAATTTACAAGTATATAAGGCAATATTAACACCTCATTTTTTTTTGTGTATAAAAATATTTGTGTAAAAAGGGTTTATGTAAAATAAAAAATGGTAAGATTTGCAAAAGATAGTGGTGGGGCCGAGAAGTGAATATGCTTTTTAAGTAAGTGGGCCCAACGTGTAAAATATCGCTTCAAATGTGCAGCGAATTGGTTATGCTTTTTCAGTTAAAAGATAGTAGTGGGGCCCATTGTGTAAGATTTCGCCTCAACTTTGCAGAGAAATACTTCTTTTTTTTCATTTTTTCAGTTATATTTAATGTGGGGTTGACACGTGTCCTACAAAGAATTCTCTGCTAATTTGAAGCGAAATAGATGGCCTTTTTGGATATTGGGAAAAAGTAGGACCTTTGCAGGACAAGTGGTCCATGCAGGGTCCTCCTAGGTAATTTTCGCTATAAAAAAAGATGAGTGAATGGGCATGCTTGCACGATCGTCTGATTTTAAGGACAAAGATGAGTAGTCAAGTCGATTGTTGTTGGGTGGGGGACATTTTAAACAATAGACAACCAAGTCAAGAGGTCAAAGTAAGGTTTATGTGTTATTTAATTGATAGCTTAGTGTCACGACCCGCCTATCTTTTACAAGTATGTTCGGGATTCCGGATTATTCTACACTTCTCATGAAAGGTCTTGGATAAGCTTGGAAGAGTTTAGAAGCCCATGGAAGATGGTGGATAATCTTGGAAGCTTTTGGAAGTTGTTAAAATAAGTGGAAGTTCTAAAAACTTACTAGAAGCTTATGGAAATCTCATAAGCTAGAAGCTTCCCAAAGAACCTTGTAGAAACTTGTATGAAGTAGTATAAATAGGTGTAGCCTCATTTGTAAATGGCATCCATAAAACTTCATTTGTAAAGCTCTCTTGTAAAGCTCTAAGTAATAATACTAAGTGTTCCTTTACATTCCACTTGTTCCATTCTTTGAAGTTTACTTTCGTTGCATACATCGTTGAGTATTCGAGCAAGGCTGAGCTTAGTCGAGACTAAGTGCCGCACGGGATACCTTGTAGAGACAAGTCTGTGACAAGTGGTATCAGAGCGAGCATTGATTCAAGGCGATGGCAAACAAGACCGAAAAGATTGGTGCTAGTGGAAGCGCGATCATTGACGAGAGGCAAGGTCGCGATGACAAGCGTCAAGACCCGAAGAAGAAAGGTGCGTCTAAGGATGTTATGTCAAGCTTTTATAAGAGATTAGCGGGTGTTGAGACATCCGTGTCGGAGTTGAAGACCCAAGTTGAGGGCTTGGATGGTCTAGACACCGAGTTTATGACCATGAAGGATGACTTTTGGGAGGTCATCAATACGCTTAGCGGTGAATTTAAGCGTGAAATCAATGGCCTAAAAGAGTTTTTCGTAGGCAAAATCTCCAACATTGAAAAGACCATCGAAGACTTGCATGCCGATGTAGTGTTATGCAAGCGATCCATGGCGAATGGAAGTGGCAACGTTGGTAATAATGCTCCGAAGATTGATGTTCCAAAACCATCACCGTTCGTGGGAAAGCGGGAAGCTAGGGCGGTTGATGATTACCTGTGGGAGACGGAGCAATACTTGGAGGACGTCAACATTACAGATGACGACACCAAGATCAAGATGGCGACCCGATACTTGAAGGATACCGCGGCGTTATGGTGGAGACGTCGGTATGGAGATATCGAGCGAGGTACGTGTACTATCGATACTTGGGTTGATTTTGTTGCTGAACTTAAGTAGCAATTTTATCCCGAGAATGCAAAGGACGAAGCAAAGAGTCGGCTTCGTAAACTTAAGCATTCCGGAACGATCCGGGATTATGTTAAGGAATTTACTACACTAACCTTGGAGATTCCGGATCTTTCCGAACAAGACTCTCTCTTTTATTTCCTCGATGGTTTGCAAGGATGGGCTAAGACGGAGTTAGAGAGACATGGAGTTCAAGACCTTGCTACGGCTATCGCCCATGCTGAGGGCTTGATCGACTTTAGTACGAGAAGAGAAAAGTCTAAGCCGAAGGATCGAAAGGTGAGCCATGAGAAAGGTGGGGGAGAGAAAGTCGCTCAAGCAAAGGCCGCTAATACACGCAAACCACCCACCGGAAAGAACAAGGAAGTAAAGACGGCCTTCAAGAGTGGTGGATGCCTCATATGTGACGGACCTCATAGAGCATGAGATTGCCCCAAGAAATCAAGCCTTAACGGAATGATGGCTCATGAAGACGAAGGCCCAAGTGATGGTGGATGCATGAGCTCGATGAGGATTCTAAATGCAATCAAGGCCAAGACGGAGGTGCCAAAAGTTGTAGGGAAGGGATTGCAATTCGTGGAAGCAGCCATCAATGGGACTAAGGTACGTGCTTTAGTAGATTCTGGTGCCATTCATAATTTTGTGTCGGTTGATGAAGCCAAGCGGTTAAGGATTAGTGCTACGAAAGGGAGTGGAACGTTCAAACCGGTAAACTCAAAAGCCAAGCCTATGGAAGGAGTGGCCAAGGACGTTCGGGCCAAGATTGGAGAATGGGAAGGGACAATTGACTTGTCGGTGGTCCCGATGGATGATTTCGATGTGGTTCTTGGGTTGGAATTCCTCGATAAGGTACGAGCTTTCCCTATGCCATTTGCTAATTCTTTATGTATCCTAGATGGTGGAAAAACTTGCATGGTTAGCACGGAGCGGGATTCTAAGTGTGGAGCGAAGACCCTTTCGGCCATGAAATTCAAGAAAGGGTACAACAAGAGCGAGCCTTGCTATTTGGCGGTAACAAGGCTAGAAACGGATGGCGAATCGGGCAAAATAGAGGTACCGAAGGAGATCGAGCAGGTACTTGATGAGTTCAAGGACGTGATGCCCAAGGAGTTGCCCAAGAGACTACCACCTGGAGGAGGTGGATCATACCATCGAGTTGGAACCGGGTTCCAAGCCACCCGCCAAAGCCCCTCATCGAATGCCACCACCGAGTTGGAGGAGTTGCGTAAACAACTCAAGGATCTTTTGGATGCGGGCTATATTCGACCGAAAGCCCCATATGGTGCGCGGTGCTATTTCAAAGGAAGAAGGACGGATCCTGCGGATGTGCATAGACTACCGGCACTTAACAAGGTAACGATTAAGAACAAGTACCCTATTCCTCTTATTGTGGATTTGTTTGATCAACTTGAAAGGCGAGATACTTCCAAGTTAGACTTGAGACGGGGTACTATCAAGTACGGATAGCGGAGGAGACGAAGCTAAGACGACGTGTGTCACGAGGTATGGTTCTTACGAGTTCTTAGTAATGCGTTTTGGCTTGACTAATGCTCCTGCTACATTATGCACCCTCATGAACAAGTTATTTCATCCGTTTCTTGATAAATTTGTGGTGGTATACTTGGACGATATCGTTGTTTATAGTCATACCTTGGAGGAACATGTCTTACATTTGAAACAGGTGTTCCAAGTGCTAAGAGACAACGAACTTTATGTAAAGTTGGAGAAATGCTCTTTTGCCCAAGACGAAGTCGAGTTATTGGGACACAAGATCAAAGAGGATTGATGATGGACGGGGCAAAAGTAAAAGCTATCCAAGAGTGGGAACCACCAAGCAAGGTGACGGAGTTGAGATATTTTCTTGGCTTGGTGAACTATTATCGAAGGTTCATCATGGGATATTCGGCTATAGCATCTCCCTTGACGGACCTATTGAAGAAGAACAAAGCTTGGATATGGGACGAAAAGTGCCAAGCGGCGTTCAAGAGTTTAAAGAAGGCGGTTATGGAAGAACCGGTGTTGAGACTACCGGACGTAACCGTGCCCTTCGAGTTACATACGGATGCATCGGACTTTGCTATTGGAGGAGTGCTAATGCAAGAAGGACATCCGATCGCATTTGAGAGTCGAAAGCTAAACGAGACGGAAAGGAAGTACACCGTGCAAGAGAAAGAAATGACGGCGATCGTCCATTGCTTACGGACTTAGAGGCATTATTTGTTGGGTTCGAGATTCATGATCAAGACGGACAATGTTGCTACGAGTTACTTTCAAACCCAAAAGAAGTTAAGTCCTAAGCAAGCTCGGTGGCAAGACTTCCTAGCCGAGTTCGACTATCACCTGAGTATAAGCCGGGAAGGCTAATGTGGTAGCCGATGCATTGAGTCGCAGCATGAGTTTGCGGCAATCACCCAAGCACAATTCTTCCTCCAAGACCGAATCAAGGAAGGATTGGAACATGATCCTTTGACAAGAAGCTCGTGGCCCTAGCAAGAGAAGGAAAGACTCGGAGATTTTGGCTTAAAGGAGACATGTTGTTCACCAAAGGAGATCGACTTACGTACTCGAGTGGGGTGATCTTAGACGGTTAATCTTGAAAGAGTGTCATGATTCGAAGTGGGCCGGTCATCCGGGGATTAAGAGGACGTTGGCGCTGGTCGAGGGCACTTATTATTGGCCAAGAATGGAGGATGATGTAGAGACATTCGTTCGAACGTGCCTTATTTGCCAACAAGACAAGATAGAGCAAAAGAAGTCCAGAGGATTGTTGGAGCCTCTACCGATTCCCAAGGGACCATGGGAAAGCGTTTCCATGGACTTTATCACATGCTTGCCGAAGTCGGAAGGAAATGGGAGTATTATTGTGGTGGTCGATCGATTCTCGAAGTATGGAACTTTCATTGCCGCACCACCCGATGTTACCGCGGAAGAGACGGCTAAGCTTTTCTTTAGAAATGTGGTGAAGTATTGGGGAGTGCCACATGTGATCGTTAGTGATCAAGATCCAAGATTCACGGGGCGCTTTTGGAAGGAGTTGTTCAAGATCATGGGAACGGATTTGAACTTCTCTACGAGTTTCCATCCCCAAACAGACGGGCAAATGGAGAGGGTGAATGCATTATTGGAGCTCTATCTTCGGCACTACGTAAGTGCCAACCAACATGATTGGGCTAAACTCCTTGACGTTGCTCAATTCTCGTACAACATGCAAAGGAGTGAAGCCACGGGGAAGAGTCCTTTTGAGTTGATCACGGGGCGCCAACCATTGACTCAGAATGCCTTAGCCGCATCATACGAGGGGAGTAGCCCGGCCGCTTACAAGACGATGAAGGCATGGCACGAGTAAGCGGACTTAGCCCGGGATTCGTTGGATAAATCAGCTAAAAAGATGAAGAAGTGGGCGGATGAGAAAAGGAGACACGTCGAGTTCGAGGTCGGAGATCAAGTAATGGTGAAGCTCTTGCCTCAACAATTCAAATCACTAAGGAAGGTGCACAAAGGTTTGATACGGAGGTATGAAGGCCTTTTCCCGGTGATTGGACGTGTTGGAAAGGTTTCTTATCGACTTCAACTACCGCCCAAGTTGAAGATTCATCCGGTCTTCCATGTTAGCCTTCTCAAGCCTTATCATAAGGACGAGGAAGACTCGGAACGAGGGGTGTCCAAGCGGGCACCAACAGCGGTTGTTACTTCGTACGATCGAGAGGTTGATGAGATCTTGTTGGATCGTACGATACGGAGACGAGGAGTGCCAAGCTATAAAGAATACTTGATCAAGTGGCGTAATTTGCCCGATAACAAAGCAATTTGGGAAGCCAAAGACTTGTTGTGGCAATTTACGGACAATATCAAGAAGTATCACGAGGATGGCACGACGAGGACGTCGCGAGCTTAGGTGGGGGAGGATGTCACGACCCGCCTATCTTTTACAAGTATGTTCGGGATTCTGGATTATTCTACACTTCTCATGAAAGGTCTTGGATAAGCTTGGAAGAGTTTAGAAGCCCATGGAAGATGATGGATAATCTTGGAAGCTTTTGGAAGATGTTAGAATAAGTGGAAGTTCTAGAAACTTACTAGAAGCTTATGGAAATCTCATAAGCTAGAAGCTTCCCAAAGAACCTTGTAGAAACTTGTATGAAGTAGTATAAATAGGTGTAGCCTCATTTGTAAATGGCATCCATAGAACTTCATTTATAAAGCTCTCTTGTAAAGCTCTAAGTAATAATACTAAGTGTTCCTTTACATTCCACTTGTTCCATTCTTTGAAGTTTACTTTCGTTACATACATCGTTGAGTATTCGAGCAAGGCTGAGCTTAGTCGAGACTAAGTGCCACACGGGAGACCTTGTAGAGACAAGTCCGTGACATTAGGCATGGCTTATGTTTGTGTGTCGACCAAATCAAGTCAAAACAAAAGTGAATGAGATATGTCACCTTTAATGTTCAATTTTTAAGACAAGCTTGTGATTTGAGCTAGCATATGGGCAGCAAAAGTAAATTAAGGATGAGGGAATTGTTTTCAAAACTATTTAGTGTATTATGTATCTCGTTTGAGAAAAGGAGTCGTAGTATCTCGGTTTGGCGTTTTTGAGCAAAAGCGCGTAAAATACGTTTTTGTGAGTGTTTTTATAACAATAATATAAAAGCAATATTGTTGACTCAGAAAAATATTTATTTAGCTGTAACCATAACAAATGTGATGTCGGTACGCGTGTGGTGTCGTTTTATTGGTATGTGAGTCACGTCACATAGTTGGTTGATGAGTAACATTCGTGGTTGCACCGTTTAATCAAAAGAAAACTTTACACGTGAAAATGGTTTAATAACCTTTATAATAGAATACTTCGTGCTTAAGATACATTAATGATTTAGAAATTTACGGGTTATTATAGATTGAATATATATGTAATTTTAAGTATTAGATTGGAGATATATGTAATTGTTAAGCTAGCTTGGATATATATGTAATTTTGAAGCAAAAGAATGATACATATGAAATTTTGCTTAAAACTTAATATGCTATTATATCGCTTCAAATAAGAATGTTTTTTCATTTAAAAGATACTAACCAATACCCATCATTGCCACAAGTTTATTTTGCTGAAAAACTGTGACACTTAACAAAACTGTTATTTTGGAGTTATTATTTTTTGCCGTCTCTATGTGCGGGTGTTCTACTAGTATAATTTTATATATTTTATTGTGTGTTCGGGTGTTTTTGTTAGACGTGGTTAAAATTTTGTCAATTTTATAAACTAAACAAGAAACTAATTAAATAGTTCGAACAGGGCGATTTTAACTCAAATCATAAACTTAAATAAGTATTTTGATTTGGTTTCATTATTATAAATTGTACTTTTGAATTTTGGTTTTTGTATTTATTTTATTCATGTGCAATGATCATTTTACCCCTATTTGTATATACACAGTTATTGTGAAGTATACTTGTGTAATTCAGAAGTTTTTTTGGGTGGTGAAGTTAAAGGTTTAGTACACTTATTTTTTATAATGTAAGTATGATGTGACATTAAGTCGGCACGGGTTATTTGGTTGTTGCTATGCCTGACCTTATCTTTGATTTACATATAGAAAATTTAAAAAGTGATCATTTTTTATAAGACGACTAAAGTTTAGATTAGGTAGTAGTGATCCACATCACCAGTTATATCACTAATAAGGTGTAATAAGTCCATCAAAATCACCACCCAAACATACTCACTTACATACAAATATATCCCAAAAACCAAAATCACAACTCACACACACACACTAACAACCAACTTCTCAATCTAGTCGTCTATCAATCGAGTTCTCCCATGTCATCACCAATGACACGTCTATGGGAAAAGGGTATTTTTAGTGTGGGCATGTCTTAGGAGGTCACCGACGCGTGGTTGAACCTCCTATTATACCTAGTAACTTAAACTATTAATTTTGTTTTCGTTTTCCTTATGTGAGTGTTTGAAATTGCTTATTTTTTGTGTTTGTGCTTTACTTAAAATAAGCATTTATAGAAAAATATTTTTGGAATTAGTGTTTGGTTATAGTTTTAATATAAATGTTTAATCAAGTTCATTTATAAAAGATTTTAGGTTTAATATGAGAATAAAAAGTTATTTTAATTTTAAATCAAATAAGTAACACGATATAAGCTTCTCTTGATCTTCTTGAAAAACTGCTTTTCGATATTTTTTTAATAAAAAAACAGATATTGTTGATATGAAAAATGTGTTTTTCAGCTTAAAAAACATATATCAATATATTATAACTAGAAATAAACAATTACACGTACTTTTTGTACATATAAAAATAGTATTCCTTCTGTCTCATATTTATTGTCCACATTTTCATTTCCGATTTTCTCAAATTAATTGTCTACTTCTAAAACTAGATAAGGAATTTAGCTCGAGTTTACCTTATTACCCTCACTTAAGCTTATTATTACAAATATTAAAGAAGTTTTAAATTAATTATTTAAATGTAAAACTGTCATTTTGCAAAAAGTAAGAAAGATTAAGTTGTAATGATGATTTGTATCTAAAACTCTGTGTGTTTTTGTCTGTGGATAATTATTTTGGGATAGGGGGAGTAAATAACTTTGATAGCACCACTCATTATACATTTGAAGATGCACTTATAAGACTAACCGGAGTGGTCGTGAGTGTGTGTGGGTGAGGGGTCACCTCAAGAGTGAGATCCAAAACACCATCCCCACCTCACGAGTGATAGGGTAAGAAAAGTGAAAGCAAAGGTGAGTCACTCACCACTCAGTAACCGTGCACCTTTTGTGTTTAAATATTTTTTGTTTTGTTTGTGAGTGTGTGTAAAATATTTAGTGAGATATTTATACTACTATATAAAATATTTGGGACATGCTATAAATAGAAGGCTTAAAAATTAAGATTCAACAAATTACTTATAATGGAAAGAAATGTTTTACAAAGCTTATATCATACACATAATTAAAGTTGAAGAAAGAAAATTAAATGTCTTAATTATATAAACTTGTAACAACATCCATATTAAAAACTTATAATAGCTCATTAAAAAAAAGTAACAGCCCTTTCATTTCAAAACAGTTTCCCCACCCCCACACATAAAAACCCATGAACAACACCCGCACTTTCATTTCTATCCATCTCTCTCTCTCTCTCTCTCTCTCTAAAACACACAATCACATACTACCACTACAACCAACTGAATTTGCCGTAACCATCACCGGTTAAAACCACTGTCGGGACACCAACAACTCTCGCCGCCACCAACACCGCCACCGCTATCAATTGGACCCGCCACCAACACCACCTAACACTGGTGATGTTTGATTTTCAGTGGTTTCGTTGATGTTTCAGTTTTCTCGATGGTGTTTATGTGGTTTTGGTGATGTTGTGAGTTTTTTTTTTGTTTTTTTTGTTTTGGACTGGATCCTGATGGATCTAAACGGTTTGCTGGTTTGTGGTGGTTTATGTGGTGTTGCTAAAACCAGATCTTGTGTGTTGGTTTGCGTTTGATCTTGGTGGTTTTAGGTTGCTTAGATCTCGAGATTTGTTATGGTCTCATGAAATCTTGTTCAGCTTGATTTTTGATTTTTTAAAACATGTTTAATATAAGCCAATGAAGAAACATGGTGTTGCTAAAAGTTTTGTTGTGTTTTGGTGGTTTATGTGTTATTTTAGTTTTTTGATCTTTTGTGAATATTTTTTTGGCTTATCCGGCTGCGGTAAATAATAGTGCGCCAAATATTCTTTTTGTATGAAGGTTTTTTTTCTTTTTTTTATTGTGTCGTTCTTATTATATCATGATATGAGATATGCAACGATTGTTGTTTTCAAAATTAAATTTGTTTGGTGGTTTGTTTGTAAGATATCTTACTGTACATGTTTTAATAATTAAAAGTCATCAAATAGAGTGATTTTGGATATGTTTTCATAAATACAAATCTTTTAGAGTGGTCTGAGTATGTGTATGCATGTATGAAGAGTCTTCAGAATAAGCACATAGCATTCGTGTATGGCTTTAGGTCCGCCAAAGGTGCCAACCACCATAAAGGTTGTCAGCAAGTAGGAAAATAAATGTGGGGAATGAGAGGTCAAGTTTCACAACCTAGCTACAAAAAAGTGCCAACCACCATAATGTAAGACCCTTAGATGGCCATGTAAGTCACCCTACGGGAGAAATATACCCAATTCGAGTTTGACATTGGTATGGTGAATTGGTGATGGATGGATTTATAGTAGGCCAAAGATTAGACAAAACGATTATGAAAAAAAACATCTATGGGCAAAACTGGTTTCATTGTTGAAACCCACCAATGACAATGCAAAGTATTAAAAAATAAAGAGAAAAGTACAAAAATAAGCCAAAATCTTTTTTGAAGTCCCCTTTGTGGTCACTTTTAACTCAATGTCCAAAATGGTCATGCGCAACCACCGACCAGAGCTCCACCCTTCAAGATTAAGCATTGACTGATTGATTTCCACCCAAAATTCGCCACGTGTCCAAATGAAAGTACAAAAGTACAAATAATAAAAAAAAATACAAAAGTGTACTTTCATTTGGACACGTGGCTAATTTTGGGTGGAGTCATGAATCGAGTCGGTCAAGGTATGACCATTTTGAAATTGGGTTAAAACTTGACCACAAAGGGGACTTCAAAAAAGATTTTGGCTTATTTTTGTACTTTTCTCAAAAATAAACACACATATGTGACAAAATATTTTAAATTGGGTGTAGGGAATTCGGTGATAGCAAGATAGTTATACCAGATTATGTTCAAAACATGTTTTGTAGAGTAAAGGTGTGTTGAAATTAACGAGAAAACTCAACTGGAACAAAAATAACTATTTTCGCATTACATGTGAACCCAAAAAATTATATTGCAGGGTACCTGCCGCCGCAACGCGCGGGTACCCGGCTAGTATTTTTATAATGTGAGTATTTTAATGAAAGGTAGATGAAGGTGACCAAAACGGGTAAAAGGTGAGAGAGATTGAGGGAAATGATAAGAGACTAGAGAGAATTAAACTAAAATGACGTTAACGTGGATGGTGAGGGGTGATAATCACTCCATTTAGCCTAATATAAGCTTATAATATTTTCTTACTAATTCTCCTACACAACAATATTATATATTTTTTTTATTCATTCTTTTTCTATATTCTAACCGTCAATTTTGATATTTGTCAAAATCTTGTGAGTAAGAGAATAAATAAGAAGAACTTGTCACAATATTTCGAGCAACTTGCACAATAGATAAGGAATATTTGAATTCCCTGAAGATCACGACAAATATAGAGGAACATCATATGACCGACTTGTCGTCTTTAAGGTCGGTCCCAACATGACCTGAGACGACCACACACGTCATTTTTTCTCTCCAAATGATATGGGACAACCCGGATACCCCAATGACGACCCAAGGAATTTTATTTTTATTTTTTTTAATTCAAACATTTTTAACATTAAATTTAAATTTCATTCAAATTAAAAAAAAACATTACATTACTTAAATTAAAAAAACATTACACTTAATTAAAAAAAAAAAAAAAAAACATTACAATACGAAATTCAAATAACGTTAAAACATTACAAAACTCTTCATCGCCTTCGCCATCGCCATTATCGACTTGATTCATCGCTTCGACATGATGTCGACGATTTCTCCAAATGTGTTCGACCAAATCGATTTTAAGTTTTGATGAGTTGATGAGTCCATTAACTCCCGAGTAACCACCATTGATTCTCGCATGCGTTCTTGGGGATCATGATCTTGGTGTCCTCATCTTCAAACCATGTAGGACATATCGCCTACCGCTGCAGGTTTGATGATCATATTATGTAATATGATACATGTATACATAATATCTTGGATATCATTTCTAAAAACCCTCGGCGGTGAACTTTAAGCATTTTCCACTTTTCTTCAACACACCAAAAGCCCGCTCCACATCTTTCATTGTCGCTCGTGCCTCCTCTTGTACAAACATCTTTACGACCACCCGTGGAGGACTTGAAATAGACTTCATAAGAACGGACCATTGTGGATATATCCCATCGAAGATAATATCCTCTTTATAAGCCACATCGTTAGCCTCAAACTCAAGGTCCGTGCTCTCCCGCATTTGATATCATTGAAAAGTGAACGACGAAACGCTTACGCCGTTATTCATTCCGAGACACCAAAGCACGCATGCCAAATCCATAAATCTTGGGAAGCGACCGCCCAACAAAATGAATGGATGTGGCCCGTGATCACCCCTACAATGTTGAGCTCTCTCACTATTCGGCAATTCTCCCACTCCCAACTTGTACAATCAATGCTTCCCATCATCCGTGAAAGCCATGCTTATGCTCGCGATGAGCATATATTCTTCAAGGTCGAATATGGGCCTTCGCAAATACTCACGACCATATAACTCCACGATAACCTCGCAAAACTTACGAAGACATTCACGGTCGTGGATGCACCAGTGCCGACTCGTCAAGAGAATCAGAACGGCCGCCAGATCCCAATCGACGAATGGCGCAGCAGACACTTGACCAATGGGCTAATACTAGGTACGCCTCTAGCATCAAGAGTTTGTCGAAAATAAGTAGAGTGATCGGTTATCTCGAACAATTTCGTGAATAGCTCTACCATACGGAACCGCCGAGTGAATGTTCTTGGCCGAATCATGGGTTTTCGGAGAAGTATGCCGCCACTAAACGATTATGAGCACCCTCATGATCCCTACGTATGTACCTTCGTCGGGTTTTGGTCGTGATGCTTGTAAGCCTTCCAAGCAAAACCGCAAACTCCGCAAACTCACTAAAACTTCTTCCTCGCCGGAAGACGTAAGAAGAATCGAATAAATGCTCGAATGACGACATATTAAAAATTGTGTTTCGTGGGTATTTCGTTAGAATGGTTGATCAATATAGATGAGAAATGGTGAGTGCGAATTGTGTTTGAGGAGAAGTTAGATTTATAAATGCAGAATTTGATTTTAAAAAGCTTTTTTTTTTTTTTTTTTTTTTTTTTTATGACAAACGGTCATATTTTTAAATTAAAGTGAATAAAACTGCAAAACCAAACGCTTACATCGGCCTTATTTCAGACTCGACGCGCGCGAATACGAAGCCACGACCGATGTGGCAACCTACGCCCGCAGAATCGAGCCAACCGATGTGAAGATCGGTCGAAGGTCAAAAATTTTGGTGCTCAACCGATGTTAACCACACGGATGCGACCAACCTAAAAGCTAGCATGGGCCAACGATAACACATTACCACGTGCTTATGAATGGGTTATGTGGATCCTACTTCAATTCTCGTATCAGCCGCCTTGTACAGAACGGCTCAGATTTCTTTTGACCACATACATTACGTGATTACGAATGGACATACTTTTTTTTTATTTGAACATTTCACTATACAATCATTTAAAACATATTTAAAACATGTTGATATCACTGTAAACCAATTTGGCAATTTCCATAATTATAAGAGTAAAAGAAAATGATTATTTTCTTACAACATTATTAATGTAAAATATTAAATCCAGATATGACGTTTGTAAGTTTGCATGCGTCTGCAAAAGACGGTTTTTTTATTTATTTATTGTAAGTTTTAAATTTGCTATTATCAACCTTCAAAAGTTATGTAACCTAGCCAAGGTTATAAATAGCGCGGCGTGGGCTGCCATTGACCAAGATTACCAAGCCTTCACGCTGGTCAAGACAAAAACTTTGCGTTTATAAGGCGCAGATAAGCAAGACAAAGATGAAAATATTTATATATTTATATCATAATTCATATATATCGAGCTTTACAAAAACACGCGCTATAAAAGCGGCATTACTGGCGTTGATACTTACGATACGACTCAAACCTCACGCTTCATGGAATTTTTAATTAATGTTCAGCTCTTAATAAAAGCTAGATGCAATTGTAAAAAGGAATAAAGTTATGAGATCGAAACTTGGTTAAAATAACTAGTTTGACAGTGAAGTGGACTAAAGACTTAAATTGAGTCAGGTGGCATTACTAGAGGCAATGGTGGAGCTTCAATGTTTATTCTGAGAGGGCCAATAATGTACATAAATTCATTTTGGAAGGGCCAAAGTAGTAAAATGCTAAATAAAATCTAAAAATCTAGACGAAAAAAACATTTTTTGTTCATGGTATTTGAAAGTGTGGGAGGGCCACCACCCTTCTTGGTTCTCACAAAGCTCCGCCTCTGACTAGAGGAGTATTGTATGCAGGTAAATACGTGAGTCTAAGTGTCTAGAACTATTTACTTGTAGCTAGGAAGGAATTTGGCGAATTTTTTTTAAAAGGCTATGCAGAGAAGCGTATTCTTGCAGGTTTCAACTTTTTCGACATTTCTTATTAGCTTGAGTTGATCGCCTTATTAGAGAGAAATCAAAATATACACGTGTTAAAACCAAATTAAAGTAAACAAATATAACATACACATGCCATTTCTCTCCCGATAAGTAGAGATTTCGCCCAATGGGCCCCACCAAACATTACCAAACGAAAAAAAAAAAATTTCACATAAGCAAATTCGCCCCTCTTATGCAGCGATCTCCTTCTCCATAAAAAAATGTATATATATTGATTTCACTGCTAAAGGGTAGCGATTTCATCAACATTTTTTTAATATTAAAGTGAAACTTACAAAAACTACCCCACACTTTTTAATATTTACAACTTTTTTATATAACAAACTTTATTCGTCAAATATTTAGCAAATATATAGCGAATTCGTTAATAAAAAAATATCATTGCGAAGAGCTCTAAATTTGAACAAACAGCCCAATATTGATATGTTTTTGAAGTACATACGATTTTATAAAACGTTGAAGTTTAATATATTTTTATAAAATGTTGAAGTTTGATATATTTTATAAAATCGCATACATACGTCCGCGATATCAATATTGGCTCAGACGCACGATTTTATAAAATATACGCACGAACAAAACGCGCCCAATATTGATATGCTTTTGACGTATGTACGTTTTTATAAAAAATATATATCAAACTTCAACTTTGATATATTTTTTTAAAATCGTATATACGTCAAAAGCATATCAATAGTGGGCTCGTTTTGTTCGTACGTACTATTTTTATAAAATCGTACGTAAGCCAATATTAATATACTTTTGACGTACGTACGATTTTATAAAAATATATCAAACTTCAACATTTTTTATAAAAAAATATATTAAACTTCAACATTTTTTATAAAATTGTACGTACTTCAAAAGCATATCAATATTGGGCTCGTTTTGTTCCTAATTTAAAGCTCTTCGCAATGATATTTTTATTGGCGTACGTACCATTTTATAAAAAATGTTGATGTTTGATATATTTTTTATAAAAACGTACATACGTCAAAAACATATCAATATTGGGAACGTTTTGTTCGTACGTAATATTTTTATAAAATCGTACGTACGAGCCAATATTGATATGCTTTTGACGTATGTACAATTTTATAAAAATATATCAAACTTCAACATTTTTTATAAAAAATATATTAAACTTCAACGTTTTTTATAAAATCGTACGTACTTCAAAAACATATCAATATTGGGCTCGTTTTGTTCGTAATTTAGAACTCTTCGCAATGATATTTTTTTATTAACTAATTCGCTATATATTTGCTAAATATTTGACGAATAAAGTTTGTTATATAAAAAGTTGTAAATATTAAAAAGTGTAGGGTGGTTTTTGTAAGTTTCACTTTAATATTAAAAAATGTTGATGAAATCGCTGCCCTTTAGCAGTGAAATCAATATATATACATTTTTTTTATGGAGAAGGAGATCGCTGCACAAGAAAGGCGAATTTGCTTATGTGGATTTTTTTTTTTTTTTTCGGTTTGGTAATGTTTGGAGTGGGGCCCATTGGACGAAATCTCTACTTATTGGGAGAGAAATGGCTTATGTGGTATGTTATATTTGTTTACTTTTAATTTGGTTCAAACACATGTTTATTTTTGATTTCTCTCCTAATAAGGAGCGATCAACTAGGCTAAATAAAATGTCGAAAAGCGCTCAAAAATACGCTTCTCTGCATAGCCTTTTAAAAAAAATTCGCAGGGATTTGACCACCTGAAAACTGTTATTTATTACTAACTAGCTTAAAGACCCGCGGATTCGCGGAATTTTTAAAAAAATATGAAAATGAGATGATAAAAAAACAACGAACGTAAACATGTTTCATTAATATATGAAAAAAATAATGAGATAAAACGTGAATTATTCGACAATCAATTGATTTTGTGACAATTAGAATAATAAACGTCCATGCGTTGTCGTCTCCAAATTTGATGGTCTTGAATAGAAAATGACGCCTCATGAGCTTAATTAATATAATAGCCAATCTCCATTAGGTGTACACACAATAGTCGATAGAAACCCTTTAAACAACCACATATAACAGACGTGTGAATACCGGATTTTGTAAAGCTAAACAAAAGTTTTGTCTTTATTTTATGAATCAACATACAATCATGTTTCACATCCATAAAAAAATAGTTGATGCCTACTATGTTGTTCCAAGTTTCATACTAAAAATTATGTCCATGTATAAAATCAATCTTAAAAAAATAAGGATTGTGACCATAAACATAATCCTTTACATAAATGATTACAAATTTGATCCCTTTAGTAAGTCAACTTTCATGAGCTAATCCTTAGTTGTATTGCCTCATGAGCTAATCCTTACTAATATCTCTGATAGTGAATCTTCATTTGGTCCTCACGTTGAAAAGAAGTTGAAAACAAAGTCTCAAGAACCAACTTAAAATAAAAAGTTTCCACATAAAACTACCTTTAAAATATAGTAATCGAGCTCCTTTTGTAGTATGTAGCTCATGACACCACCGGTATTTATTAGAAAACACCACCTAACCAACCATGTATTCCGTATATGAGCTTCCATAATAACTAAATCAACCGTCGCACAACATTTCAAAACATAAAACTAATGTATACCTAAAATAAGTTTACCCAAACACCCGCTCACTACAATTTTAAGATGACTTTTTAATCAAAACATATATAGATAGGCAATATGACTTTCATAGCAACATGAAGTCATAAATCTAAAACTACCTACATAAGATTTAAAGCAACAATCAACATCGAAACCAATAGTAACTTTTTTGAGTTACATACCCACAAGACTTATTTAAAACAATGGAATAAGCCAATAAGCACTTACTGTGGTGTTTGAATGATGCTTCTTCCACAACTTGAGTTTAATTCACATAGTGGACACCAACATGATTCTGTCTCATATTTGAATAAAGTATTATAAGAAATTTCAAAGCCATAATTATGGGTAGAACATAACACATGAAGATCATTAAAGCATGTAGTAAATAATCACATTCCAATATATATGATAAAGATTAGTCAACTGAGAGCAGGCGTATGCTAAAACGGAATACATTCCTGCAGTTGGTTATCTGTCATTGCAGTACATTCATAACTTTCTTGGTATTCGGAACGGCAACTCTTGCTTCTCTTACATATCAACAGTTGCTATAAGCTTCTTGCTTTAAATACATAAGGTATATCTGACCCGATACTTTAAAAACATAAGGACCACGGGCAACATTTATAGATTCATCCACCTTAGCACCGAACGATGTCATAGCGAACATTTGATTATATGCCCGTAAGTTTTCTATAAAACGCTTCCTAGGAAACATTTAGCAAATGTATTGCGGATATTCTCGACCACCAAGCATATGACCGACCTCTATGCAACAACGATCGAGATCGGTGCGAGGATCGGGTCCATTTCGGGTCAAACCTAACTCGACAATGAAGCACACCTATGCATAGCAACCCATGCTTATGTAGTCCGAAGGAGGGCTCAAACAGCTTTTAAAAAGTTTTCTTACGTGGCCGAGATGGAGGTTTGGAGGTACACACCACATCACAAACACCGATCTATATAGATTTAACGAAAGATATCAGATACACACCCACATCACAAACACCTAAATACTCCAAACCTAAGTATAACATTAAAAAAACAAAAATGAAAAGACACTAAAAGGTGAAAACTACTTGAACAAACAAATTATGGTGTCATTTGACGATGTAATTTGAGCGTTAAGTGATTATTATTTTTCTTTTCGGTCGATGAATTAAACATTTTGGAAAAGTCAGATAGAATGTCCTGAAGACTTCCTTTTCTTCTTCAAGTGGGTAATTTTTACACCTCTAAGTCATATTACCTTATCTATTACAAATATTGTTTAGTAACCCCCCTATCATCCAAACCTCAAAATTCATTCCAATGTTGCAGGCTCATGTAACTCATACACTATCTTTATTTTGGACCAATAGTGCACCTACAAATAACTTTTAACATAGTGTCAAAAAAAAGTTAATAAAATTATAAACAAAAAAATTCTAAATTACATAAAACAATCCTTTATAGAATTAATGAGGTTAGGCCATGATACAACGTATATGACTTCATTATGGACAAACAACTATCCTAAAATTCTGCAATACCATAAACAAAAACATAAAATTAATTATATTCAGCACGAAAATCAATCAGAATTTCTTATACAAATCCGTGCAATGTACTCCAACTTTTATAATTTGGGAACATAAGCGATGGTTCTACATTAATTCAAGACTTGGGAACATAAGCGATGGTTCTACATTAATTCAAGACCACATGATCCATCTGAAAAAATAGTTCTGCATTTCCAGTTCCAACCAAAATTCCTCGTATAGCACTTCAAAGAAGCACCTTCAACAATTTTCTTTTTTTGAGATGAATGGAGAAGATTTAAAAGACCATAATGAGAAAAATATTTCTAGATTAAAATTAGTAACGGAACCTGAAAAACAAAGCATTTACATCAATGTAAATCATCGGAAGACCACCACAATCAAAACTTGACATCATCCTCTGTTATCATATTCAAAGACCTAATCTCGTCCTGCAAAAGATAATCAGACTATATCAGTTTTAGGAACAGCAAGTAAATTAAAAGTCGAAAAAAATGAGCAAATATCATAATCATTGATGCTACATATCATAATTCCTCATTTGGGATGACACATTAAATAACATCCAATGAATTTGGGATTTAAACTTGTTTGTTTTCTCACACATAACTGTAAGATGGTAGCAGTAAACTACCATTGATGCTACATATTTTCTGTGATACTTCATAACTCAAATCAATAATTATGTTGAAAAAATAATAACAAATGAACTGAGATGCGATATGCGAGTAGTTATTACATACTGTCGTGTTGTTGTGATGGAACGCAACCAATCCCCAAGGCAAACACTATGAAAAAAAACCTAATATCAAAAAAAAAATTGAATAGCTACGATACTTACCAATTCCCTTGTGTTGACATCATATATAGATTGATTTTATCGGGATGTTGAAATTGTTTGAATCAAATCGAGTTGTTAGGGTGGCTGTTAATGGGTGAATCAAAGATGTTGGGGTTGAAGAAGTCGCACATAGACGATCAAACTTACAAACTCTACCTCTAAAAGGCATGCATTTGCAAAAGAAAAACGGGGTCACCACCCTTCTTAGAATCTAAAACAATCAAGAATAACAGTAAAGAAAAACGCGCTTTATTTTCGAGTTCTAAGTTGCAGAATACCCTAAAAAGGGGCAAAAATTCTATTAGCTAAGAGGGGCAAAAATGTCCAAAAATTTCGCAAAATACCCTAAAAAGGATAAATTTGAAAGAAAAGTACCCACAAAAGCAAAAAAAATTGTTCGCTACCCACAAAAAGAAATTGTGGCAAGTATGATACTTTTTTCAATCATTTGTCCATATTATTACTATACATAAGTATCTAAATTATATTCACTTTGCAACTGCCATATATTTGAATTGAATAGGATAATTATATTAAAAGTGAAATCAGAAAAAATAAATAAATAAATAAATAAATAGATGATTGTAATTACCTTATCAATCGTTCTAAATAATCCCTCTGGTAATTAAAAAACGAATTCAAGAATCAAACTTTTCTTGTAGTATGAATCGATTTGCAACACAATAAGATTTATCAATCTGGATTTCCCCAAATTCCCCGTATATGGATGACCGCTAAATGGAGCCTCACTTTGAAACTGCCATGCCTCTCTTTCAAAAGCTGCAAAATCTGTGGTTATTAGGCTCTAAGCTCACCACAGTTTACAAAAGATCCTTACAATTTGATCTCAGTTAGCTCACCACTGCCAGCAGTGCCAATGTTTGGTCTTTACAAAGGCTTCTCCCTCTTATTTGGGTTCTCAAAAAACACCATTTTGTTATTAAGTAAAGGGTTTCCCCTGAATTGGACAAACAAAACCCGCACATTATCCTATTTTGGCATATGATGCATCAAAACATTCAACATGTATTACTCTTCTAAAAACTCTCTATATCCGTTCAACAAAACCTTTCAATAACTCATGACCAAAATATGTACCTGTTTATTTTGATTTCAATAAATCAAGTCGACCTTAGTTACACCGATATAACCTATTTGCAAATTCATTTCTAACATGATGTCTAACTTACCTTTTAAATTTGCTTTTCAAGAAAAAGTTCAAAAAAACTACCTTTTAAACTCACTTTTTAGGAGCTATATAATAGAACTAACAGCTATATTGATCTTATTATTTTGAAGGGTGCTTGTTATTCTATATAATGTTATAACCTTTGACGCTTTAATTAACCGTCGACACATGAAGAAAAGCGAGGTTAGATCTTATATCAACATATGCATTAAAAGAATTGTAGATTTTAAAACAATGTTTTTACGATAAGCTCGAAATAAAGAAAAAAGCATAACTAAATTTCAAGCAAAGAAGTTGCAAGTGTTTCGCTATGGGAATACTTGATGAGTTGGTGTCTATGAAGAATAGTTTCCTAATTTCATGATGATTTTTGCAACTAATTCCCTCCAATAAAACGGCCCGATGAAAGACAAGTATGAAGTAGTAATAGTAAAGAGATCATCACACATATATGCATAAAAAGTCAGCAAAGAAGGTAATACGTTTAGCAAGTTTACGATAAGATCGAATTACTTGGGTCGCCCTTTTGCATGTTCATTGAAATCATAACAGTTCTAAACCCTATTAAAGCGTAAGTTTTGTTGAAACAAAAGACCATCAACGTAAGTAAGTAGGATCAAATTATTTCCTATTAGTATCTAAAATAATCATAAACATGTATAAATTCATTGCAATATCCGTTTCCATCTACCTATGTCTCATTATACGAACAAAAGCATTATTGAAGATCTACTTGTCAAACAACTAAGTTACAAATGAAAATAAAACATCATAACTTCACAAAACGATAAGAACCATTTTGATTCATACCTCAAAATCAGCCTAAGAATGAAAGGGTCACCAGAAGAATGTATAGCAACTTGTTACCTCTTTACGTAATGATTTCTTTTTTCCATGTTTCAACCCCTTTGCGAAATACTATTGTTGATATGCCTGAACATTTTGAGCAAGATGTTATTTTATAAAAAAACGTATAAAAGGGAGAAGTAAAATCTTGCACAGGGATCACATATAAACCTACTTAGTAAGACTCTAAATATCCAATTAACAAAAATAACATAGAAGGCTGATCGAATATGAGTTGGTAACATGAGAATTTTGCCTCTTGTTAGTACAACAGTACTCATAAGACTGACCACAACATCTTCAACATACCTCAAATAATATATCATAGAATCTGAATCAAATACCAATTCACATCGATTACCTGGTCATAAATGTTTGTTCCACCTACAACAACCGCAATTTGAAAACTGTCCAATAATTGACAGAAGGCCATCACCTGTAACAATTCCATTTAACATGTCAATAAATCTCAAAAATCTGACATCAAAAGTCATTAAAACATACTCTGGTATACAAAATCATATCAATCCAAATGCACTGCTAACACTGCTCAAAGACATATGCGTCAAGAGGGCGAGCCTCTTTTCATATTCTATCACTAGTAACCAAATTCAAAGTCACACAAACATACATACGCTTATCAATCATGTGTGTGCATACAAGCATGCGATAACTAAACACAATGTGGTAAATTCAATCTCTCTAATATACAAAACCCTTGGCTTCCTAACATAAATTGATTAATCATAGCAAACATATGCTTGGAGCTAAATTTCTATTGTTCAACTCTCAAGTCACCCTGCATATTTAAAAACGAAACTACAAAAGTATCAATCAGGAATGATCGAAATACCATCAATTGTGTCTCGACTGAAATACCATCAATTCCACTTGATTAAGTATAGCTAAATTTAGTTTACTAAATCAGGGAGAAAACAAAAACCATATGTTGAGAAAATATTAACAAATCAAACACAAAAAGATCATCTAATTTCTCTTACTTGAGAATCAGCAACAGAAGACACTAGGATGTTAAACACATTAGAGAAAGCAATACATGGTATCCATTTGTTATGGCATTTAAGCTCCATCTTCACCTGCTCACATAAATAATAAACATCAGTTTCACTTATTAACATACATGATTCAGAGACTTATTTTGAAATAAGAATGAAAGAACTACCTAATCGCAAATCAATTAACATACTAAAACCCAAATAAAATATACTGTCCTATTAACATACTAAAACCCAAATCAATAAAACTATAGTTTACAAAACGTTACCTGTTGTTGTGTAAAAACTGTCAAAATCATTATCTATCTAGGTATTGCAGTAGCCTGTAAAGAAAAGACAAAATGAAAAAAAACACCCAAATAAACATAAATCAAAAGACCCTAAAATTAACTCATCAATTACTTAATCGCAGAAGTTATTGCAATTTACAACACATAAATCAAAACCCTAAAATTAAAACTAAATGTATACTTACCAAACACTATACAAATCACCGGCACAGCCTTGTAACCGAGATTTTTTTCTTGATGTAACCGATGTTTCTTTCATTCTTGATCTTGAAAGATGCTGGTGTTTGGTCCATGTTTTGGCTATTCTTCACCTGCATTAACCATTAACAAATAAAAAAAAATATTAATTATCTATTCTCAAATCACAACAAACAGGAGAAGCAATAAAGCAAAACAATTGAAAAATTGAAAACTGAAAGAAATGACATGGAGATTCATTAAATTTATATGAATCTACATGACGCTCCTCTTTTTAAAATTTGGAGCGCGTTTTCATTTAATTGTGATATGAAATTGATACGCTCTTGAATGGGATTCTTCTGATCTTTAAGCGTAATTAAGAAGAAGGAGCGTACCTTCAATCAATAAAAAAAGGCTCTATAATTAACAAATACAGTTTTGAGTATCCTAAAATACCATTTCAATCTCATTTAATGTGTTTTAGAAAAGTGGAAGCTTGAAGGTGTTGTACAATGGTGCCACAAAAGGAAGGTGTTTTAATAATAATTTAAGAATGAATAAAAACGATGAACTCGACACTTTATGTGATTTTGTGTATTAACTATTTTTTTCTTATGTATGATCTTGAACTTTCAAAATTCGATCATTGTGTGTATTTTGTGACTATTCTTCCATAAAATGACCATTTTACCCTTCAAATATGAAAAATTAAGGGTAAAATGGTCGAAAATACACACAATAATCGAATTTTGAAAGTTCAAGACACACAATAAGAAAAAAAATAATGACTACACATAATCATAAAAAGTGTCAAGTTCACGATTTTTTCATTATTCATTCTAAAATTTAACGAACGCTTTAAAGTCATTTGACAAAACCTTGTTTTATTAGTTAAAATAGATACGATAAACTATGAACTAGCAGTCTAGCATGATGTTTAACGTAAGCTTACTCCGTTGATTTTTAACATGGTGACCGAGTTTGTAAATAGGTTTGTCATTGTCATCATCATAGTTTAAGAGTATCTCTAATATACACACTACATATAATTTTGGCACCAAATTAGTGCAAGTAATACAACAAATCCACTTCAATATTAGTACTACACAAGTATTACTATTATTATTATTTTAGTAAAGGCACAAGTATTATTTTAATACAAGGAATAATAATATAATGGTCAGAAAACATCAAATATAATAACATAATATTCATTGCGCACTAGAGTGTAGTTTTTTTTTTTTTTTTTTTAATAACTTTTTGATTATAATATAATTTGCCCTATTAAATTACTCCCTCCGTCTCAATTTAATCATTAATATTTCCATTTTTCATGCCTCAAACGATTGCTCACTTTTATTTTTAAGAAAACTGTAGAATCTAAATAGAATATTCTATTCGCGTGGTTTAAAATTAAAGCTACCCACTTTTATTAAACTTTGCGATTTATCTCTCTTGACAACTAAATTGAGACGGAGGGAGTATATCTTATGTTATTGATTGTGATTCATGCAAAAATAAATTAGACGTGAGCTACTGCCTACATGCATGCAAAATAATGCGAACATGGGAAAATGAGTGCAGTGGTAAATATAATGGTTGAATTATTCTATAACGCGGGGCGTATGATGCTAGGTGACCACACGTGAAGGCTAGAGATGGCGTGTGAAGGCCATGACAGGGTGTTTTGCTGGGGCGTGAAAGTGATAAAATGAGGTTGGTTCGGTGAAGGTGTTCACTTAACGAAAAAGGTAGACAGGTTGGGTAATTGTAAAAAAACGATCGTTGGACATTAATTAAAAATAATATTTAAACTTTTATCATTATATTTACCTATATATCCCCATTTACCCTTTCATTTTTTACACATTCAAATCTTATTTTATCTTTTATACTTCCACTTCAAAAATATCTCAAAATATCAGAATAAACACCCCGAAACAATGTCGACAACAAAACGTCCCAACACCCAATTCCAATTTCCAACTCAGTCACTCATTATCGGTTCATTTTCGAGCTCCAACTTTTGTTTACAGAACACAAACACCACAATGCCAACAAACACAATACCACATCCCACCATTTGTACATCCACAACAACAATAGCAAATAATGTATCAACCACAAATATTTCAAACGCTACAAAATATGTATCAACGACAAATATATCACGATCCTATATCACCACAAACATTTCATGATTCTTCATCACCATCTCCGAACCAATCTTAGCTTGTTTCTCTCATTCATCCATTCAATGTTAATGATTGTGAGCCTATGTCAAGTTATGAACCTCAATAATCTTCGTCTAACCCCGTTGGTAATAAGTCTCCCGTCGAAGAAGTCCGCCCCCCAAAGGAGAAACCGTCAAAAAGTCGTCTATAAAACCTGTGGCCAAAGAGGTATGTACGTATCATTTATTCATTTATTGGACCATGGCCAAAGAAATTGCATGTGCCAAGGATGGGTTAGTTCGTCCTAAGATAACACCAAAGGGAATTTGAAGAAAGCGAATGGATTTTCGACGGAGGTATTAGGTTACTTTGAGGAAAAAAAGGGGGGTAATCGACGTTTATACCTATAATTCCATCGGCGTAAAATGGAAGAGTATGCGTCATAAAATTTCTCAATTTTGTTCGACTTACAGTAATGTGGTTAGAAGGAGCAAAAGCGGAGACGAATATGTCCTGGAAAAAGAAACTGATGAATGTCGGGGCGAATACAGAACGCATTTCAACCTTTATCATGCGTGAAGAATTTTAAGTATTGTAAAAAAATGGCAGGAGTTGGGAATTCCAACATTTTGAGAAAAACAGTGCAAAATTAAAAGTAAATTGTCAAAGACGTCGCAGTCAACCTCGTTCAACACATCAGAGTCTTCACTAGGTGGTTTTAATCTCAACAACGCAATGGATCAAGATGAAGATGAAGATGATGAAGAAGAAGAAGAAAATGAAGTGTGAGAAGTTTGACCAATGGGTAGGGATAAAGCTAACAAGAAGTTGGCATCATCGACATCCTCGTCAGCCGGTGGAAATGAAGGTTTTGTGAATATGTTAGTGAAAAAATGGGCAAACGACCGCTACTTCTCTTTTTTCAACCAGACTAAGCAAAAAGTGAGGCCTATGCCGAGATGAAGCAAACGAACTACGAACTACAACAACAAATGTTCGACTTTCAATAAGAAAAACAAAAAAAAGATGATATAATGTTTTATCTTTCTCCCGACGATCAATTGACCGAAATTAAACGCGAAAAAGTGCTGAAGTTGAAACAAAAAATTAGAGAGAAGTATAATGTAGATTATTAGTTTATGTTTAATTTTTTAATAAGAGTTTAGTTTAAAATTTTTAATTATTAATTTATTTTATATTTAAATTATTGAAGGTTTTATTTAGTATTTATTAAATTTGTTAAAAAAATGAGTTTGGTAGTTGGTCAGGTAGGGCAATGATTACGACTAAAAAGTAAAGGAAATGTGATGTAGCAGCCGAGGTGTAGGTGAAAGTTAAGCGACCATGACACCTAAATATAAGATTTTTTTTTTTTTTTTTTTTTTGAGTCTTTGTTCTTCTTGAACGTATCACATTTTCAACTCTTTTTATATAATTTTCAACTCAAAAAGTAATAAAACTTAGTATCACGAATGATTTTCCTTATTTAGAGCACTAGGTACCTTCGTTTCGTTGGCAAAAAGTGACGCCACGTCAAGAAACACTCTACAAGACAAGAACCCTTCGACAAAGACATTTTCATGCATGTCACATTAAGACCAAAAATGTGGTCACTGATTTTTATTATTATTATTTTTTATTTGGTTGTGGTCAATGTAATTTCGGTGGGTTGACAAAACAATCAATTATATACTAGTATTTGAACTAACATATAAACACTGTCACTATAAAAAAAAATATAACATAAGAACTAAACTTGTAAAGACCAAACTATTAAAGACTATACTGAAAAAAAAAAATTAAAAAGATAATTTGGTCTTCTTCTTCTTTTTTCTTTGGTACCTGCTGCATAAAAAAGACACAATCATACACAAACGCAAACCACAAACCAAAAAAAAAAAAAAAAAAAAAAAAAAAAAAACTTTGGTGTTGTTAGTGTCGACGCGAGCACCGATATGGTACGCTGTTGGTGGTTTTAGGCTGGAGGAACGACGCGAGCTCACCAGCTCACCATACCTCGTGCTGTTAGTACTATCGCGTGACTAGGATACTTAAATAGTATAATTTAATTTTTGTTTTCTTTCCTTTTTTATGTTAGTTATTTCCCGCCAAACTCTAGAATGCAGCCTTTAAGTAAGTTATTAGTTGACCGCATATAAAGTAATTCCATAATGGATGCTAGTGAGTTAAATGCCTCTAACCAATCACAACTCATAAACTATAATTCAACGTCGTACATTAATGTCTTTACACATGTCATATTCCTAAATAATGCATGGGTGCCCATTTTTTTCTTTATAATGTCATAATTCTTTCTTTTTAAAAAAAGTATTCACATTACTATTTATATTGTTTCAAAATAACTCTTCAGTTTTTATACATTAATAATAATAATTATTACTTTTTCTACTTTACTCTTTTAATCAAAATTTACATTAATTACTCAATTTTTATTTTTATATTAACTATTAGGGTAAAAATGACTTTTTATTTATTAAAATTAGCATTAATTACACTTATCATAATTTCTTCATTTTTTGTTTGTGAACACACTTTTTACAACGAAGAGAGTATAAAATATCCTATCTCATATTATTTTAAAAGCTAACAATATCTTTGATTCTATTCATTAATTATTGAAAAATGATTACCCTCACCATCTTCACAATTCTATGTATCAACTTGATCATCAACTCTTTTCCGGCTTACGGTGTTTCAACTATCAAACTCGGCGACCAACTCAACATCACTTCTCAGCTTGTTTCGCCTAATAGTTCTTTCACATTAGGATTTTTCCCGATACCCGCGACAAGCTATACATATTTAGGAATTTGGTATACCAATGATGTTCAGTCAAGGAGAGTATGGGTAGCCAATCCGTCAATGCCAATTATATCAAATTCTAGCGTCCTCGTGATCAATCCTGATAATGGGAAGTTGATCATTACCACCCGAGAGACAACCCTTATGAATATATCAGATAATCTAGGTGGATCTAGTACTAACTTGACCGCCACTCTTGAAGACAATGGTAATTTCGTGCTGAAGAGCGAAACTAGTGATCAGATTATCTGGCAGAGTTTTGATCATCCAACCAATGTACTCTTACCGGGCATGAAACTTGGGTCGGATCTTGAAACTGGTAAAACTTGGAACCTGACTTCTTGGCTAAGCGACAAAATTCTTGACTCTGGTGCCTTTAGTTTGAGTTGGGAAGCTAATGGAGAAAATTCTCAAAGATTTATTGTTAGACGACGAGGCGAGCTTTATTGGACAAGTGGGAATCTGCAAAATCAAGAATTCGAGTTCATGAATGTGAACAGCTTACTTAATTCACGGTATAATCTTAATTATGTGTTCAATAATAAAGAGAGGTACTTTAGTTATGATAGCGTAAATTATCTTTTTCCAATGTGGATTTTGAGACCACATGGTCGAATAGTAGATGGTAATGACCGTCGTTTAATTTCGACCTCTGATCTATGCTATGGGTATGATTTGGGTAATGGGTGTGTGGCAAGCTCTAACACTCCCCAATGTAGGAATGAGGATGAAAAATTTAGTCCAATGAGTGGCGATTTTGCTCCTGGTATAACGAGCAGCTCATTTGATTATAATTCAAGCTTAAGTATTGGTGATTGTATGGTGAAGTGTTGGAATGATTGCGGGTGTTTGGGGTTTATCACCGGTGGAAATGGAACTGGTTGTGTTACATGGACCGGAAACAAATCTATTAGTAACTTTACTATTGATGCGCGAGGGAATTCTGTTTCCAAGTATGTGCTTATTTCTCACAATCTGGACAAAGGTAAATTAATCTAGAGCAATTTTAATGATTTTGTTGGTCACATTATTAATATTGCATATAGTTTATGTTCTTGGGAATGTGTTTGGGATTTTGCTTAGTTTAAAGTGTTCGAAATCTCTAAAATTAAGAGCACCCTCTATAGTAGACGTCTATAAATATCTATAATTGATTTATTTTTAAACCTTTTGATTTTGTAACCTATTTCCACTACACATAAACTTCTTAAAGCATTATAAACATCACATTTCTCAAATGCATTACATTGTGAAGAGGTTCAAGATATTAAACTTTTTCATGCCAAGTAAGCATGAAATAGGTTTTTACTATGGTTTGCAAAAGTATGAACCTTTTCATCATACTATAAACCTATTAATTAACCACGCTCTAAGAGCGTACCATCTGACATATTTTTAAATGTAATACTTTCTAAAATAATCAGAAAATCAGTTATCAACAGCGTTTTTGGGATTGTTTATCTTCTTCAAACAATGCAAAAAGGATAAGCACATACATAATTAGCAATAGCAAACGCTTCCTTAATTCAATTGGATATTGCCCACAAGTTTCCGTAGCTAATTTATGGTATCCATGAATGTTAAATCGTGGATGTTGCTTCAAGATCTAACAAATGTCATAATACACAGGAAATACTAAAACCTGGATCTGGGCACCTATTCTGGCTAGCGTTTTTCTAGTTATCTTTTGCTTAGGTTTATTGTGGTACTTTAAAAGAAGAAATCCCAGAGGAGAAGGTATATAGCATTTGATATTGACCTGAAATGATATACTTCTGAAGTTTTTAGTAGTTTTATTTCATAACCCACACTTCTGATTGTAGAAGCGATGCAAGAGAGAGATGACAAACATTTCCTCGAGTTAATGGCTTCCGGTAACCTCAAGAATTCAAGTGATATTGGAATCAATGGTCGAACAGATAGTCATAATATGACGGTGTTCAGCTTTACTTCTGTAGTAGAAGCCACAAACGGGTTCTCAAGTGAGAATGAGCTCGGGCAAGGGGGTTTCGGACCTGTTTATAAGGTACTTTCAACTCTGATACAAGTCATGTGTTTATACTTAGTAGATTTTTTAGAAGTGGCTGCATGTATGGGTTGGGCAGGTTCGGTAAGTGGTCTCACTAGGTTAATTTGACTTGAAACACTTTTCAACTCATATATTAGTTAATGGGTTGAAATTTCACCATCTCTTTGTCTCATAATCTGACAAAACGAGCTAATCGTGCTTGTGAGAAAAGGGGAAACTTAGCGATGAAAGAGAAATTGCAATTAAGAGACTTTCAAGAACATCTGGACAAGGACTTGAGGAATTCAAGAATGAACTCATACTTATTGCCAAACTTCAACATAAGAATCTTGTTCGGGTTCTAGGTTGTTGCATTCATGATGAAGAAAAGATGTTAATTTATGAGTATATGCCTAACAAGAGTTTGGATTTCTTTCTTTTTGGTAAGTCGACTTATCTAACTAGATTCCTCTATTTTTTTTTTAAAGTTCATAAATATGTGCGTTACGAGTGTTAAACAAATGTGTACAGATGACACCAGAAAGGCGCTACTAGACTGGCCAACAAGATGGAACATCATTGAAGGAATTGCTCAGGGCTTGCTATACCTACATAAATACTCAAGAATGCGAGTTATACATAGAGATCTTAAAGCTAGTAATATTTTGTTAGATGAAAGTATGAACCCCAAAATTTCTGATTTTGGTATGGCGAGAATTTTCAAAGAGAATGAGACCGAAGCAATTACCAAAAGGGTGGTTGGAACATAGTAAGAACACTCTTCTCTTTAATCATAACGATTGTAACATTTAATGGATGCTTCTATACTAAATGCTGTAACTTAAATATGTTATTTAGTGGTTACATGTCTCCGGAGTACGCAATGAAAGGGAATTTCTCGGAAAAATCGGATGTCTTTAGCTTTGGAGTCTTGATCTTAGAAATCGTGAGCGGAAGAAAAAATAGTAGCTTATCTCTTGTTGACACGGCACTCAGTCTCGTCTCATATGTAAGTCTAATTGCTATCTACTTCATCAACCGTTATTTCACACGTACACATGGAAAAAATACTTAAAGATTTACTAATGGTTTTAGGCGTGGGAGCTATGGAAGCAAGGGAATGCATTGGAGTTAATGGATCCAACACTAGCTGACTCCTGTGTCATTGACCAATTGATGAGAACTATACATGTGGCACTTCTATGTGTACAAGATCATGCAGTTGACAGACCAGTGATGACTGGTGTGGTTTCTATGCTTAACAATGACCATATGTCCTTACCATCCCCAAAACGGTCTGCGTTCTTTTTTAGTGGAAGTGTATCAAGTTCAACATCATCAGTCGAAAGAAATTCAAAGGACTACTCTATAAATGGAGTTACCATTACAGAAATGGAGGTTCGGTAGCTTATCGAAGTAGCCATGGCCACCTACGATATCATCAAATTTCTCTATAAATTACAAATGCTTTGAAGCAGGTCTTTTTTATGATGACCACTTTTACATATGATTATATGAACATAAAATTTTCATTTTGTACTAGATCTTAGGTCAACAGATTCTACAGTTTTAAGAACTATTTTAGGAGTGGTTTATACTTTATATGACAACGTTTAATTTCTTATATCTGAATTTCTTGATGATATGAATTTTTATGACTTATTATAACTCATGAAGATGAACCTCTTCAATTTGTGCATGTTGATTTTTAGTTTGCACACAGTGTTTTCAAAGATAAACTAGCATAATGTTAAACGAATCCACTAACAAACACCAAAAAACACAATAGTAACTAAATCAAAAAACTACAATAAGGACTAAAATTAGACTACAAAGAAGGTTACAAAAACCAAAGAGGCAAAGACATGAACATCTTTCCAGAGTTTATTGAGTCATTATACTTGGAATGGGCTATATGTATGAAGTCATGTCATTCAATGGCCCATAAGTGCATTTACCACATGCAATTTGTTAAGAAAATGAGTAAAGTATTTGTATAAAAGATTGACAGCATAAGAACATCCACCGGACAATCTATTAAACTAGGTATAAGGCCCGTTCGATGAATACACTACCACATTTACCAGTTTCCCCATCGACATTTTCCCCGGCGACAAATGTCGCTGGGGAATCATCATTAAACGACAAAAATATATCCTACGTGGCACGAAGTCTCGTAGAAAAGTCGATAAATTATGGAGGTTTCCCGCGACATGTCACGGGATACGGTTGTTATATTTTGACCGAAAATTTCATCAGCAACGTGGCGGAACTTTTCCTCACATTTTCCTCAAATGACATGTCGCCGGGGATTCATTTGATTATTTAAAATATGTAATTAGTGTTAATTACCCTTCATTTGATTACTTTAAAATTTTATTTTGCACTTTTCCCCGGCGACATGTCGCCGGGGATTCCGTTTGATTATTTAAAATATGTAATTAGTGTTAATTACTCTTCATTTGATTACTTTAAAATTTTATTTTAGACTTTTCCCGACGACATGTCGCCGGGATTCCGCTTGACTTCGTTTGACTTTATAAATAATAATAATAATAATAATAATAATAATAATAATAATAATAATAATAATAATATATCGTTTAACATGATCCGTATACCAATGCACCTATACTTGGTTGTTTAACATGATACGATACCAATGCACATATACTTGGTTGTTTAACATGATACGATACCAATGCACCTATACTTGGTCGTTTAACATACCGACTCATCCGTTGAACGTCTAATGTCCAACCCTAACATATCGACTCATCCGTTTAACGTCTAATGTGTAACCATAACATATCGACTCATCCGTTGAACGTCTAATGTCCAACCCTAACATATCGACTCATCCGTTGTATGTCTAATGTGTAACCATAACATAACGACTCATCCGTTCAAAGTCTAATGTCTAACCATAACATATCGACTCATCCGTTGAACGTCTAATGTTCAACCCTAACATATCGACTCATCCGTTGAATGTCTAATGTGTAACCATAACATAACGACTCATCCGTTGAACGTCTAATGTGTAACCATAATATATCGACTCATCCGTTGAACGTCTAATGTGTAACCATAACATATCGACTAATCCGTTGAACGTCTAATGTCCAACCCTAACATATCGACTCATCCGTTGAATGTCTAATGTGTAACCATAACATAACGACTAATCCGTTCAAAGTCTAATGTCTAACCATAACATATCGACTCATCCGTTGAACGTCTAATGTCCAACCATAACACAACGACTCATCCGTTGAACGTCAAATGTCCAACCAGAACATATCGAGTCATCCGTTGAACGTCTAATGTGTAACCATAACATAACGACTCATCCGTTCAATGTCTAATGTCTAACCATAAAATATCGACTCATCCGTTGAACGTCTAATGTCCAACCCTAACATATCGACTCATCCGTTGAACGTCTAATGTGTAACCATAACATATCGACTCATCCGTTGAACGTCTAATGTCCAACCCTAATATATCGACTCATCCGTTGAATGTCTAATGTGTAACCATAACATAACGACTCATCCGTTCAAAGTCTAATGTCTAACCATAACATATTGACTCATCCGTTGAATGTCTAATGTGTAACCATAACATAACGACTCATCCGTTCAAAGTCTAATGTCTAACTATAACATATCGACTCATCCGTTGAACGTCTAATGTCCAACCCTAACATATCGACTCATCCGTTGAATGTCTAATGTGTAACCATAACATAACGACTCATCCGTTGAACGTCTAATGTGTAACCATAACATATCGACTCATCCGTTGAACGTCTAATGTGTAACCATAACATATCGACTCATCCGTTGAACGTCTAATGTCCAACCCTAACATATCGACTCATCCGTTGAATGTCTAATGTGTAACCATAACATAACGACTCATCCGTTCAACGTCTAATGTCTAACCATAATATATCGACTCATCCGTTGAACGTCTAATGTGTAACCATAACATATCGACTAATCCGTTGAACGTCTAATGTCCAACCATAACATATCGACTCATCCGTTGAACGTCTAATGTGTAACCATAACATAACGACTCATCCGTTCAATGTCTAATGTCTAACCATAGAATATCGACTCATCCGTTGAACGTCTAATGTCCAACCCTAACATATCGACTCATCCGTTGAACGTTTAATGTGTAACCATAACATATCGACTCATCCGTTGAACGTCTAATGTCCAACCCTAACATATCGTTTAACATGATCCGTATACCAATGCACCTATACTTGGTTGTTTAACATGATACGTATACCAATGCACCTATACTTGGTTGTTTAACATGATACGTATACCAATGCACCTATACTTGGTCGTTTAACATACAGACTCATCCGTTGAACGTCTAATGTCCAACCCTAACATATCGACTCATCCATTTAACGTCTAATGTGTAACCATAACATAACGACTCAACCGTTGAACGTCTAATGTGTAACCATAACATATCGACTCATCCGTTGAACGTCTAATGTGTAACCATAACATATCGACTCATCCGTTGAACGTCTAATGTCCAACCCTAACATATCGACTCATCCGTTGAATGTCTAATGTGTAACCATAACATAACGACTCATCCGTTGAAAGTCTAATGTCTAACCATAACATATCGACTCATCCGTTGAATGTCTAATGTGTAACCATAACATAACGACTCAACCGTTGAACGTCTAATGTGTAACCATAACATATCGACTCATCCGTTGAACGTCTAATGTGTAACCAGGTGGCTGGTTTTTGTAGTGTGCAAGTTGTTATGTGTAGAGAGGAAGAAAATATATTTCTAATGATAAAATAACAACACATATATTGCTTGTAACTTTGATTTTTTTTTATCGCTAAACATCAAGTTTCGTTGAGTAAAATAATATATTTCTAATGATAAAATAACAACACATGTCATTATTTTTAATGACAAAATAAAATAATAATAATAATAATAATAATAATAATAATAATAATAATAATAATAATAATAATAATAATAATAATAATAATAAATAAAAAATAAAATAAAAATAAGTATTACTTTCCCCAGCGACATGTTAGGTTTCCCTAGCGACATGTCGCCGGGGATACCCACCCTCCAAAATTTTCGTTATCGCGCCATTAACGAAAAAAACTTTATGATAAAGTAGATCTGGATTCCTCCTTCACTGCAGAAAACGAAAAAAAATTATCATATCCTCCCTTGGCGATTTTTGCAGCAATTCGAGCACCTTCACCATCACACGACCGCACCCACCATCACCACCACCACCACCGCATCCACCATCACCACCACCGCATCCACCATCACCACCACCGCATCTACCATGACACGAGCACACGTTACACGGTTTGGTTGTATGTATATTTTTTTTATTTTGTTAATTATAATATGATTTGGTTAAACAAGATTAGTATTGTTGTAAGATGTTGTTAATTAGAAAAGTTAAGTAATTTTTTTTGTTTTTTTTTTGTTTTTGGCAGTAGAAAAGTAATTATAATATGATTTGGTTAAACAATATTAGTATTGTGTTAATATTTGGGTGGTTAATGTTACATATTTGGTTAGTTAGTATTGCGTTAATATTTGGTTAGTTAATATCGATTTTAGTTAGTTAGTATTGCGTTTGGTTACTTAATATGCGGATATGTTAGATATTTGTGGGTTATGTTAGTATAGTATTGGTTAATTATAAGATGTTGTAAGATTAGTATTGTTGTAAGATGTTAGTATAGTATTGGTTAATTAAACAAGATTAATATTGCGTTAATATTTGGGTGGTTAATGTTACATATTTGGTTAGTTAGTATTGCGTTAATATTTGGTTAGTTAATATCGATTTTAGTTAGTTAGTATTGCGTTTGGTTAGTTAATATGCGGATATGTTAGATATTTGTGGGTTATGTTAGTATAGTATTGGTTAATTATAAGATGTTGTAAGATTAGTATTGTTGTAAGATGTTAGTATAGTATTGGTTAATTAAACAAGATTAGTATTGTTGTAAGATTTTTAAAAGAAATATTAATTTTATTATAAGATGTTGTAAGATTTTTATAAGATGTTTAAATGTGTATATTTATTTGGATGTGTATGTATTTGGATGTGTGCATGCTTATATTATTTTGTTCATGAATTTCTATATCTTATGCTAATTGTACTTGTACGGATGTCGTCACAGATGTTGCACGGTCCCACGGCGGTGACGGTGGCGGTGAGGATCGTCCCCTCCGCATCGCTGCACCACGGTTGTCAAGTGTGCTTCATTAACCGAGGTAAGAATTTCGGATTATTGTAATACAAGCATAAATTTGATACATATTTATGACTTTATCACTAACTTGATTTTGCAGCAAATGTAAACGAAAGCCCAATTTGGGCGGCAGGGAGCGGGCGGTGAATACCGCGACAAGACCCGGAACCTTTCATCAAGGCAATCGCAGAAGAAAAAGGTCCCGTCTCGATCACTTTTGAGGTAGGTGACAAACAAACCCTAAACCTCTCGGACCCCATGCGGCTCACCGGTCTAACTACATCGGGAGGTCGTTAGGAAGGTGCCGTTTATTACCCTTCTTGGGAGAAGGTCCCGAAGGAGCGTAAGGCGCCAATCATTTCGGATATTGGGGTCGATTATCCTTTTATGTTTATTTCATTATCGTGTTCATTTATTTAATTGTGTATATTTATCTAAATTCTCTTATTTATTTATATCATATAAATAAATAAACAAATTTAAATAAATATATAAATTATATCTCTAACTCGTTTTGTTTTGTTGTATATGATTGCGAGACCATGTTTGACCTCAGCCGCACATGGACTCCTCCCCGGCCCCGGATCTACGAAGGCATAAACCGCACTTGCAAAAGCCTACAATACAAACAAGGCTTCTTTCAAGGCCAAACATTGGAAGGTAGACCCCACCACCGGGATTACGATGTGGAGGCGATCAGTGAGGCACGTCCAGGAGATTACAGTGGTGATTGGGATGAGTACATTAAGTTTTGGAATGATCCCAAGAACATTGCTCGAGCCGCTACAAATCGGCTAAACCGCAAAAGAGCAAGGTCATATCTCGACGGGGATCCCGTCATTGCCTCGCCTTCGAGTTGATATGGTAATAAACATTATAATTATTTTACATATATATATATATATATATATATATATATATATATATATATATATATATATATATATATATATATATATATATATATATATATATATATATATCCGATTAAACGCTTTGGTGTGTTATGATTTGTCGTTTTTAAAATTATTTATCTTATATGCGTGTGTATGTACAGAGGCAGGCTTCAGACACTCAGGAGTACCCGTCACTCATCGACACTTTTTGGCGAACACATACTGTTGGTGGGGTATTCCCTAACGATGAGGACCGCCGGATATATGTTAGTTTTGTTTCAAAACACACTTTAATGAATTATCGAGAAATAATGTAGCAACCCGACTAATATATTTACTATCTTGTGTTTTGTCACTACATAGGACGAGATGAAAAGGCTTGAGGCTACGGTCAAGACACGGAGGATCAAATCAATGCGTTAGCAAGAGGGGGTAAGTGGGCATATTCCGGTGTGGGTCGGGTATTGCCATCACGGGCCACATCCAGGCCAAGTATGCCCGCCCCCGGCAAGTCGCTCACCAAAGATGTAGGCTTTATCATGAGTCTCCTCAGAAGCGACGACAAATACGCAGATATGTTTAGGGAGTATGAGTCGGGTGGTGCTAGCGGGAGTGGTGGGTGTGGTGATGACGAGTATGAGTCGGGTGGTGCTAGCGGGAGTGGTGGGTGTGGTGATGACGAGGAGAATGGCGATGATGAGGATAACGACGACGAGAGGTAGTTGTGTTATATATTATTAGTATGCTACATTGGTACTTTAGGTAGTTGTGTTATATATTATTAGTATGCTACATTGGTACTTTAGGTAGTTGTGTTATATATTATTAGGTTCATTTTGGCGACATTTAAACACTTATTTCCCTATCTATCAATGTACATATTGACTTTTAAGTCGTGTTTATGTAAAAATTGTGATCTATTTGTATTGCGTTGATCCGTTATATTGTATTTGTGTTTTGGTACAAGTTGTGGTGAGTCTATACAGGTTTATTTGGTAGATTTTTCCGAATTTTCGGAAAAAATCGTAATCGTCTATTGCGATGCGGATGATTTTTTTGTAAAAAAATATGCAATTTTCCCCAGCGACAAGTCGCCGGGGATACTCCACACTAAACGTTGACAAGTCAACGAGAAAACCAGCTTCCGGCGACATGTCATTGGGGAAAGTATGCTCACACGCTGACTTGTCAACAAATAAAATAGAATCGGCGACATGTCATTGAAAGTATGTAATTAACGTTAGCTTTAATTAGGCATGCTAATCACCTTAGCTTAACCGAAGTTTCCCGTGACATGTCATTTGGGATAATTTGCCGTGGCACTACTTCTTTGATCGAAAATGAGTGGGACCCACGTCGCCGCCGGGATTGTCGTGGGATACAATCACGACGAGGCTTCCCAATGATGTTTTCCAATGACATGTCATTTGAGAATCTCAGCCGACATGTCGCTTGGGAAAGTGTCAAAATGTCGCTGGGGTAGCCGGTCAATGTTGTAGTGATGGGATAGCTCTATATCATGTTTTAATAAAATTATACATGTGTATTCAACTAAACTATTAGGGTGGAGGGTGTGGTGTGCGGTTTTTCCTCGCCACATCAGCTTTTTCTTTTTCGAAAACATTTTTCTTCAATCTTCCTTCAACCATTGGGGCACCTTCTCTCTTTTTCATTAATTGTTTTCTATTTTTTTTATTTAAAAATACCCCAAAACACAAATACCCATACAACAACCAATAAGGAATATAATGATTTAATAGAGGTATTACGAAATGTTGTCGTTTCTAATTCTTGTAGGGATAGTCGGAGGTGGTCGCTCGATGTAGAAGGCGGATTCAAAGTCAAAACATTAACGGGTTTGATTGAGGAGAAGATTCTTCAAAGTGAAAGTGGTGGTCATGATACGCTTTGGAACAAGTTAGTGCCCAAGAAGGTCAACATTTTCGTTTGGAGAGCGCGTAAAGGTAGACTTCCGGTTCGCGTGGAACTAGATCGAAGAGGCATTGATTTGGATTCCGTTCTTTGCGCGTCATGTAATGATTGCGTGGAAACATGTGCTCATTGTTTAGTCACTTGGGATTTAGCAATGAGTGTGTGGAACAAACTTTTTAATTGGTGGAAGGTGGGTAGTGTTAACGTTTTTTACTATTGATGAAATTTTTTCTCATAGTGGGAACGTTAATATTCCTACCCCTCTATCATTTATTTGGCAACCGGTAATTTGGACTTCGGGTTACTTCATTTGGAAGGAGAGAAACGCTCGTGTGTTTGGCAATAAAGTGTCAAGTGTTAATAAGATTCTTTAAGACATTCAACCCAAAAGCTTCGAATGGATCGTGAGAAGATCAAAAAAATACAAAGGGTTAGATTGGCAACAATGGCTTCGGGATCCTCAGAACATTCGGATATAATAGCATCAGTTGCTACAATGGCATCAGTGGGCTTATATATAGTATAGTGGTTAATGGCTGCAGTGGTCATTTGTGTGACACTTTCTGAGTTTCAGTTTTAAGATTATATGTCTGATCATGGGTTTCAGTGGGGTCAAAGGTTGTCCCATAGATTTTCTTTTGTCCTTATTGATCTCATGATTGGAATCTCTGCATATGGTTGATCTGTTTGAGTGAGTCATTTGTTATAAATCAATATTCGTGGGGCACACTCTTTATTTCTACTCTGTCGACAAAGATCTCTTTGGACGGACTTGTTCATTAGTGGAGTTTGTTCTTTAGCTGCTATCTGAGATTGAAATGGTGGTATCAAAGTTGTGTTCATGGTTGCAACATGTGGATTTTTCTTCCTTGTGGTACAACTGTGGTCAGCTCTTCAACTTCATTAGTTCGTATAGTATTATTTCGTGATAGTTTGTATTGTCGTGATACTTTTTTAGTTTCCTTCGTCTGTATCTTTTCATTTTCTCGGGTCCCATCCTCGTTTAATTATCTTGTTTAATCGAGGTGGGGAGCCTTGTTTTGTATTTGTTTATTTTTTGGGGGTTCTCAATAATATATTGCCTTTCTAAAAAAATATCAATCTCTCTCTTCCAAACACTTTCTCTCTCTCTCCTTTTTGGTTTCGGGACTCACTCTCCGCTAGGGAAAACTTCTTTGTGAATGCCTCTTTTCCCGTGAGTAAAGGTATGGTTTTCCCCAAGGGAATCTATCTTTCTCTCATGTTTTCCCGAGACACACCCTCCTCACTTACATAAATGTCGTCACGATGTTTCATCACTTTCTTTGTAGATATGCATATGTATGTATAAGTAAACAGATACATAGCAGCAGATCGATCTAAAAGGAATCCAAAGCTAATTTAGTGCAAAGTGGAACGCAATATGCGTGGGTCACCCTGCAATAAAATAATTAAATAATACAGTATAAAAATTAATTAGATAATAGATAGGTTGACAGTACGTCACCCAAAAATGTATCAAAATGCATACCATCTAAATCCTATTAATTTAAAGATTTGATTATTATTAAAAAAAAATATTTTGTATAGCCGAATACATCATATACTAACTGTTCATAAATAAAATTGGAAAAAAATGTTAAAGGTCAACCCAACCTGCCTTGTGCTAAAAACATTTTCCATTTTGATCTAATACCTGACCCCGTTCAACTTTTACCTTTGATGAAAACTGATACAAATGTGGATTTAAACAAATGGAAGCACATAACGACCAACCTACCTTATTGGCAATGTTCCCAGGACAGCACCATTACAGTTCAGAGCTGCAGTTGCTCTCTGAGCCTGCAAAAAATTTCCAACAGTGAACTTATGAATTTTTCATATTTATAAAGATAACTCAAACCACATCTTATGAAGTTTTCATGTTCATGAGAATAAGCTAACTATTTTGAGATTTAGCATCCATTTGATTGTTTTCTTAGATACTAATAACTTGGAAACAAAAAGCTTTAAGCTTTTAGGTATGCATTTCAGGAATTTTGATGAATTTCCACGGACAACGACTATATTATGAATTTCCATGACATCCTTTGGGATGATTACCTTTGCTTAAGGGTCCAAACTCAATATTGTAGGTTTTTTTAATAAAATTTTTGACTTTTTTTTGTTCCAATTCGTTTTGTTTTTACAAAGGCTATTTGTTCCAATGCTTAGAACGAAAGAATTCTATTCCCAACTAAAGAAAGAAATATTTGTCCACCTAAAGGATTTCTGTTTGCATTGGATATAGCTATAGCACTAACCAATTCAGATATCTCGCGATGGAGGCTTCTAGCGACTACAAAGTGTAGTTGCTATAGTTCGGCTTCTAGTGACTATACTAAAAGTTTGGCGACGAAAAATTTAACTTTCTTACCCCGTCTTTGACTAGAACTTTAGTGACTACATGGTTAACTTATAGTGACCACATGTGGTCGCTAGAAGTTCGCTACATGACAAAACAAAAGTTAACGAAAAAATCCAACATTGACCCTAACTTCTAGCGACTACATGTAGAAGCTAAAAGTCAAGGAAAAAGTCTAAGTTTGACTCTAACTTCTAGCGACAACATGTAGAAGCTAAAAGTTAGACGACGACCCAAAATTTTTGTTTATTAAAATTTTTTACTTTTCCGTTGGCAGGAAGGTTTTGGAACACCCCCAAAATCGGTATAACGGAAGCATACAAATAATGGGTGCTACTAATTTGGTATCAGAAAACAAGTATAGAATAACAGATTTTCCTTAAGAAATTTCATAATCAAAAGCATTAAGTTTACATTATTCAAAAATAGTGCGAAAATTTAGGCCCATAATAATAAAGTGGTCCCAAATATAAATATCAGAGTAATCTATGACCATGCCATGCAATTGCCAAGCGCCTCCAGAAGTAAGCTAACGCCTTAAGAATATGAAAATACATGCTAAAAGTGTCAACACGAGGTTGGTGAGTTCATAGGTTTGCGTAAAATACTTCGAGTTCCAAAAGAGAGCTTTGCGACCATTGTGTCATCCACAATGTCGTGAAAACATAGTTTACCTTTCGTAAAATAGTAATGTGGACCACAAGGTTTTTGAGTGCAAATAATTTTTCACAAACAAGTCAAAATTTAGCATAAGGGTACTCCACCTAACCCACAATGTCAACAAAATATCCGCAAAGTAGGTCATAAGGCATTATCCCAAAACACTCGTACTTTACAACATGATAAACGTCTGACCGGTTGGGGCTACCAACCCTGGACCAATAGAATATACGTCCGACTGGTTGAGGCTACCAACCCTAGACCAACGAGATAAATGTCTGACCGATTGGGGCTAACAACCCTAGACAACATGATATAATGTTCATGAGTGGGCAAAATAATGGGATACTAAACCTTGGCCTCGTCTACGAAATAATTTCAGTAAAAGCACAAGTATAAATTCCATCCCAATCAAGAAAAGATTTGCACGTATATGCTTTCAAGGACTTGTATCCATATGTAAAAATAATCAAATATGTACTAGGTAAACACTCAATGCATTCATTTAACCAATCAAGTATCTCATCAAATCAAGTAATGTTTGCGTAAACAAATCGTGTATTCAATTAAAACAAGCATTGAGTTTAGTAAAAAAACGTGCATGTATTCTCACCCCAAACCGTTATAAAACAAGTAAAAGTAGGAGCCATGAACTCACCTCAATATGAAGTAACGCAAGAATCCCAACAGGCATCGAATAACAAAACACAACAATATCAAGATGTATAGGTACAACGGTACCAAGAAGCACATGCGCAACGGTATGGGATCGGCACAACCTAATAAGTATATATGTATCTCAGAATACGCCTCACAAAGCAAATGAGTATTCAAAAGACAAAGTGTCTTAGTTTTCGTGGAATACTCGTATCAATGATTGTAAAAAGTCTAGCATCATTGCTCGTAAGAAAAGTTTAGTATCAACGTTTCGTGTGGTGGTAAGAAAACATAGACTCAAAATACAACTCACGCCAAAGTATAATATATATCCCAATATATTACAAAGGAAAGTAGTAAAAGAATAGTCAAGAAAGTATTGACGATGACTCAAGTCGAGAAAATAATGACACGGAAGAAGTCAAGGAAGTAACGACAAAGAATTATGTCAAGAAAATAAGTCAATTTGTAAGTTTCGACATTTACCCCATAATCCCAAGTGTGTTGTATAAACCATAGCTGTTTTATAAGTAAATGTAAGTTTAGACTTACAGTTCCAATAATAAAAGGTTTTACAAATAAAGGTATATAATTCGTTGTTTGACGAATTTTTAATAAAAGAGTTTTTGGAAATAAAGTTTAGATATAGAAATTTTTATAAAATTTCGCCATGACCCGTACGTTTATTGAACGTTCCCATGTCAACTGACTTTGTTGCAAATCAATTTATTAGAAAACAAATATAGAAATAAAGTGTATTTTATTGATTATTAGACATTATTCCTTATTGTGTGTTCGTTAAGAATCAAATATATTAAATTCGTTATGAATCTAATATATTGTATTCGTTTCAAGTCCAATAAGTCAAATTCGTTCAATGTTCAATAAATGTCCAACGTCCAATAAATGTCCAAATAGTCCAAGTCCAAATCAATGTATAATACGTAGCAAATGTGTAATCCATTATGTTCTCGTAAAATCCATTAGCGACTATGAATCCCATGTATAATCCGAAACATACCAATTGAACACCAAGTTAACAATTAAGTTAGTCCGATATCCGATATTCATAAACGATAAATATTAAACATTTTACTTAACAAAAATAATTTAACACGCCATTAAAAATTTATATCCAAACACAACCCCATTGGGCCTTGGGCCATTACTACACTAAACACACCCATTTGTCATCATTGGGCTTAAGGCCCATTATCACACAACACTCTAAGACATTTCTTACACTCTCATGTGCTTTGGATCCCAACGAGTGTGGAAACCCGCGCGATGCAGCGGGATTGGCTTCAAAGGACTTACTTTGCAGCGATACTTAAACCTTAGGGACTATTTTTGCCAAGTTGTGAAACTTTGCATTTAATGTTTGGACTTACTTTGCAACGACGCTTAAACCTCAAGGACTGTTTTTGCCAAGTTGTGAAACTTTGCATTTAATGTTTGGACTTACTTTGCAGCGCCACTTAAACTTCAGGGACTATTTCTGCCAAGTTGTGAAACTTTGCATTTAATGTGTGTTTTGCTACAGTAACCATGAAAGTTTGCATTTATGTGTGGTTTGCTACAGTAACCATGTACGCCTTTTAGTATAATAGAAGAATTAATACCAAACGCACTTAGGTTACTGAAAACACACGGACACTCACTTGAGTTACCAAATAAGCTGCAAAGTAAGTGGAAAATCTGGAAACATACGCTTAAACAAACACAAACCCTTTTGATTCTTTATCACCGAGAACTAACAAGGAACAAAACGGACATCCCTATACGGGTTGATTGCTGATCCAAAGCCAACACTCTCTCGGTTTCTATATGAAACCGAGACCAACACACCCTCATGGGTTCTTTTTGTTTGGGATATAAACCTGCTCAGTAGTACAACCAGTAGAATCCCCAATCTTCGCCTCCTCAGTAGTAGAATCAACCACAGGACTTAGAATGCCGTGTCCTCATGCACCTCAAGTGTCCCAAAGAGTTAGAAGTAGTGCAGAGTACAACAGCATTAACACTAGCAACGTCCCCGTCTTCTTCTTTGGGATATAAACACGCTTCCTAGGAGCAAATTTAGGACCTTACCCATATTAATACCGCTAGACAACTTGGACCTTGGGGTTTGGCTTTCGATTCGCACCACCTTAAAACCATCATCATCGCATCGATGTCGGTGTGAGCATCGCATGATGCTCCTTGGGAGACTTAGGACAACAAGCATTAACTATGGCTATCCCCAAGAAGGATGATAGTGGTTTTACGACGGCTAGTATCCGGTTGAATATGAATGGAAACCTCCACATTGCATGGAATGTAAAGTGTTTGGGCATGATAATGCTTGTTGTCCTAAGTCTCCAAGGAGCATCATCGATGCTCACACCTCGACATTGGATGTGAATGATGATGGTTTTAAGGTGGTGCGAATCGAAAGCCAAACCCCAAGGTCCGAAGTTGTCTAGCGGTATTAATATGGGTAAGGGTCCTAAATTTGCTCCTAGAAGCGTGTTTATATCCCGAAGAAGAAGACGCCGGACGTTGCTAGTGTTAATGCTACAGTACTCTGTTACTACTTCTAACTCTTTGGGACACTTGAGGTGCATGAGGACACGGGCATTCTAAGTCCGTGGTTGATTCTACCACCGAGGAGGCGAAGATTGGGGATTCTCTGGTTGTTCTAAGGAAGCGGATGTGGATCTTGGTGGATTCAATGGAGGTTAATGAGGATAAGTTGAATAAGGCGGTTCTACATCACATGTACCACTTGTGAGTGATTCAATGGGAACAATGGATGTTGGTTCTACTCCCATAGTTGAGAAAATTGGTAAGCTTGAAAACTACTTATTCCGGGAAAGCTACTCTTGTGGATGATGATGGTCTACCTATTCCGTCTACCTCTTCTACTAAGAGAGCTAACCCTTTTCTAAAGTGGGAGAGATTGAGGTGTCCGATTCGAAGATGAGGTTGTTGCTAACCCATTTGATGAGTCCGCTAATATATTTGGTGGTGGCCAAGGGTATGAAGATGAGTATGATGAATATGACTTGATGACTATGCGAAACATGTTCGTGATCTTCCAGGAACTTGGATGCCTTTAATGCCATGTATGGCACAACGCTTCAAGGTCCTAGGAAATAACCTTTTATTTGTGTCATATGTTATCATTTGAGTAGTGTTTTGTTTCTTGTTTAGATAATTGGAAGTATCTTGTTATGTAAGCTCTATGCCTATGTAACGGGCTGATATATGGGATTTCACTCATATACATTGTACTTAAACATTTATTTGGTTAATATATTTACCAGGGTGCAGGATTACTCCCCTTTACCCAAAAAAAAGAAAGACCAAGTCCACAAACCATATACCAATAACTCTATATGACTTCAGTTTTTATTCCATCATCAATCGTTGTCAACAATTAAAAAACGAAATGAAAATATGTTGAACATCATTTGGCCTCGTATAAAACCCACGACAAGAGCAACAAACCATTATCTAATCCTACATCTAGACTCAAACCATGGACCCTCACAATCATTCCTCAACTCTTATCAATCAAACAAAGAATAAGATAGATTGATCTCAGAATTGTTCCAAGTTATTTGTAATCTTTTATAGATTTTTTTGTATGGAACCTATCTCATCATAGATCAAAAACTCAAGTGAAAAAGGATCTCAGTTTCGTTCTTTCTTTGTGAACTACAAATTTTCAATCGATCTCAAAGATCAAACACAAGAAAAATGAAATCATCATCGATCGTGTTGAAAGCTTAGCTTCAATTATTATCCGAACCTTTTAAAGACGGAACAAAACAAAGTGTTTTATACCATTCTCTCGTTCGTTTAAATAAAAAACACAAGGACGAAAATAAAAACCCTAAACCTTACCCGAGACCCTTTTCTAAAGGATCTTGAAGCTGAAAACGTCTTGAACATCATAAGGGTCACATTTGTTTTTTGGCTCGTGTGTTGAGGAAGAATGAGATCAGATGAAATTGGTGCTAGTGTGATGAGATCGTTGAGATGAGTTGACTGCTAGGTGAGAACAGAGTTGGAGGAGGGGGAGGATATTTTCAAAAGTGTGGTTAGGGTTTGCTCAAAAGAAGAATGAATTTATGGTAAAGAAATGATGTTAGGGTTATAAGTTATAACCGGTTTATTAATATTTTTTGTTGTGTGGACTTGGGCTTAACACATATTGGATCGGGTGTAATAATCTATCACTGGATTTGGGCCTAATCATTCGTGGACTAAAGCAAAACGAGATCAGACTATGTATTAGTTTTGGGCTGATGCATTGTTATCCAATTATTTTTCATACAAAAATTTATTGGATACAAATTTTTTATATTATTTGATTACGAGTGGTATTTTCGTATTAAAATTTTCACGGGAATATTACGTTCACGGCTAGAACTGACATTTGATTAAAAAAATGACTACGGGGTTTTTGTACGGTATTGCTTATTCAGAATTGAAGTAACGTTTCACGGGTGTACTTATTTATCTTTGAGACGTTGGTTGGTTGGTTGCATGTCTCAAGATAACTTGTCTGGGATATTTTTCATAAGTGATTAAGACTTGACTATCTAGCTATAACTGATGTAAGGAGTTACGTTGTAGTTCTCATAGTGTATAACTATCACTTTAAGGAGTTAAGTTGTAGTACTCAGTGTCACACGGAGTTATGGATTGTTCAAGTAGATAGTACAAGCATTAAGTCACAAAGTTGGGATGTTTAGTTTTTTTTTTCAAGTTGGTTGTATCGGGTTGTCTCCATATATGGTCATTACTAATAGCTGGTGAATCAAACGGAGGTTTGATTACAGGTTGGTTTGAGAGAAGTATTGAGAGTATTTTTTTGATATATTCTCACGGATTTATGCTTAAACAAACAATGGCTTTAATATTGCATAAAAAAAGGTAATTATACGGCATGTACGCAACATTATGATGATTCGGATAGCTCGCAACCATCAGGAGGGAGAAATACATGAAAAAAAAGTAGTGTTTCGTCTTCTGTGATTGGATTGATTGAGGGAACTGTGCTTAACATCGAAGAAGGAGAAGTAGTGTATGTACATCGGGGCTTTTTACCAACTTGGATGCAATACTAAGTGAGTTATGTTGTTACGATGCTCTCTGAACGACATCTATAGTGCTACAATCAAGAGTCTACTTTCTCCGCTGCGTGTTTGAAGACTAAAGAGATTTTATGATAGAGAGTTGCCGATTCAGGATGGAGCAGGTTAAAGAAAAAGGCTCACTAGTTAGGAGGGAGTAATAACCTAACTAGACCATTACAGTTGAAGTTCAGAGCTACAAAGATCAAATGCCAAGATCATCAGAAGAGAAACTTCAAGTCATCCTCAGTATCTAGACTACAGAGACTCTGCACTTCAACAACGTCAACTTTGTTTATTCTTATTTTAATTTACTTTTTTTTATAGGTCTCATTGTAACCATTCACGTGTGATTATATCTTTGAGGGAGATTGTTAGCCTCGCTTTTTTATAAAGATAACGTCTTACACGTGAAATGGACTAGATACGTAGTTAGTTGTGCCCGCAGGGACTACTATTGTACAAGTAGGATACTTATGTTGTAATGAGCCTATAAATACCCCTCATGACTCTCCATGAGGGGTGTGGGAAATCATTGTGCATGTTTCACTTGTTTTAATCTAATAAACACATAGTTTTTCTTCACGCTCTTTCTACTTTATCTCACTAGAATTATGTATTGTTTCATCATGTTTGATCAAGCTCGACCTCCCGAACCACATAAATCTTACATATTTTTGATCCTACAGTTCCATACAAGAGGAAAAGTATGGCGATGAAAAATATTGTGATGCCAGTGTGTTGTGCGTGAAGGTAAACTCTTGTGACATTCAATGCCCGTATACACACACAAAAACTGTACCATTCTCTGAAATCAAGTTGAAAACCAATCCGAACATAATTCTATTATGACCACTCCAAGTATCGTAAAATTCACCTCTGAGTCCGACATAGGTGATCAGGCTATGTCCCACTGTCCCTGGTTGAATATAGGTGGTCTGTCTATATTCACCCGAGGTTTAATGAACTTTGAAATACCCACCTCAGTTACGCTAGTGATATGTCCCCCATTTTTAAAAGTCATTTCGAAAAACCAAAACAAGTGTTCAAACTCAAAGTCGAACGATGATATTACGTAAGGGATAAGGCGTAACGCTACGACAAGTACGATACGCAAGCATAAGTATGTGGAAGATACTTATAGTAAATAGCAAAAACAAGTGGATATAAGTCATCCGATAGCACCACGCACATCTCATCAAACATAACAACAAACAAATTCACATGTGAGGCATCCGCTTAGAAGGCAGGCACGTCTCGGTCATGGGGTTAAGTTTTCGTAAAAGTAGTTCTAGTTTAGGTTTTAAAAATACCCAGTTCTCTATAACCTAGACTCTGTTACCATCTGTAAAACCCCCAAAATCGGTACAGTGGAAGCATACAAGTCATGGGTGCTACTAATTTGGTATCACAACACAAGTATACAATAATAGATTTTCCTAAAGAAATTTCATAATTAAAAGCATTAAGTTTACATTATTCAAAAATAGTGCGGAAATTCAGGACCATAATAATAAAGTGGTCCTAAATATAAATATCATGGTAATCTATGACCATGCCATGCCATTGCCAAGCGCTTCCAGAAGTAAGCTAACGCCTAAAGAACCTAAAAACACATGCTAAAAGTGTCAACACGAGGTTGGTGAGTTCATAGGTTTGCGTAAAATACTTCGAGTTTCAAAAGATAGCTTTGCGACCATTGTGTCATCCACAATGTCATGAAAACTGAGTTTAACTTGCGTAAAATAGTAATGTGGACCACAAGGTTTTTGAGTGCAAATAGAAGTCAGAATTTAGCATAAGGGTACTCCACCTAACCCACAATGTCAAAAGAATATCCGCAAAGTAGTTCATAAGGCATTATCCCAAAACACTTGTACTTTCCAACATGATAAACGTCTGACCGGTTGGGGCTACCAACCCTGGACCAACAGAATATATGTCTGACCGGTTGGCGCTACCAATCCTGGACCAATGAGATAAACGTCTGACCGGTTGGGGCTACCAACCCTAGACCACATGATATACAGTTCACGAGTGGGCAAAATAGTGGAATACTAAACCTTAGCCTCGTCTACGCAATAATTTCAGTAAAAGCACAAGTATAAATTACATCAACCAAGAAAAGATTTGCACGTATATGCTTTCAAGTACTTGTATCCATATGTAAAAATAATCAAATCTGTACCAGGTAAACACTCAATGCATTCAAGTAACCAATCAAGTATCCTATCAAATCAAGTAATGTTTTCGTAAAAAAATCGCATATTCAAGTAAAATAAGCATTGATTTTAGTAAAAAAAAATGAGCATGTATTCTCACCCTAAAACAGATATAAAACAAGTAAAAGTAGGGTCCATGAACTCACCTCAATATGAAGTAATGCAAGAATCACAACTGGCATCGAGTAGCAAACAACGGTATCAAGATGTATAGGCACAACGGTACGAAGAAGCACATGCACAATGGTACGGGATCATCACAACCTAATAAGTATATAGCTATCTTAGAATACGCCTCGCAAAGAAATGAGTTTTCAAAAGACAAAGTGTCTTAGTTTTTGTGGAATACTCGTATCAATGATTCTAAACATTTTAGCATCATTGCTCATAAGAAAATTTTAGTATCAACGTTTAGTGTGGTGGTAAAAAAAATAGACTCAAAATACAACTCACGCCAAAGTATAATATATATCCCAATATATTATAAAGGAAAGCAGTAAAAGATTAGTTAAGAAAGTATTGACGATGACTCAAGTCGAGAAAATAATGACAAGGAAGAAGTCAAGGAAGTAATGACAAAGATTTATGTCGAGAAATAAGTCAATTGGTAAGTTTCGTTATTTACCCCATAATCCCAAGTTTGTTGTATAAAACATAGTTGTTTTAAGTAAATATAAGTTTGGACTTACAGTTCCAATAATAAAAGGTTTTACAAATAAAGGTATACGATTCGTCGTTTGACAAAGTTTTTAATAAAAGAGTTTTTGGAAATAAAGTTTAAGTATAGAAATTTTTATAAAATTTAGCCATGACCCGTTCGTTTATTGAACGTTCGCAAGTCAACAGACTTTGTTGCAAATCAATTTATTAGGAAAAAAATATATAGAAATAAAGTGTATTTTATTGATTATTAGACATTGTTCCTAATTGTGTGTTCGTTGCTAATAAAATATATTAAATTCGTGATGACTCTAATATATTGTATTCGTTTCAAGTCCAATAAGTCCAAATCGTCCATTGCTCAATAAATGTCCAACGTCCAATAAATGTCCAAATAGTCCAAGTACAATCTGAAATATACCAATTGAACACCAAGTTAAACCATTAAGCTAATCCGATATCCGAAATTCGTAAACGATAAATATTAAACATTTTACTTAACAAAAATAATTTAACACACCATTAAAGTTTTAAATCCAAACACAACCCCATTGGGCCTTGGCCCATTACTACACTAAACACACCTAAGTGTCATCATTGGGCTTAAGGCTTATTATCACACAACACTCTAAGACATTTCTTACACTCTCATGTGCTTTGGACCCCAATTATTACCAAGCGCACTTAGGTTACTGAAAACACACGAACACTCACTTGAGTTACCAAATAAGCTAGAAAGTAATTGGAAAAAGCTGGAAACATACGCTTAAACAAACGCACACCCTTTTGATTCTTTATCACCAAGAACTAACAAGGAACAAAACAGACATCCCTATAAGGGTTGCTTGCTGAGCCAAAGCCAACACTCCCTCGGTTTCTATATGAAACTGAGACCAACACACCCTCATGGGTTCTTTTTGTACCGCGACTCCTAAGGACAACCGAAATGGCTCTTATGAGCTTGTTACGCTCGAACCAACACAACACCAATAAGTTATACAAAATCCAAGATCAAACTCGAAACTCAACAAAATAAGCCAATTCTACATCATACGCGGCCCTCTCGGGTCACAACCCAAATCAATTAATCTTAATCCGAATGAGTAAATCCAGCATCCAATCCGAGACACAAACACTTTCACACATGAGAAAATCCATATTAAGATTCGTTTTCAATCAAAACTACAACCACATTCACGGTTACCACACGAAACATTAATCAAAACATGTTTTTAAATTCCGTTTCCAAGACTCACCACAAATCAATCAAAACTGTTTTTTAAGGCTTTCCCACACGAATAATATTAACAAAATGCTTTAACCTGATTCATAACTAAACCACAATGCCGTTTTGAAGTTTTTACTACACGTAAGTCTTTTCAAAACTGTTTTTAATTCGGTTTTAATGCACGAAAAACAACACAGACACTTAGGGTGCGTTTAGTTGGAGGAAAACACCTTTGTTTTCCACAAAATGTTTTGTGGAAAACAAGGAAAATAGAGATCGCGTTCAAATCAACGTTTTCCAACAAAATGTTTTTCAAAACACAAACTCCCCTATTTCCTAACTTAACAAGGAAATTTACAAAACAAATTTTAGTTGTTTTCCTTGTTTTCCTTTCTAACCCATAACCCTCCCTCCCTTCTTCAAAATAGAAAATATAAACATCAACTAAACGTGTTTTCTATATTTTCAAGTGTTTTGTGGAGATAAATTTCCCTCCCAAATTTTTACAAAACTAGAGACAGAAAACACGATAATTGTTTCTCCAACTATACGCACCCTTATATTTGGTTTTTATATCAAAGAAAACAAATAGAAGTAGACGTGTGTGTGTCGACATACCATAGAAGTCGTGATAGGAGCAGAAAGGAGGTAAGAAGATAGGTGATGAAACGCGAACAACCACGAATATACATGATCCATACACACGGATCAAACACTACTGTGACCCAAACTTCACAACCAAGCCCCAAATCGTACCCATGATCTTCAAACTTCAACCAACACGATGGTGGAGAGGTGGTGGTGCGACAGCTTCACAACACGAACCTAAAACACGAATCATAAACAACCCCTGATCTAAAATGTTTGCCTCGTTAAAGTGAAGCCATTACGGGAATTGCATTAGTTTACTCTTTCACTTATACGCAAGGACTAGTCATGACAATTGGACAAAGTTTATTGTGTATGTAGTATAAATACCCCTCCTAGTCACAACTAGGAGGGTTGATGTCTCACTTGTAAAATAGAAGTGTGTGCGTTTTCCCTTTCTCTCTCTAGAAAGCACATACATCTTCCCAATTCTTTCAATCTAATAATACCATGTTTACTCTTTATTTTGAGCTTCTCTGACCCCCCGAACCACATAAATCAACAAACTTTATGTCCTACAATTGGCATCGGAGCTCGGGTTGTGTTACTTGGTTGATTTTGTGTGGTTCGTACTATAGTTTAGACTGGGTTTACCATTTTGAGAAACTGAGCAAACCTTTTATCTTATTTTTGTAGTAAACAGATCTATACAGATAAGTGTATCAGAATATGGTCAAATAAGTCCTGTGTTCATTTCCTGGTTTTAAAATTGGTTTCTTTTTGTATCTTATGCGTTCACGATAACATTTTTATGTAAACTATCATGTTTGTGACTTGTTTGTACCACAAAACCCGTGATTATTTGTTGTCAAAACGTGGTCGGAATATTGGTCAGAAAAACGTGGTATGAATAGTGGTCGAAGTCAACAAAGGTCAAAACCCTCATTTATCGAACTTTCTTGGAAAGAAAGTTCGAAAAAACCCTCTTTTATTGAGATTACAATTTTGATAGATCCTAGTTTATTGAACTTACAATTTCGATAGACCCTCTTCATCGCAGTTGGTATCGATTTCTTGGAAAGAAATTCAATAGGTTTTATCGAAAATGTTTTATTGAAACTCGAGTAGGCTCGGAGGGGTGCGAGGGGTGCCATTGGTAGGGCCCCTCCCCTAAGGCCCAGCATTGAGGCGGAGCAATTATCATCATCGGAAAAATTATCATCATCGGAAAAATCATGGTTTATTGAAGCCAGCGGCGGAACTTTTAAAGGCGGGGAGGTCCGGCCCGCAAAAGTTAAGGTTATTAATGTGAATTAGTGAACTTTCAAGTAGATGAGATAAGTATATATGAAGCTTTCTTGAAATTTGATGAGGAAGAAGATAGGTATCTATCGGATAGAGAAGTGATAAATTTTATTTATTTTAGTAGTGGCTGCGTGGGTAAAGACCGTAAGAGACTAATAATAACATTTAATATTAGGTTAAAAATTTCAAATACTATTAAATACTGGTATAATTTTAGAAAATTGTGCGATAACCTTCCATCTTAACTACAAATATTTTGAGATGCATTATGACTTGTAATATTCTTGAATTATTGTAGTGATAGATCTTTATTTTATATATAACGATTATTTGTATGTATGAACAAAATTCTAAAAATCTAGGGGCGTTTTTATTCCGGTAGGCCCTAAATATTTTTACATTTTCAAAGACGGCACTGTTGAAACTGGTTTGGTTTTATCGCAACTGAACTTATCGAAACTGCACTTATCGAAGTTGGCTTAAAAACAGTTATCGCATTTGGTCTACAATAGTTATCGAACTTGTTTTAACATACAAGTTATCGAACTTGCAAACAGAAAAGGATGAAAATGAAGGAGCTTTGACCACAACCAAGATACCAACACTGAATGTGACTTTAGTATTATACATCATTAGTCACATTCAAAAAGAAATAATCATACGGGACTAATATGATGACTTACCGTAGCCACAGTCAAGCCAAATCCGATAACACAAACCAAATCCTACAAATAGACACAACCAATACCCTCACTTCACTCTTCAACAGTCAATCACAAAAACTCGTACAAAATATAATGATCTCAGTGTGCTCGTTTGTAAGTTCATATCTTTCAAAGAAATAATAGATCTTTCAAGATCTTTAAAACTAAACTCACAACAAATCATCACAGATCCTAAACTGAAATTAAAAAGATAATAACAATATCTCAGCCTATTTCTTTTGGGCTGAAGGAGTTATAAAATGGTGCTGGACTTGATCCGTTTTATTGTTTCTTAATCGGGCTTAATGATAAATCAAATAAATGGGCTGAAATGCTATATCACAAATCGTGACATGGGCTGACTCATTGGATTCGAGGAATGGGTTATGTAATGTGAGTTGGATTAGGCAATATTATTCAAAAGTAGGCTTAAATAATGTTATTACAAATATATTTGATACATATGTTTTAATAATTATTTGGCGAAAAGAGTGGTATTTTGGTATTACAAATCTTCACGAGGTTAATTTACACAGCTAAAGTTTACAATGCATATCAACTGTCACTACAGGGGATAATTATTTATTATTTATTTGGGTTTGAAGTGAAGTTTTACGAATTTGCATATCAACCGGAACCAGAACCAAAAACTATATTCGGTTCGGTTCACGGTTCCTACTTTTCACAAAATTTGGTTCTCGGATCCATCGGTTTCGGTTCCGGTTCTGGCCCCATGCTCATCCCTAGATGAGAAACTAAGGGTGTTTATCGATTCTGTTTTTGAGTTTTGAGGGTTGTTCGGTAGTGGTCTATCAGTTTGAAAAATACAACCAAACACTAAGTTTAAATCCGGTTTGGTTTCGGTTAAAATCAACTTTATATAATCGACTACTAGTAATTATAACTAGGTAATAAATACGTCAACCTATGCCAAAAGTTACAAATTAAATATTTAAAAATAAAGACTTGAAAATCTATATAAGATTAACATATCTAAATGTTTAACGAATTAATTGCTGACATAAATCAAAACAAAACAGAATCAAAACAAACAGAAATTTAACTTAAGCATTTGGTATGCCTAGGAATGTTTGATTTTTGGATGATTTTTCTTTAATAAAAATTACATAAATGGTCCCCGTGGTTTGGCGAAAATTTCACCTACAGTCCCTCAAACTTAAAAGTTCCATAAATCGTCTCTATCGCTGCCAAAGAATAACATGAATGGTCCTTTTGAGGGACGATAGGTGAAATTTTCGCCAAACCACAGGGATGATTTATGCAACTTTTTATGCCTCAAAAGGACCATTCATGTTATTCTTTGGCAGCGATAGGGACTATTTATGCAACTTTTAAGTTTGAGGGACGATACGTGAAATTTTCGTCAAATCACATGGACCATTTATGTAATTTACTCTTAATAATATATAGAAATGTTAGTAAGAAAGATAAGATACTACATATATAGTTTACTATATTTTATTGGAGGAGCGTTATTTTACATACAAAACTTTTTTCACATACAAAAAGTCTCATCTTCACTATTCATCTAAAAAGAAATTAATTGATGAAATTAAAAACATTTTAATATTTTACCTATTTTTTATAAATTAAATATCTCTTAAACCATTAATCGTTAAGCGAAAATAATTACACAATCGCGACGAATATTTAATTATCTTTCTATAGACGATCACTTTTTATATAATTTCGAAAAAGAAAAAAAAAATCATTTTTTCACTTTTTTTGTATTTTTTTCGATTTTTTTTTTGAAACTGAAATTTGCATGAAAAAACTACATGTGATTAAACGATAATTTAAATATCACATGTGATATTAGTGTTAAATCACATATGATATGTATATCATATGTGATTTAACAACGAAAAAAAGTAAAAAAAATAAAAAGTGAAAAACACGAAGAAAAAAAAATTCGAAAGTATATTAAAGTGCCTATCTATAGAAAGATAATTAAATGCTCGTCGTAATGTATATTCTTTTTTCGCTTAACGATTAACGGTTTGAAAGATATTAATATTTGAATTTTTTTTGATGAAAGTGTGTTTTTTAAATTGTTGGGATTAATTTCATCCATTAGATTAAATAGAGATGAAGGGTGAAGATTGATTCTTGGTATGCAAAAAAATGTTTGATATGCAAATGATTTTTTATTCTATTTTATTGTGTGTTAAGGTGTTTCGGTTCGGTGTCGTTTAAAATTTTGTCAGTTTTATAGGCCAAACAAGAAAGTGACTAAATAGCTCAAACTCGGTTTGGTTCGGTTCTAACTCAAATCATAGATACTTATTTTTGTTTGGTTTTATTATTCTAAAACTCTATATATTTGAATTTTGACCTTTGTATGTATTTTTTTTCTTCATGTAATGACCCTTTTATCCTCCGCTGTTTATTTGTTGGTTAAAAATATAAAGGTAATATGGTCACGAAATACATACAAATGTTGAAATTTATAAATTTGAGTATACAGTAGCAATAAATAAATAAATAAATAAATTTGCTACATAACACTCGAAAAAGTGACAAATTATTTACATTTTTAGATAAGTATCCTTTTTAAATGGGAAGTGATTGTCACATTCTAAAAATTTATTATCACACTGAACTATACAAATAGTTAAAGCATGATATACGTAAAATACAACTGTCTAATGCATTGAATTGAATAAAGTACATTTCCCTTTTTAAATATTATATTTACTTATCAGATCTTCATAAGTCTTGATCTCAAGATTTTAGCTGCCAAACATTATGTCACTTCAAGTAATTCATTTTATATCAACTAATAGTAAACTTATAACATATTGTTAAGAGACCGATTTAAAACGGTCAATTTTCCAAAAAATAGATAAAAGAACAAGATTCTATAAGGTTCTTTAAACGGGCAAGACTCCAAGAAAATCAAAGAGAAACTAAACTTCTAAATAGTTTTCTTCTTCATATTCAACTCTATGCAAGTACAATGTTTAAATACTAGAAATAACAACTAAAAATTTCTGATTTAAGTATTCATGCAAAAATAGAGACATGAGATACTAATAGTGGAGATACTGGTTGAATTATTTCATAACTCATAGCCGGATTCAAGCATGTGCGAGGGATCAATCCACATGGCCTTCATTTTCAACGGCCTTTGATATATGAAACTTTTATATGGATATAAACTCATTTTTAAGGATAACAAAAGGTTTAGGATAAAGAATGTAACTTGTGTATGATAATAAGCAATTTTTTAAGGCTTTAATATAAAATCTTTTATATAATAAAGGAATTACATTATTTCGGAGTGATTTTGTCAATTCATTCTTATTGAAAAAATAATTGGGCCAATAGAAGAGCTCGATTTTGCCACGTAAGCAAAATCGTGTGATGTGATTGGTTAATAAAAGTCAAAATAAAATTGATTTTAGTCACACTTTAATAAATTTGGTAGAGAAATTTTGTTAATAAAAAAAACACATAAAAATATAGGTGTCAAATTTGTGAAAACAAAAACTTAAAAAAATAGGAGGTAATTAATAAAACTTTAGTGGTTAAATTTCAAAAAGTTATATAAAGTTAAGTGTAATATTATAAGTCTCCATATTTTTTAATAACTTTGGATTATAAACAAATAACCCTTTATACTTTATACCTTTTATACTTTATACCTTAAAAAATACAATGTATATGTTATTTTAAAATAACAACATATAAATTTGCATAAGATTATATGTATATATATATTTTTTTACTATATACGTTCAATAAATACTAATTTATTTCATTTTTAAAAGTTTAACCTATGTGAACACGAGTTTACATTTTAAATATGGCTAAATTACTGAAAACGGGAATATAATTATCAAATTGTACATACGAGTTAATTTAATATAAAAATAAATATACGCGATTGTATTTATATGATGACTCATTATAATTTTATTTATTTATATAAGGATATATAGAAAAACATTTTTAAAAAATTTTAAAGAGTATACTTTAACTTTATCAACACTTATTATGTGTTATTAAACTTGCATCATGTGTACAACATAATATCTGTAGTGAAATTTAAATAACAACATCAACATCTTTGTCAGCTAAATAAAACTAAATCTTGAATTACCTAACATAAATTTTTACAAATATTTTACCAAATTATAATGGATATTAATGCATAATGAAAACTCGTGTATAAGTATTAGTTATACTTATATCACAATTTTCATGGGCAAATTCTTATATGTGTATATACTGAACTAAAATATTAAAATAAATTTGATTTATGTGTAAACTCCGTGCGTGTACGAAACTTATAACTATATAATTGCATGCAATTACCTTTAAAGACACAATATTCAGTATTAATACATGATATTTTTTTTATCAAAACCCCGTACGTGCACGAGTATTATAACTAGTAAATAAAATAAGACACTTACATTTGTGATTTAATAGTGGAAACTGAGAGTTGGGTTTTGGCGGGAAAGACAAACTCAAAGACGTAAGAAATTTGTGTTGTTATTTACTTGTTTTTAATCTTTTTTTCTCATGAAAGTTCTAAATTAAATGCCTTGTTTTTCTATTCTATAGGGTTGTAAACGAACTAAATGTTTAAAGAATAATTCATGAATTGTTCGGTAAAATTTTGTTTATTTATTAAATAAACGAACATGAATAATATTTAACATTTTTTTTAGTTAAATGAATGAAAATGAACAAAAGTCATATCCATTCATTAATGTTCCTTAACGTCTGATTATGTGTTCGTTAACATTCGTTCGCATATCTGATTTTTTAATTATATATTTTGAAATTGGTTTACTTATACAAAAAAATACTTATAAGACACAATATTATGTATATTTTTATATATTTTATTTTTATTTTTCTACATTCATTTATGTTCGCTCTTTTACGTGCGTTTAGTGTCTTAATGAATGAACACGAACAACCTTATTTTCTTAATGAATGAACATGAACAATATAACTTTGCATGTTTAAACGATCATGTCCATTTATTTGTCCGATTAAAACAAAACAAATGATTATGAACAAGGCTCCGGTTGTGTTTGTCTGATTCGTATACATCCCTACTAATTTATGATTGTAAACTCTTTAGCTAGGAATATTGTTTTAGAAAAAAATTAAACGTTATAGATTTAAATTAAACATTTATGTTGATATATTTTCTGAAAAGGTTCTATATGACATCTTACCTTATAAGAAAGTGTACAGAACTTCATGGATTATCATAAAAGTTTAAACTCAATTGTTATATATCTCTACTGCTCATAATGTATGTCTATGTATTCTTTAAACTTAAAATCTTAAAAATTTGAGTAATGTTGATTTCCTATAATACCCCTTAAACTTAAATGCTTAAATGGCAAGTTTTACTATTTTACTTTTCGTTTCAAAACAAGTTTAAGTCACATTGTTGCTCTTTCAATATCAATCTCTACTTATTTTAAAATGGCAACTTTTTAATGACAAGTTTTTGATATTGATCAATCTCTACATGTTTATCAATTAAAAAAAAGTACAAGATTTCTCTATGTAACACCCCAACCCGACAAGGTAAAGATATCACAAATACGGTTCCAAATCAGAACCTTAAATACTATACAAAAGCGGAAACCTTTACAAAACTTACAAAAGAAAACGTAAATGTCTTAATAATCAAAATAAATCTAAGATCCCTATGTTCAAATCTTGCTATCGTCTCTACTCTCAACCCAGATCAGCTATCCCATAAGCTCATCTTGAATGCTTAAAAACCTTCCGCAGAAAAAGAAATGCGGCTGAGCTTACAAAGCCCAGTGAACAGATATAACAGAAACACAAGCTAAACAAAACAAATATACAAATAACGAAATCACAACGGAATGAGAATACTGAATCATTGAGAATTCTGCGGAAGCACAATTATACAGAAATCCAAACAAACACATAACAGTTTAAACACCTCATCGCACATTAATGACACAAATGCAAACACTTCAGAATAACCAGACACTTAACATATCAAGAAAATAGATTACATATAAACCAAACGAAAAGTCTAAGGGCTAACGGAAACAATTCCTAGAAAATAAACATGGCATACATACAATCAATTAATCTACATTTAACACACTTAATTCAATATTGTAGCAGCGGGAATAGCGGTCAAATCATGGCAGTCTCACATACAGATAGAAAACACAGTAGACATACTATAACTAAATAGACAAAGACATAACATAGCCATTAGCAATTATCAGAACAGATATCATAAGCTAAACCAGTTCTCAGATCAAATCCTAACATTAGCAGAGTTTTAACATGGCAGGTCACATATGCAAACAGATAACTAATCGATAGGCAAGGTTTATAAAATTAACTGAACCATCATACATACTAAACTTCCAAAACACTCAATTGTACACTAGCACATTCATCTCGCAGATCAACGCATTCACGTAACGATAAACTAACATAATATCAGATATACGAATCATGTTTAAACATATTAATCCTATCCTAGCATGGCAACTAGTAATCACTTGAACATATACGTCATGAGCACATTCACTAACATGTCATATCAGAATACATAATATAACACTCGAAAATACCGAACCATAACAGAATACTTAACACAGACATAACATATAAGGATTTAGTTAACTACCACGAGCCCAAAACATATCATATCAGAAACATCATACTTATACAGAAATAATCTCAGAAAATAATTTGGAGTAGCTAGCTCCCAGAATTTTGTGAAGGCGCGTGTGCACACGACATCATTCACGGACAATTCATATCGGATAACAGATCGGATCTAGGATGCATCCATACGCCCCAAGCAGACGGATAGTGGCCATACTATCAATAAGCGAGATAATGGAAAGGGACGTGGCAGAACATCACTCTACTGCCCTAGAGTCATGTCAGAGGTGCATCACTGACACGGACATGGAACCCCCATGACTAGTGAAATATTTGGCTCAGGTATCAAACTAACTTACGTCAAACAGATCTTCAGATATAACACAGATCATAATCAAACACAAGGTCACAGATAACATATCAGATAGTTCATATCATAAGGTTCATATTGAGATATTCAGAAGTTAGAAGTTCATATCACAATCACAAATCATACATTCATAATTAGAAGTTCATAATTAAACTTAGTAAGGTTCAACAAATATGCATATAAGAGTCTTCATAACACAAGTTCAAATCAGATATTGCATGGTTTAATAAAACAGAAGTCCAGATAAGCAACAGATCAAACAATCAAAGAAAAGGTTCATAGCAATGGCATTGGGAATCCTAATAAGCATAAGAGAAATGACAAAGAAAGGAAAACATGAGGAACCTTTACTGAAAAGGTCAGAATATCTGTACCTTAAAGCAAATGAGAGAAAAGCAAACGAATGAGTGAATCACGAAGATGTAACGTCGCGTCGCCTTCAACGAATCTACACGGATTATGATTTATTTAATACTTATTAGCATCATTAAATTATAACGGATTTATCGCGTTCACACTCTTAAAGTCGTAAGTATAATCTTATTCTTAGTGACGGACGGAATTCCAACATTTTAGAATCTTAACCATTAATTAGCCAAACTTATAGGTTGCAATTGACAAATGGTAAACTTAAGGGTTTAATATGACAAATATCTTAATTGAGGACTTATATGATCATCATTCAAAGTATAGGGTTTATAAATGTCAAGAACGGATTTTAAGACTTTCTTTCACAACAGTTTACACCAACTTCTATATCTTACGTGATTGACCAAGACTCTCATGTAACATTGTTCGAAATACAAACTTAATGAGACCATGCATACTCTAATTTAATCCATGATACTTAACTTCTTGCATAAAATCATAACTCACGCATGTTTACATCACACTTAGTACGAGCTCGTTATACGATTAATCAACAGTTATTAATGACCTCAAAACTTACTATTTTCACATGAAATAACGAATTAGCACACTTAGCTTCTTAACCCTATTCGTCTCCCATTAGTGTTATAGGGTTTTCCCAAATCTTTTATTATCATACTAATACGCATTTAATTGACATGTTACTTCTTTTAAATGACTTCCACCTTAACCTAGAACGTATGAAAACTCAAACGGAAGTTAACTCAGACTCCTGCATGCATTAACACTAATAACTCACATATGACGACTCGTTTACCCTACGTGAACACGGCCAAAATCCTTTCCCCCTCCCTTGATTCAATATGTATGCAATATACATGCAAATCCCAGCTCGCTACATGTTGTTTTCCCGACTCACAACCCATTCGACACCCACAAACACTTAATCATTTACTCAACACGACATGATACTAACCTACATCTTAACATGAGTACTCGATCACCAAAGGTTGTTTTAAAAGACTTTCGCTAGGGTAAGGTACGCATGCAACTCGACACTCAAACAAAGTCACAACATGCTTATTAATGTGACGCATATTTTACTATCACTTAGCTCATTAACGAGACCAATGAGTTCATGTTTCACGTTTATTTACGCCACACCTTTTCGACTCAAACCATGCGCTAACCTTAAATGTATTATACATGTTCATGATTCATGTGGCTCGACATAATTAAGTGTTTTACGTTCGCATGTTTTACAATTACTTAAACGCGTGACATACTTCATTCATATAGTCCAATTCATACATGTTGCTCGCAATATACCTCACGGATCCAAACATCTACTTAACGTGTTGCATGCAAAAGAAATTTAGACGAAGGGAAAGTTATACCTTGGCGAGGCTCGGATCACACGCACGTCGAACACAAGGAGTAGCGAGACCGATCGGAAAAGAAAGAAAAGAGCGGGGAACCCTTGTGCCGAGACTTTGTGTAGCTAGGGTTTCAAGTTTGAGGTTTGTGTTTTGTATATATAGTCACCGATCGGGTCCTTAAGGGATTGAGGTGGGCTTCGGCTCAACAAGGGAAAAGGAAAGAAAGAAAACGCCCGTGGGCTTATGTTGGAGTAGTCGGCAGAACCCAAGCGAAACAAAGGCGGTGACCAGTGGCTCTCGGCTTGATCCAATCCGGACGCCGAACATCCTGCGGATTATAAGTGACGAGCGGCCCAACCTTACGTCACGTGACTTATATTCTTTTGTCGTACCAATGTCGTTAATTTATATACACGTTAGGTTTTCACGTAAAATATAAATTAGGTTTTAGTTTCATTAAATGAGCGTTATTATATTTTACATATTTTAAAATTTTGATTTCAAGGGTAAAATAGTCTTATTATGCGTTTATATTTTTAGGGTTTTACAACTCTCCCCTTCTAAAAAGAAAATTCCGTCCTCGAAATTGGACGAGACGGAACGAGACGACAAACAAATGCGGTTTGAGTTTCGAGGAATTAAAGCGAACACGGAACTCATCTCGGAACAAGCGGTTTTATCAAAATCTACAAACTCATACTTTTCAGAAATCAAATCATAAATCAAATACTTATAACCGATAATCATATACTTATCAAAGTAATGGCAGAAAACAGATGAGATGCAGAAAATCAAACAACACGCTCTAACTTATTCAGGTATCTAATGATGAAAATAACACATGCATAGACAGAACGAATCCTAACGGTCTTACTAATCGCAGATAATCAAACTAAAAGGATTTAATATTTCTCAAACACTTCCTGAAGTATCCAATGATCACAATACGGTACACGGAGACGTACACATTTAGAGCAAACATAGCAATCCATAGTTCACACAAATCATAACCATTTCGGTCTAAAGAGCACAAAACTTACACGTAACAGATATCGACGAAAATCTCACAATTAGGTACGGAATTTCAAACGAACATGAGGAGTGCCAAATAACAGATACAAGTCAAAGTCCATTCACGCATCAACCACATGCATTTCCCCAGACGTCATATGATTTCAATAAGTTCAAATTATATGATCTCGGTATTATCACGTTGATCAGGCGTCATAATACTTGCATCACATAACCAGTTCTTATTGTCATCATATTCTGTCCCGGGTCATGGCAACCACATAACTAATATCAAAACGAAACATATCACATACAGATAGCAAGTAACATACTATAACAGACCAGATTCACATGAGTATACCATCATAATGGTCATACTTTATTTCAAGCTGTGATTAAGCCACATCATTAAGAAAACAAACAACAGACGAAACTTATGAGGACTACGGAAACCTAACGAATCTATCAGAAAGAAACAACAACCAGGAACTATACTTTCAAAACTTTGTTTTATTCCCACTAATCAAACAAAATTTGCAAAATCGTCATAAGATGAACTTCCAAAACAAAACTTAATAATCCCAGATTCAATCATCTAAATGAAAACAAAAGGACCTAAACTCAAAATCCAATGTCAGAAATTTCTCATAAAGAGGCAACTAATCAGGAGTGCACATTTGTATTCTTGTATCGGATTAAACCTACTAGAAGCCATAGACTCTAAATCCGAGTCCACCTCGTATTCTTCCTCATCTTCTTCTTCTTCCTCTTCTTCCTCACTTATCCATCCGTTCTTATTTCCTTGGCTGCGATAATAAGCGGCTAGCAAAGTCACTTCTCGATTCCTCTCTTCTCTTGGACACGGTCTACAAAAGCATACAAATCGCGACTCCTAGTCCAACCTACTCCTCCATCTTCAAAGAACTCGGACATTTATCATGATACCTAGTGGTGAAACCTTGGTTGTCAACAACTTTAGTTTCGTACTCCTTTACTACTTTTCCGTCTAACGTTCTTTAAGGTCGCCTTCTCCTCAATTGTGCATGGCCACATACTAGCGGAACTCGTATCCTCCTGTTGGTCCGCTTCACTCTACCAAACCTCTTGCAGCCTTTAGCAATAACAACGGTCCACCTCATCCTCTCCTTAGGTTGCCTAGTTGGTCCTTGTTTGCTCCTATCAGGTGAACTAGAACAACGAGGGATAACCATCTAAAAGAATAACCGACTATTAGCAAAATCTAAGTACGATAGTGGACGTAAAGAAAGTACCCAGAAGGGGAAATCCTAAATCTACCCAATCCTCACAGGTCATAGCCTAAGCTCTAAGGGTCCTAAAACCTAGGCTCTGATACCATAAATTGTAACACCCCAACCCGACAAGGTAAAGATATCACAAATACGGTTCCAAATCGGAACCTTAAATACTATACAAAAGCGGAAACCTTTACAAAACTTACAAAAGAAAACATAAATGTCTTAATAATCAAAATAAATCTAAGATCCCTATGTTCAAATCTTGCTCTCGTCTCTACTCTCAACCCAGATCAGCTATCCCATAAGCTCATCTTGAATGCTTAAAACACTGCTTGAGGAAAAGAAATGCTGCGGTGAGCTTACAAAGCCAGTGAACATATATAACGAAACACAAGCTAAACAAAACAAATATACAAATAACGAAATCACAGCGGAATGAGAATCTTGAATCATTGAGGATTCTCGGAAGCACAATTATCTAAATCAAACAAACACATAACAGTTTAAACACCTCATCGCACATTAATGACACAAATGCAAACACTTCAGAATAACCAGACACTTAACATATCAAGAAAATAGATTACATATAAACCAAACGAAAAGTCTAAGGGCTAACGGAAACAATTCCTAGAAAATAAACATGGCATACATACAATCAATTAATCTACATTTAACACACTTAATTCAATATTGTAGCAGTGGGAATAGCGGTCAAATCATGGCAGTCTCACATACAGATAGAAAACACAGTAGACATACTATAACTAAATAGACAAAGACATAACATAGCCATTAGCAATTATCAGAACAGATATCATAAGCTAAACCAGTTCTCAGATCAAATCCTAACATTAGCAGAGTTTTAACATGGCAGGTCACATATGCAGACAGATAACTAATCGATAGGCAAGGTTTATAAAATTAACTGAACCATCATACATACTAAACTTCCAAAACACTCAATTGTACACTAGCACATTCATCTCGCAGATCAACGCATTCACGTAACGATAAACTAACATAATATCGGATATCGAATCATGTTTAAACATATTAATCCTATCCTAGCATGGCAACTAGTAATCACTTGAACATATCGTCATGAGCACATTCACTAACATGTCATATCGAATACATAATATAACACTCGAAAATACCGAACCATAACGAGAATACTTAACACGGACATAACGAGATAAGGATTTAGTTAACTACCACGAGCCCGAATATATCATATCGGAAACATCATACTTATCTGAAATAATCTCGGAAAATAATTTGGAGTAGCTAGCTCCCGAATTTTGTGAAGGCGTATTGCACACGACATCATTCACCGGACAATTCATATCGGATAACGAGATCGGATCTAGGATGCATCCATACGCCCTAGCAGACGGATAGTGGCTATACTATCAATAAACAGATAACGGAAAGGGACGTGGCAGAACATCACTCTACTGCCCTAGAGTCATGTCAAAGGTGTATCACTGAAACGGACATGGAACCCCCATGACTAGTGAAATATTTGGTTCAGGTATCAAACTAACCTAGGTCAAACAGATCTTCAGATATAACACAGATCATAATCAAACACAAGGTCACAGATAACATATCAGATAGTTCATATCATAAGGTTCATATTCAGATATTCAGAAGTCAGAAGTTCATATCACAATCACAAATCATACATTCATAATTAGAAGTTCATAATTAAACTTAGTAAGGTTCAACAAATATGCATATCAGAGTCTTCATAACACAAGTTCAAATCAGATATTGCATGGTTTAATAAAACAGAAGTCCAGATAAGCAACAGATCAAACAATCAAAGAAAAGGTTCATAGCAATGGAATTGGGAACCCTAATAAGCATAAGAGAAATGACAAAGAAAGGAAAACATGAGGAACCTTTACTGAAAAGGTCAGAATATATGTACCTTAAAGCAAATGAGAGAAAAGCAAACGAATGAGTGAATCACGAAGATGTACCGTCGCGTCTCCTTCAACGAATCTACACGGATTATGATTTATTTAATACTTATTAGCATCATTAAATTATAACGGGTTTATCGCGTTCACACTCTTAAAGTCGTAAGTATAATCTTATTCTTAGTGACGGACGAAATTCCAACATTTTAGAATCTTAACCATTAATTAGCCAAACTTATGGGTTGCAATTGACAAATGGTAAACTTAAGGGTTTAATATGACAAATATCTTAATTGGGGACTTATATGATCATCATTCAAAGTATAGGGTTTATAAATGTCAGAGCGGATTTTAAGACTTTCTTTCTGTGAGTTTACACCAACTTCTATATCTTACGTGATTGACCAAGACTCTCATGTAACATTGTTCGAAATACAAACTTAATGAGACCATGCATACTCTAATTTAATCCATGACACTTAACTTCTTGCATAAAATCATAACTCACGCATGTTTACATCACACTTAGTACGAGCTCGTTATACGATTAATCAACAGTTATTAATGACCTCAAAACTTACTATTTTCACATGCAATAACGAATTAGCACACTTAGCTTCTTAACCCTATTCGTCTCCCATTAATGTTCTAGGGTTTTCCCAAATCTTTTATTATCATACTAATACGCATTTAATTGACATGTTACTTGTTGGGAATTAAGGAAAACTCACGATTCTGGAAGCATAAACTCACGATTACAGAAGATCCTGCGAAGTGATTCTAAGAAGAAGAAAGAATCTGCGAAGTTATACTTGATGAAGTGTTAAAGCAGACATTGTGTTCTTCTTGAAAGTGGGAACCACGTAGGAGAGATAAGCTCGGTTTAGAGTAAAAGTCACTGTATGTATGGGTTGGCGCCGTATTATGTAGAGCTTATCAAAATAAACAATATGATTAACAAAACAATATGATTAGTTGCATGCTTGTCTAGAAGCATGCTTGGTCTAGTTTAGTAGTAGAAGCGTAATTTGTCAACGCTCACTAGGGTTTCTTGCCTATATAAGAAACCATGTTAGTTTGTAATAGATAAGCTTTTCTCAAGTTTCTCAAGTCTTGTATTCTATCCGAAACATAGAGTTTCTATAATCAAAGATCTATAGAGGATCAAAAGTGTTCTTAGTTATTTTTTTTGGGTAAAGGGTATTCCACCCGGTAAAATATATTACCCCAAAAAAACGTTTAAGTACAATGGAATGTGGTTGAAATACCACATTAACCGCAAGCAATCGCTTGACACAACCACTAAATCATTTATGACAGACCATAAATGCAACTAGCTACAACTAACACGACCACCAAACCAAACCCAGCATAAAATAAGCTACATCAGAAATTTTATGCAAAAAATATAAAACAATCTAGTTAAGACAAAAATCTTGAACTCCAAGACCTTTAATTGTGCAGGAGAGAGGTCAAAATCATCATCATCATAATTGTTGTCGTCACCGTATCCGCTTTCCATTGTTCATAAAGACTTTTCTCCTTACCTCCACTTCCAGAATACAACGTCCCAATATGATCATCAAAAACTTCATCATCATCGCTGTCAGAAACTTCCAGATTACCCACCTTAGAGAATGGGTTACCCACCTTAGTTGAAGAATCAACCTTTTTAAGAGGTTTACCATCATCATCCACAAGAGTAACTTTCCCTTCAATAATTAGCTTTTCAATCTTTCCAATTTTCTCAACAATAGGAGTAGCACTTCCATTTCCACCCTTAGAAGAACTAGCAACATCAGGCATACCAGATGCAAGAACCTCATAATCATTATCCTCTTCAGCCACTTTAGTCTCCTTCGTACTACCAACCTCCAAATCAGCCCCATCCTTAGGAGAAACACTTGATGCACAAGGAATACCATTATCATTAGTATCGGCCATATCAAGAGCATCAAATGGGTTCGATGTAGAAATAACCTTCCCACTCGTACTTGGCTCATTAGTGATTGTCTCCTTAGTAGCAACCGGCTTCTTCGAGACAGGTCTCCAAAATTTTGGTTTAGGCTTATTAAGCTGAATACCTCCAATAGGCCGAGAAGGAGCAACCACATTCTTCCCCTTACTCTTATGATTATTTGCCTCAATGAAACCATCATCCGTCTTTTCCAAAGTAGAACAAGCTTCAGAAGCCTTTGCTGCCACATTAGTATTACTACGAACTACCTCCTTAACACGATTTGGGCATTCAATCAAAGCATGTCCAAAATTTTACATTCACCACAATGAGGAGGTTTCCATTCATATTCGATATTGATAATTTGAGTAGTAAAAGCATTACCGTCCTCATTTGGAATTGCCATTGTAACCTGACTTTTTAGTTCTGAATCCGCGCTTAATTCAACTAAAGCACGAGCAAAACTAATACGGCCCCAAGACTCGACACACATAGAGCTTGTGAAAGTATCTAACATAATAGGTTTCCCTACTTGCGTAGCAATCAAGCTCAAACCATCCTCAGAATAAGCAACCAAAGGAACCTTATGCATTTTAATCCAAACCGGTACCTTGTTTACCTCGTTCCTATTAAGGGATAAAGTGGGAGTCCATTTGTTTAGAATAATGGGCGAGTTACGTATAATCCAAGGACCTCGTTCTAGAACACGATCCACACCTTCTTTAGTAGCAAACTTAAAAAGAAACACACCATCACCATTCTTCATCAACTTTTGCAAGCCAAATTTTCCCCATGTATTAGTAACATAATTTTGAACTAAAGGAAAAGCAATGGTCTTACCAAGAAAATAACCAACAAGTGTGTTATCATACCGACATAAAACCTTCTTCATGGCAGCTATAGGCAACATTGTGTCGTGATTAGCCACTCGATCCTCATTGACTAATGCTCTAAAATTCACTTTCGGAACCATACGAGTAGCATTAATGACATTAGCAAAAGAAGTAGGAGAATCTACCTTTGGAATCGATCCTAAACCCACATGCTCATTAGATTTTACACTTCCATCTCCATTAATCGTATTAGCACTATGTGTTGTAGAGGTAGCATTATCCACACGTGTACTCAAGTTAACATCACCATCATCAGAGGTCCAATCAGTAATGATAGGACCCTGATTTAAATTAGTAACCACCTGTTCGTTCAAGGGAGTACAAGAAACTGAAACTGGAGTAGCCGAATTCACACCAGTTCTCGACACACCTCCATCAGATTGCAACGATTTACCAGCAGACTTAATCCCTTTGGATGCACTATTAATGTTTAAAAAACCTTTTTCCATCTCTCATAACCCACAGACAAAAACTAACACCAATTGTAAACCACGAAAATAATCGAACAGCAACATGCAGCAAAGACAATAATCGAACAAGAAAACCCTAACAAACAGTTAGGGTTTTAAACGTACGCAAAAACAAAGCCTAACCTGCTCCCATAGTGGTGATTGTATCAGGTAAATAAATCATGCAAAATTGTTGTAATGATTGGTTATATAATATTATGATAATAGAACATGCGATTGTAATATAACCAAATCAATAAAAAACCACCAAAAGCAAAGAGAATCACACCGACCCACGATCAGAATGAAACCAAATTTAATAATATACTAAATAAAAGGTAGAGACCCACTATTAGTAAGAATTAAAAGGCTTTTATTAGTTTATTTTCCGCTACAATACCAAGTAAAAGTGTTCTTAGTTATTATAACTTGTATTTATTTTCCGCTACAATACCAAGTTGTAGAGATCTTCTATTAGTTTGCTTGTGATTACATAGGCAACACTAACGATCTCCAGAGTGCTTAAGATCTATCAAGGTGCATCATTTCTAACAAGTGGTATCGAGCCACGGGAAAGTCTCTACGATACTAAGAACCATTCTCACCCCCATACAATCAAACATTCATTCACCATGCACGGATTCGATAATGAAAATGAAGTCACCAACAAAACAACACCAACACCACTTCCATGCAATAGCTCGGTCTACACAGACAATGGTAAATTCCCTTATTTAAAGAGGAAGAGTATGAACTTTGGACTATGAAGATGGGCTGGATTTCCAATATTGATTGGAATCATGGGAGGTAGTGAAGAAAGGAAATAGTCTAAAGAAGATGATTCACGCGAGAGATGGGAAGTTTATCATGGCTCCACCAAAAGCTATGAAGAAGTCTTGGCCATGCAGAGAGAGCATAAAGTAAAACTATTCGCTTCAAGCCATACGAAGATCATCTATGTGATTTTCACCATATGGATGATGCTAAAGACATATGGATGGCTCTCAAAGCAAGATTCGTGGAAATGAAGAATCAAAGAGAATGAGGAAGTCCATGCTAAGACAACAGTTTGAGGACTTCAACATATCGGAAGAAGAAGGTATCCACAAGGGATACGACGGGTTCCATAGGATCTTGAGTCGGTGAATCGGTGAATGCTAAACCGGATAATGAAGATTGCAACTCAAAGTTCTTGCGGTCCTTGCCGCCATCATGGTTGCATGTTAGTATAGCACTCAAGGCCAAAGGAGGGTTGGACATGCTCACTTTTGATGAGCTATACAAGACTCGAACTCTTGAACCGGATGTCGGGACTCCCTACCGTACATCTTCTTCTAACCATGCGACTTTGTTGGGTCATCTCATTCCAACATGATGGTACAAGCTCCTAGCTCCAACTATTTTCCATCATCTCCTAGTTCCAACTACTTTCCGGCATCTGCTCTCCCATCCACCACATAACACTCGTCCCCTCCACAATCAACACAACCTAAGACTAGTAGTGTGATGGAGGATGTTCTTCATTCGTTTGTTGTCGACTATGATACTCGGTATATCTTGCATATGAAGACTTTGATCGGTTGGACCCTCTTGAAATGGAGGAAATGAAGTGAAAATCGGTGGCATTCTTGTCGGTGGACATCAAAAGGTTTGAAGAGAAGGTGGAAGGAAGTTTGTTTTCAAGGGAAAGGAACCACTCGCTTTGATAGGAGCAAAGTCAAGTGCTACACTTGTCATCGGATGGGGCATTTCTCAAGAGAATGCAAGACGAAAGAATGGAGATGGAGCCAAATATCTTTCCTATCGCAAGAAGCAGGAAGCTGGAGCTTGACTCTCCTCACCATGGATGAGCAGTCAATTGGTGCACATGAACACGTTAATGAGGAAGCTCATGATCTTGACAAGCTTGGACTACTTGCAAGGTGCACTTCGGATGAAAGGCATGATCAGTTTGCCTTGATGGGACTCTCTCAAGTACACAAGCTGTATATTTGGTTGTAGTCTAAGATACAATGAACTTAAAGAAGAATTTGATGCTATGAAACCTAAGTTTGATGCATGTTATATTGATAATGAAGCTCATAAACTTGCATTAAAAGCGTAGAAAGACAAAAGTATGGTTTCAAAAGAATCAAATAGCTTATGAAGAAAAGATAAAGGTTTCTGAGTTTGATCTAGAAGTGGCTACTAATTACTTAAAGCGCCCGAGAAAGCTAAGGATGAAGCGCGTGCGAGAACCTAGAGCTTAAGGCAAAACTAGTGAGGAAATTGCTAGGAATAATGAATGGCAAATGTCGGTAAAAGCTTAAATAGAATCATCTATACTAGTCAATCTCGGACATGCCCTATAGGTTTAGGTTTTCAAAAATATGTAGGTCCGAAGCTAAGTATGATGGGCGTAAACCTACATCGCGAGGTTAGCTAACTTTGTAAAGAAGGTGATTTGCATCGTCCACGGTCCTATTAGAGGTGAATTTATGCCTCTGAGACCTATCCATCTTTGTTGACTTTGATGGATCACATCACCTATATGGCAAAAGTCAAAGACTTGCGGACCACGATACCTCATCTAATGATTTTGTCTCTTGCTCGGCGGTGACAATTCATCGGATCAAGGTCTACTTCCTATGAAAGTTGTGATTCAAATGAGAAGTCGACCTTCCCAAGACCGAACCAACACCCAAACTGCACCCAGGTCTACTTGTGAGCCCTCTAGGAAGGCTGCGAGAATCAACTTCCAAGGCAGTTTCTCACAAGACTTGTCTTTACATCTTTGAATAATCGATCTGTTAAAACAATTCCTTAAATGTATCATCTTAAGTACTTCTTCATGTAATCAAACTTCTCCTATTTGAATAAATCTTCTAAGAAGAAGACATGTTTTGTATGTGGAAGTAAATTTCATTTGATTAAGGATTGTGATTTTTATGAACAAAGATTGGGTGCATGTGCTACTCTCCGTAAGCGCAAACCTAAGCGGACCAATGTTGCTAATATTCCACCTTATGTCCCTCAACCAAGAAAGACCGACTCTCATTGGAGAGGTTCGGTTACGGACCTTATGTCCAACCAACTAGTCCATACTTTAAACATGGTTATTGGCCTACATGTGTTGACTCTATGTATCTTTGGGATGGGATATGGGAACCTTCTTGTGAAGCCCTCGTGAGTTGTTCTTGGACTAACAAGGGACCCATTACCAATGGAGGACCAAGAACAATGGTGGATCCTCTAAATCTTCATGCCCTAAACACAGTGATCCAAAGCGAGTTCAAGTCGAGAATGACTTGAACCTCCATCAATTCTAACTGTTTGTATATATTTTGTTGTTGTTTGTAGGATCATCCCTTAAGCATAAGAATATTGGTATTGTTGATAGTGGTTGTTCGAAGCATGTCCGGAAGCAGGATATGATGCACAATTTTGTCCCTATAGAAGGAGGAGGCAATGTGACTTTTGGAGGAAGTGATGGTAGTATCACGGGGAAAGGCACCATAAAGACACCTCATCTGGATTTTGAAAATGTGTACTTTGTTAAGGAACTTGACATTTCAACTTGTTCTCTGTTTCACAAATCGTGACACTAAGAACAAAGTTCTCTTCACCGAGAATGAATGTCTTGTGCTATCTAAAGACTTCAAACTCCCGTAAGAAACTCCAATTCTCTTGAAAGTTCCTCGAACTCACAACTTATACACATTCAACCTTAATGAAGTTCAACGGTGGTGATCTCACTTGTTTGGTGGCTAAAGCATCTCTTGATGAGTCCACTAAATGGCATAGAAGAATGGCGCATGTGAATTTCAAGACCATTAACAAACTCTCTAAAATGGGTCTTGTTGAAGGTCTTCCTCCAAAGTATTCACAAATGATCACAATTGTGTCGCTTGCAACAAAGGAAAACAACACGAGCTTCTTACAAAGCTATCAATGCTATGAGCATCATTCTTGAACCTCTTGGTTGCTTCACATGGATCTGTTTGGTCCAACTCAAGTCGAAGCATTGATCATAAGTTCTTACTGTTTGGTAATCAGCGATGGCTATAGCGATTTTGTTGGGTTTTCTTTCGGAACCAAAGATGAAACATCTCAAGTCTTGTTGAATTCATCACTCTTGTTGAAAATCGGTTGAACAAAAGGTCAAGGGTATTCGATGTGATAATGGGACGAGTTCAAAATGCTATTCTTATAGAACTACGTGGGTCAAAAGGCATAAAAGGGACTATAGTAATCCAAGAACCCCACAACAAAATGGGGTGGTGAAAGAAAGAATAGGACCTTAATAGAGGTGCTAGATCCATGCTTGCAGACTCTAAGCGCCCACTATGTTACGGATGAAGTTGTCAGCCTTTGCTGCTATGTGCTAAGCAGGTGTCCATTACCGGACCACAACTCAAAACCCCATATGAACTTCTCTTTGGAAAGGTTCTGTCATTCACTACCTAAAACCTTTTGGTTGTCAAGTGACCATTCGAACACCGGTGATCCGTTGGGAAAGTTTGATGAAAGGCGATGATGGTTATATTGTGGGTTATTCACTCATAGTAAGGCCTACGTGGTGTACAATTTGCAAGCCAAGAAGAGAGAGACATTGAACACGAGATTTTTGGAAGATAAGCATAATGTTCAAGGACGACGGGGTCATACTTGGTCTTTTGACCTTGACTATAGCGATTCCTTGGGTTACACTAGACACTTGGCTAATCAAAATGCGGGTTCTCAAGAATCTCCAACTAACCATGCAGTCCCTTTGATGATGACTACGAAAATGAGTTTGAAGATGATGATCAACCTATACTTGTGCCTTCTTTCTCCTTCACAATATTGCGGTACCTCCTCCAAGGATACTGGCGATTCGAGTGATGAAGATGACTCTCATTATCTTGAGGACCTTGCTAGGCTTGGACTCAAGAATTCTTTGCCAAGCTTGAAGCGAGAAACCGAAAGAAGGGTAGCTAATGAAGGAGTCGGCAGAAACAACGTGTCTGCTGAAGTTGACTCGCCACACCTTCCATCCCCATCTCTGAAGGCTATCTTTGTTCCTTCTCAAGTATCTTGGACTTTGGTGAACCCTATACACGCTTTCCAAAACCTTCGGATCTTGGAAATCATCAACCCAAAGTGGCATCTTCACCTCACCCTCTTATGATCTTTGAATTTGAACCAACCATCACTAATCTTGATTCATCTATTGAAGTCAACCCCATCGCTACTCGGAGGATCAACATTGCTCATCCTCAATCCAACATCATAGGTGATCTTCGGCACTGTTAGAACTCGAAGGGCTATCACAAGTCCTCAATTTGGACATATTGCTTTTCTCTCTTATGTCTCCAACCAACAAAGAGACAATCACACGGACTTCAAACATTGTCATTTGCTTGCTTTTTTCTCTCAAGTGGAACCAACCAAAGTGTATCTCAAGCTCTTAATGATTCAAGTTGGCTAGAAGCAATGCAAGAAGAGATGCAACAATTTCACAATCAGCGAGTTTGGATCTTGGTACCACTACACGATGGCAAATATGCCATTGGGACAAAATGGGTTTTGAAGAATAAAGAGATGCTAGGGGTGTTGTGATAAAAACAAAGCAAGATTAGTAGCTCAAGGCTTGAGACAAGAGGAAGGATTGATTATGATGAAGTGTTTGCACTGTTGCGAGTTGAAGCAATTCAATTTTCTTGGCATATGCTTCATACATGGGTTTCATGGGTGTATCGATGGATGTCAAGGGTGCTTTTACGTATGGTGAGATTGAAGAGGAGGTCTATGTCACTCAACCAAAGGGCTTTGAAGATCCAGATCACCCAAATCATGTTTACAAAGTTGTTAAAGCTCTCTATGGCTTACATCAAGCTCCCAAAGCTTGGTATGCTCGGCTTTCATCATTCCTGCTGAAGCATGGCTATAGGAGAGGTGCTATTGATAAAACTCTGTTTCTCAAGAAGAATTACTCCGACATCATTCTGGTGCAAGTGTATGTGGACGACATTATATTTGGTTCCACAAATGAAGCTTGGTGCAGGGAATTCGAGGAACTTATGAAGGATTGTAGGACCTTAGTTTTATCAACCTTATCACTTTACCAAGCAAACCCAACACGTATACAAGTATACCCACGTGAAACAAACACAAACAAAGCTTAGAAATAAGATGAGAAAGATGGTGACTTGAATGATATATCAATTCGTGTATGATGTGAGACAAGATAAACACAAGATGTTGTATATTCAATAAAGAAAAACACACACACACACACACTTTCAAGCACACCCCTCAAATGACCATTTGAGGGGTATTTATAGTACAAGCAACTTAAAACCCTAAAGGCTTTAGCTTGGGCTTTCTTTGGGCTTTCGTGGACTTGGATTGGATTACACATTATAAACGGCTAGCTAAGCTTAACGTTTAACCAAATAGCTTAGCCCAATCCACGAGCCCGTTGACTATTCTATCCCGATATCTAACACACGTTACAAAGTTCCTAATCGTGAATGACCATCACTTCTAATAAAACTATTAAGGCTAACAATCTCCCCCTAAGGGGTGGTCATTCAAACGATGCTCCACTTGATTAGGTCTCTACTTTCCTTGAGCTTGAACTTTGCGTGTAGATATAGAATAGTCTTGATTCTTTGTTCCTTCATGCTTTGTGATCAGATAATGTGGTTGTCTGCCGTTGTCAACTTCGTTGGTTAGGTGTCTCCACGTCTTTCTCCACCATGCTCACACTTCTATTTGACTTTGAGTTACCAATGATGTAGTTCTGGAGTCTTTAAACTTGGTAGATTCTTTGACATTGACGAAGAATCATCTCCTTTGATTATGATGAGAACTTTCATGTGTTGTTGGTATGAGCATGTGGCAAGTCTGCACGATCCATCCGCTCCGGAGCTTCCATAAGAAGAAAACATAAAACATTGTTAGTAATAAGCGGATTAAGCACTTACAAGTTTGAATTTTGAGGGTGTTATGACATAGTGTGAAAACACGTCTCTAATTCTCACAGAGGCCGTTCTGAACTGGAGTCCCACAAGTGAGATAACACGATATACCAAAGTACATCTGATTCGGATGAGTCGTGAGGTACACCAAGCATCACTTCACGATTGTAGACCGTTTGAGACACACTAAGCGTAATCCACGGAATTACCAAAGTGACTGCTTTGTCGGTCGCTTGATGTTGACCACGGCGGGAGTTTCCATTCAATCATGAAGATCACGGATGTGAAACTTCTCATAAATGTTCGGCGATTGCTAAGATCTGCGTGGGACTCTAGAATGTATCACTTGTGCCCTTATTGATGAACAACAAGCGATGAAATGTCATGTGTTCCTATGAGATCTTTTGATGAATCTCGTGGCTCTAGACTCAATAGTGCATTTTGGTTTTCTGGCGGAGACTAGGGAGAGGTCTCCTTCTTCAATACCAACGATCTCTAAGAAAGTCAATAGATTATGTAGGGTTCCAGTGAGAATGAAACAAATCCTTTTGAGAGGAATTGAGTGGCTAGAAGGTTTAGTGCGATGCGTCCTTTGGGTCCATGGCGTCTTGGTCTTCAATACCGGTGTCATCTAGTGACAACTAGTAGCGAGATGAATTGAACCCGGTTTACGCCCTAAGGTTGAATATGGAGGGCTATTTCTTTTCACCCTTTTCATTACATTTCTTTTAATTCTTCAACCCTTCTTTCTCCTTTCTCACATTACTCCTTTTTCAATCATTCCTAAGGACTTCTAATACTATTCTATTGGTGATGTCCTTGGGTAGATCCCTCCGGTTCTGGCGGATCATAGGACGAATTTCCTATCCTTAGTCACCTTATAACTCCATGATTGTCCTATTGTTGCCATAAAACCATTTTTCTTGAAAATCTCTCAGAGTGTTTATGATAGAAAACATGTTTGGAACACTTCGAGAGTTTTATATTTTGAAACACTCCCCTTCACATGTGCTTATATTGTTTTAACCGAAATCGCACATGCAGAGGGTAGAGTTCGCACTTTTGAATTGATCGACTTTAAATGAACAAGACCAATTCGAGACACGTTTACATCACTAGAGAACTAGCTTGAAATTATTACCCGTCTGGTCAAGTCCATAGAAAGTTTCTCGAGATGGTACATTATTCCTCGTCAATTCATTGGTTTCAATCGAGTCGAGCTCATTTTGAGATTCAAACACCGATTTTGATCACATTTTAATCACGTCTCCTCCCCTCAAAATAGCATTTACGTGATATTTTGATATCAACGGATTAAACAACATTTTAGAATCTTTTGGGAGACAAATGGATTTGATTTAAGCATGAATTTGGAACATTTTGTTTTATACTCCCCTTTAATAAAGCATATTCAATTAAAGGGTTTTAGAGGAGTTATCTTGAGCACAAACTATTTTGAAAGATTTTGAAAATCTTTTGAACAATCTTGAAAAGGTGCTCAAGATGATGATGATTCTCACCATTTTTAAATGTAGTGCCTTTCAAGCGTACACCTCATTTTTCGATCAAAGCACGAGTTTTGATTTGAAAATAATCAAAAGTCATCATTTGGTCCGGGTTTCGTCTTGATGTATCTGAAAGCCATTTTATTAAGAAATTTTGAGAAGCGACATGTTTTAGAAAACATATTAAAGAACTCTCGCTCAAGCATCTGTACATGCCCGTATCATTGTTGAATGACATTTCTAAACGTCTGAATATCGATTATACAAGAGACATGTCGTGAGAAGAATATTTTGGATTTTTGATTTTATATTGTTTTGTATTTTTGAAAGTTTTATATTTTTATATTTTGCTTTTGTTGGTTTTCAAATTTTGTATTTTGTTTTCAAAAATATTTACAATGAAGCTTTGGAAAATCATTTTCAAGAAGATTCGAGAAGGCGTTCTAACTCCTCGGGGTTAGGCCGCATTCAATTCGTCGAACTAAATACTCAAACCTTTCTTTTGGAAGGGCTTTAGTTAATAGATCGGCGAGTTGGTAATCTGTCTTCACGAAGAATAATTCAACAGATACCATTTTCGACGTACTCTTTGATGAAATGGTAGCGGACTCGATATGCTTAGTCTTTGAGTGATGAGCAGATTGCATGATATGGCTATGGCACTTTTCGAGTCACAATACATAGGTATTTTATCGAAAGTAAAGCCATAATCGTGAGTTGTGTTCTCATCCATAGAACTTGAGCACAACACGCAGATAGAGACACATACTCGGCTTTACGGTTGAAAGTGCGGTGCAATCTTGTTTCTTTGAAGACCGGTGACTAGCTTTTCACCCAAAATTGTGCTCCTCCGGATGTACTTTTTTCGTAACTTGATCACTGCGTGGTCCGCATCCGAAAAGGCAATTAGATCAAATCCGGTTCCTTCGGATACCAAAGTCCCATGTGAATGGATGTCTTGTGCACCGAAGATCCTTTTAACCTCTTTGAGGTGCGATTCGGTAGGCTTAGCACGAAACCGTGCTAATAAGCAAACGACAAAATGAATATCTAGTCGACTAGCGATAAGATACATGAGAGAACCAATCATGCTCCGATATTTCTTTGGATCAATAGGTTTCCCAAACAAATCGGCTCCAATTTTGGTGAAGTTACCATTGGTGTTCGACCGAGTCACAATTATTCATACCATGATTTTCAAAATCTCGGTAGTATATTTGGCTTGATTAATAAAAATTCCACGAGGGACCGATGTATTTGTAAACCAAGAAAGAATTTTAGTTCCCCATCATGGACATTTCAAATTTGCTTTTCATGAGATTTTCAAAATGTTTTGAAAGATTCGGATTAGTGGACCCAAAGATGATGTCGTCCACATAAATCGAACAATCAAAATGTCGTTTTGCATTTTGTGTAAACAAGGTAGGATCAACTGTTCCTTTGGTGAAATTGTTTTGGATAAGGAAAGAGACGAGTTCGTCATACCACGCTCATGAGCTTGTTTCAAACCATATATAGCCTTTTGAGTTTGTAGGCGTAGTCGGATGTTCCATGTCTATGAAGCCTTCGGTCGACTCACGTACACTTCTTCTTTCGAGTTCCATTCAAGAACGCGGTCTTAATGTCCATCGATAAACCGTGATGTTTTTGTGGTGCATAGGCCAAGAATATCTGATCGCTTCAAGTCTAGCTACCGCGCGAATGACTCTTCAAAGTCTATCCCTTCCTCTTGTCTCGTATCCTTTGGCCACAAGGCGAGCTTTGTTGCGAATATGATCATTTCTTCATCCCGTTTGTTCTTCCATAACCATTTAAGATCGATGACGAACGTCAATGGGTCTTGGAACCTTTTCCCACGAGTCATGTAGGCGGTATTGAAGAAGTTCCTCTGCATTGCTTCTATCCATGCGGGATCGCCATTGCCTCGCGAATGTTCTTTGGCTCTAGATTGCTAATTGAGCAAAGGTAAATGCACAAGTCGCAATCGGTGGCAAGTTGGCGTCTCGTCCGAATTGGCCTTGAAGGTTCACCAATAAATTGTTCAATTGGGTGGTCTTTTGTCCACTTGAGTAGAAGGATACCGTTGGTTATCGTGTGCGAATTAGATGGTTCTCGTAAGCTTGAGGAAGATTCGGTGATTCCGTAGCAAGCGGGTTTTCAAATAAGTCTTCATCTAACGTTGCATCGTTCGGTTTTGGTTTTGCTCATCAACTGCTGGTAGAGCGGGTGCATTAACTTGAGTAGAAGTAGATGATGTTGATGGAGTTGGTGCATTGGTTTCGACCGTTGTAGATGCATCTTCGTTGGTGGTGAAGGATGATTTTGAGCGGGTGCGGTGGAATGATGGTTTGATGCATTTGTCGAAGTTCCACCATAGTATTCATCGAACATTAACTCGAAGAAATTCTCCCATTCTTGTTCTTTAGGATTGTCAAGCGAAGTTGATTGAGCTCTTTGAGGTACGAGTCCGAATCGATGTGTCCGTAAGTCAGCCGGTTTAGTGCGGGTTCTAGAGCGAGTCTCTCGAAGCCATCTGTGAAAGTTCGTCAAACGTCACATTCATCGTCTCCATGATCCTCTTTAGCCTTCACATTATACACCACAATGCCCTCGAGTTATCTCGAATATCCAATGAAGATTCCAATATCACTTTTGAAAAAGTTTTCCAAGATCTTCTCTGATTCATTCGTAGGATAGCACAAAGCGCCAAACACGTGAAAGTAAGAGATATCCGGTTTTTCATTGTTCACTATTTCATATGGGGTTTTATTGAATCTTGTCTATGAGTGTAAAGCCTAAGTTTTGCAACTAGTCTTCCTACTCGTTTAGCGTAATTACTTTTTGGGACGTTCTTCTTACAGAGCTTATCATTCACATTCTTAGAAACACAATCATCTTGAACATTTAAAGATTTCTTGCAAGTTAAACAAAGAGATTCAACACATTCATTAGACTTAGCAAGTTTCATAGGTTCAATACATTCGGATGAAATGTCTTTCTTATTCAAAGGTTGTAAATTCCTAGGGTGTTCTTCTACTTTCTTCTCTTTATTCAAGCTACTACTCCTAGATGCGATCGAGACTCTATTGTTCCTTGTATTGCTCTTAGGCTTTAGTCTGCTGCTCCTAGAGGTGCTTTCTAGTCTGTAGAAGGTGAGGCACACGCATTAGGATTCACATTTTTATGAAGGAGGTGGTTTCGGCTATCCTAGTCTCTTTAGATGTGGAGGCCGGCGCATTAGTGGTACTCATCTTAAAAGGCCAGTGCTAAAACTTTAGGATTCTCAATAACCGCTTTCCTTTATCAACATTTTGTTTAGGTAGGGCGGTGGGTGGTGGTTTTGATGAAACATTTTCTCATTGACTTTTGGAGGAGGCAAAGAGCAGACATTTTGGTTTTGAAACCGGTTTGGGAACATTTGCTTTCTCCATGATCAATGGTTTTGTAATCACAGTTTCCAACGCCTTTCCTTTTGACTTTCGGTGAGCCCTCAAAAGATCATTTTTGCTTTCATGTCATTGTAGGCACGCTCATACGACAATTTGTCATACTTGCATTCCTCGGTTTTCGATCAAGTTGTTTAAAATATGAGATATTTTCTTTTCAAGTTTCATAAGAGCTTTTCATATTTTGAAACAATTTGGAGGTCTCGGTGGAGTCTTTCATGATCTTCAACGAGAATATGTTTGCAAAATGATGGACATAATATCGATGGTCGAGAACATCTTGAGAGAGAGTCATTAAACTTTTCCAAAACTTTGATGTGTTCAACACTTTCATTAGCTTGCTTTACCGGATTTATGGTCCTTGACAAAGTCGGTTGTTTCTTTCAAAAACGCTTGTTCAAAATGAATTACCCTTGAGTTGATGTTATTCGGTGAGGGCAATTTGAGTTTCAAAAACTTTTACATTCATTATCAAAACTATTAAACCGGATGTTTCTAATATTGGTTTTAGTTTTAACGGTCTCTTGAAGATCCGCAATTCTAGTTTTCACATTTTCCAAAATACTTCTCGCATCACTTGTGTTAAAAGGATTGTTTGAAGACATTTGTTCAATGTTCGAAAGAGATTTGGAGACAACAACCGGTTTTGAAGCGATTTTGGCTGGTGTTGACACTTTGTTTGAAACACTTTGTGTGGTGGAAAACTTTGATTGTTCTTTTGGGAAACAAAAGGAATAACATTAATTTGGTTCCATTTGTTATAATCAATCGGTTTGATTTCGGATGTTTTGTTTCATTTTAGATCTACTCTCCTCGAGATAGTTCCAACGTTTCAAGAGAATCATGCACAATTATAGGTTCATGCAAAGGTTTTCCATTGTTCAACACATTTCGTTCTTTACGAGCTTTCTTGAGGAAACAAGGAGGTGAGTTACCAAGAGCCATTTTTGAAGTATGAAAATCGGATTTACTTGATTAGAAAGCATCTTGATTGTCTTAGCGGAATGACCCGTTGTAAGAAGTAAATTGTCCAATTTTTGATCGTTTCAGTTTTATCAAGAATCTCATCAAGAAGAGAATCTTCTCGTTTTGCAAAATCGACAATCAACTTCTTCTTCTCTTTTCAAGATCGAATATGTTGCTTTTTGTTTAGAAAGTTGGTCATTTAGATCGAAATATCCTTGTTTAAAGATTTGATTTTCAAATTGATTCACATCAAGTGTATCGTATTTGAGTTGCAATTGTTTTCTCTTAAAAGCAGAATCTCGATAACCAATTTCTAATTCGGACATTTTGTTTGTATGAAATTCATAGGCTTTGGCATGCTCTTTGTAACTCTCAAGCTCGTGGTCAATTTAGCATTCGCGGCCTTAACCCGCGATTGACCGTTCTAACTTTTTCAACTTCAATGCCACATTGATTGATTAATGATTCAACATAAGCACGTGTTTCCTCATCGGTCTCAAGATTTTGTGCCACGACCTCCAATAGGATCTACATCGGAGTCTCGAGTTAGTATTGCTACAACTCGGATTGTCCGGTATGTATCATAAGTAGGTGTCTTGGCGTCGCACGAATCTTGTTCGTCATGAGTAAACACATCAAATATGACATTGTTATAGCATGGATCAATGATTGGTACCTCGAGACACGGTATTGGCGTCATAGGCGGAGGTGAGTCGACTCGGTGTCATACTTAGCTCTCAAGATTTGCCATGAAGATGCAATTCACATTAATTTCCTCGAGGTCTTCCAAATCATCCATAATAGCCATAAAGTCATGTTCCTCAAGACTCAACCGAAATCCAGTAGCGTTCCTTTTGTACCAACAGAGAGTTTCGAAGATACTCAAGATCGTTCTTGTTTGGCTTAGAAGGACAATTCCTTGCCATGTGACCCATTCCTTGACAGTTATAACACTTAATCGATTACACGATTCACATTTCCATGATTCCCAACATTTGGAGCGCAACATTCGATTCGATTACCCATCGCTCTATTCCCAACATTCTCGTCTCATCGATTACCACGATTCGAACCTTTGATTACCCATACGAAATCCAAGTAGCATATCCTGCGATTCCCAATAACTCCAACCATTTGTCCTTGATTACCCATATTCACACCCGGTGTGCAATTTTCTGTTGTAGTGTTTGATGATATCCTTTGGTTGTTGTTAGTAGGTGTGGAATAGTGACCTTTGATTACTTGACCCAAGAGAGAAATAATTTGGGACATAGGGTCTTCTTGATCGATTCGAGATCGGTGATTTCTTGTTCTGGTATTGTGGATCTGGATAGAATTGTTGTTGTGGTCGCAAGTTGTTGTTGTTGGAAGATGATGAAGCTTGTTGTTGTGTATTCACCGAAGATAGAGTCTTAGCAATGAGTGCCAATGGATCATGATTCTTTGCCAATCTTTCTTTCCCGACTTCATTCACTTCATTTTGGTTTTGTTTGAGAAAATCATTCGATTGATCAAAGTTCACCGATGAAGGTCTTTTGTTTGGTTGACAATAGTTACATATCGTCCCCATTCTTACGGTAGATTATTCAGAACTTGATGTTTTGAGCGATAGTTACGGGTGTCGACTTGTTTCGATTAGCTCATTCATCAAAGTGCAAAACCTTCCATAGTAGGATTCAATGGATTCTCCGGTGTAGAAGTGAACTTTTCCCATTCGATTAGCAACTTGTTCTCCATTTCTTGATGACCAATTTGCATTCCATGACAAAGTCGTCTAACACGTTCCCACATATCGAAAGCGTTCACTGGCTGTCTACCGCAAAGAAAGATGTCTATTGGTAAACCCGTTGGATAATATGAATTGCCATGTCATCTGCTTCGACTTGTTTCGATCCTCTGCGGTGTATTGATTCGTATTGAAGACGAGAAGATGGTGCGGTGGGAGGTGTTGCATCGTGATTTCGGTACATTAACTTGTCGAGGTGGAAGGGTCCATCTGAATGGATTTAATCATGAGTTTGCCATTAGGTTTGGTCTTGATGTAACGGAGCATTCGACTTGTCCATTGAAGATAACCACCTTTTGCCAACATAGGAGGTCGGTTTTCGACCACCGGTGCATGAATGTCTTGTTGAGTAGCCATTGATGAAGGTATGATCGATAAAGTTGATGTAGGATCGATTCAACGATAAAGGAGTTGTGGTTGATGATGATTAAGCTCGGTTGAGGGTTTTCGAAAGTCGTGCTCGTAAACTCGGTTCTTAAAAATTTTCGCCCAAAATTTGAAATTCACTATAAAAATCAATTCTAAGGTCGTATGAAAAATTTGAGTTATGACAATTTTGACGCCAAATTTGACCGAAAAATTTGAATTTAGGCCCAAAATTTGAATTTTGACCAAAATTTTCACAGTTATACCAAAATTTGAATCTCGCGTAAAAATTGAGCGTTTAGTCTCCTCAAAATTTAATTTTACTCAAGTTTTCCGCCAAAAACGTTTAGTCTTTTTTTTTTTTTTTTTTTTTTTTTATAAACCTTTATGCGTAGAAAGAGAGCTTAGGCGTAGAAACACAAGTTCTGAGTAGAAACTTAGGCGTAGGATCTTATCGTGGGATCTTAGGCGTAGGATTCCTTAGGCGTGGGATCTTATGCGTGGGTTTAAAGTTACAGTAGAAAAAGTTAAGCGTAAGATTTAGCTTATGCGTAAGAAAAACTTAGGCGTAAGAAAATGCTTATCGTAAAGTATTCTACGTGAAGTCGAAACTTATGCGTAAGATTAGGGTTTTGCCCAAAATCCTTTACACTATCACGATGTAAGAGATATCCAAAGTCGAAGTGTTCCACACACTTATCCAAGTGAGGAATGAGTCACCGTTAAACGAAGATTCTTCACCAAAAGTTACGAGTAGAACACTATCGTAGTTGACTTTCTTACGAGTAGAACTAGGGTTTTGACATACTCGTAAAAATTTTCAATGATTCAACCAATTTCTCTTGCACGAAATCCTTAAAACACTCGAATAACCCAAAAATGTTGACCTTTTTCACCCAAAGTGCCTAGAAAAGTTACGAGTAGAAATGACCAATAAACCAAATACGAGCTTAAAATGAAGAAAACACGTAAAGCTTGAACTTTTGCAAAAAGCGAAACTTTAGCACCAAATAAACCTTAAACCACAAGAATCTTGAATTTTGAGTGCAAAATTAAAGCTTTAAGCTTTTCAAATATGAAACGTGAGTACCAAAACTTAACGTAACCCTTCAAAACAAACACAAACACTCCTAAACCATTGTTAGGCGATTGATACCAATTGTAGGACCTTAGTTTTATCAACCTTATCACTTTACCAAGCAAACCCAACACGTATACAAGTATACCACGTGAAACAAACACAAACAAAGCTTAGAAATAAGATGAGAAAGATGGTGACTTGAATGATATATCAATTCGTGTATGATGTGAGACAAGATAAACACAAGATGTTGTATATTCAATAAAGAAAAACACACACACACACACTTTCAAGCACACCCCTCAAATGACCATTTGAGGGGTATTTATAGTACAAGCAACTTAAAACCCTAAAGGCTTTAGCTTGGGCTTTCTTTGGGCTTTCGTGGACTTGGATTGGATTACACATTATAAACGGCTAGCTAAGCTTAACGTTTAACCAAATAGCTTAGCCCAATCCACGAGCCCGTTGACTATTCTATCCCGATATCTAACACACGTTACAAAGTTCCTAATCGTGAATGACCATCACTTCTAATAAAACTATTAAGGCTAACAAGGGTGAATTTCAAATGAGTGCTATGGGAGAACTTACTTTCTTTTTGGGTCTCCAAGTTCGTGAAACAAGATGGCATCTTTATCGGTCAAGATAAATATGTGAGGACATTTGAAGAAGTTTGGTATGGAAGGTGTTAGGATCGCCACAACACCTTATGAAGCTCCAAAGGCTAAAGCAAATAATGAACGAGATCTACCGTGAATGTTCATCATGCAGTCCATGATTGGTTCATTGATGTATTAATGACTTCAAGACACGATATTACATTTCTTTGTGAGTGTTTGTTCTCGACATCAAGTCACTCCACTTGCTTCCCATCTCAATGCGATCAAGAAGATCTTTAAGTACCTCAAAGGCCAACCTCTTTTAGGCCTTTGGTACCCAAAAGAATCTCCTTTCAAGTTGGAAGCATATAGTGGCGAGTGATTATCTTGGTGCAATCGGATAGAAGATCCACAATGGCGGTGCCAATTTCTTGGCAAGAGGTCGATTTCTTGGCAATGCAAGAAACAAACCATTGTGGCCACCTCAACTCTTCAAGCGATGCGTTCTTCTGCTGCAAATTGTCGTGGGCAAGTCCTTTGGATTCGAACCAATTCTTTGGACTATGGGTTCAACTTTATGAACACTACAATTCATATAGATAATCAAAGTACCATCTGCATAGTCAAAATCCGGTTTTCACAAGAGAGCGAAACACATTGAAATCGGGCACCACTTTATAAGAGATGCTTATGAAAACATTTGATAAAAGTGGCTAAAATCCATCTTGATGATAATGTGGCGGACTTATTAACAAAAGCGTTTGATGGACCAAGGTTTCAACACCTCGTGGTCAATATTGGAATGCTAAACCCTTGATTGCATAGTTTAAGGGAGGCATAGGCCTCGGGGAGGCATATGCCTCGTGGGAGGATTTGTGCAAACTCTGCAGATTTTTGTATATTAGTTTTTGTATATTAGTTTGTTTTCTAACTCTAACTTCTAATATTTCTCTAGTTTGTTTTGTTGTTGTGTATGTTTTAGTGTACATTTTGCGGTTATCATCTTGCCTTTTGTCATTCCTTATCGGATTAAGTATATACATCCCATGATCAAGATCAAATTCATCAAGAGTGGCTCATTAGTACATGGTCGATAGTCGAAAGAGTGTTGCTTGTTTCTTCCGATAACAAATCTTGAAGCATACAATTTGATTCTCTTGAAGATAATCTTGAAAGAAAAGAAATTGAAGTCAAATTGTTCATTCATTCATTCAAGAAAGTTCTGACTTCGACTTACATAAAGTCAACCTTCTATTTTGCATCCTCAAGATCTGGTTGTACACTTAAGCTAAGCCTAATCTAGTGTATATCTTTCATTCCGAAATCTAATGGAATCTTGGATATGCATTTGATCTTGGCTTTGCTTTAAGAGGTCTTCGTAACCACCCATTCCGCTTAAGCGGGTGGTTGGATATGCATGACCAAAGACGACGAAGATGCTAAGGACCAAAATGGAAGGATGGATTGATGCAAGCGATTGATGATGACGATGACCACGCAGGATGACGAAGAGAACTATCGTGTCCTTTGTGCTTCATCTATTCATTTCAACCAAATGCAATCGATCCACCCTCCTTAAGCCCTTCTACTATACGATGTGTGTTCATGCACCAAAAGATGGCGATGAGACCAAGAACCACCTCTCTATCTTTGGGAGTGGCGGATTCTGCACGAGGTCTTTGATGAGACCGAGGTGCTGGAGATGGGAGTAAGTTCCTCCTTATAGGAGTCATCGTAATCATCGCAGATTCACTTGGATTCACTACAATGTCATCTTGAAGAAGGAAGAAAGGGCAATTTATTTGGTCTTGGATAGGGTTGAGGAAAGTAATGGAACCATGGGTTTGATTCACCACTTGATGATGATGAAGAGGATGATGAAGATGAGGAAGTGAGATCTATGATCTCAGGTTTGGAAGTCATAGTGCAATTGGGTTAATTGGGGTTATTTGGCTTCTAGGGTTTGTGGTAAATATTTGGGGATCTTGGTGAAAAGATGAGTTACATTGGGATCATTTTATAGACGGATTCAAGGTTCAATGAGTTTAATGCAAGTGGGTGGCACAGTAATTCTAGAAACTTACCGAAGATATTCTTATCTTTGATGCATTCTGCTGATGCCATAACTTCAGCAGATTGATCATGTGTTTCTGCCGAAGTGTTATTTTGGGTTGGGTCAAAGATGTCCTACACGTCAGCAATGGTCAACCAAACGGTCCATTTTTCTTTGACTATAATTTGGGCAAAAACACTTCATCCACCATCACTCGCTTCAGAACAAACGAATTCCCTCTCATTTCACTTTCACAAACACTCACCATTTCAAAGTCATAACCCTAAACACTCATATTCCTCATGGCTCTTGAATTTAAACATGATCACAACAAAGTTGCATTTCTGGGTAATGGCAAAGGTTATGAATTATACGAACCAATGGTGGAATTTCTGAAAAGGTCCAAAATTCGTTATGCTCTAACTCATTCTCCAAATGAGATATATGAGTCTCTGATCACTCAATTTTGGGAAAGCTACGAGAGAGAAGCGAGGCGAGATTAGGTGTGATTGATGAAGCAGTACAATGTTACTGAGGACACGATTAGAGGAAGCTTCACTTGGAAGATCTTGATGGAGTATTTTACTCTAATCGTGAAGATGTCTTGAATGGACTAAGGGCTATGGGTATCGTGGTACGGGGCGATATGTGGTTGAAGAAGGAACTTTGCGAAGTGGAGGTTCTTGGTTCACACGTTGCTTCAATGCATAAGCAACAAGGCGGAGGATGGGACCGATTCTCTACGATGGGATATGGTATTGTGTGTCTTTCTCGAGGGTAACTTTCAATTTTTCTAAGTATATTTTCGAAAACATGGTTGAAAATATTCAAAAGACAAAGGAAAATTTTAATGTACCCAAGGTTTTTACAAATTATATTAGACACCTCTACCCAAGCCCAAGCTTTCTATCCTATAGGTTCTTTGATCGCTAAATTGTTTGCAACCATGAGAACCCACTTTCGGGGGAACATCGTCCCTTGCTAGCAGCCATGTTGCCCCAGGTAATGAGGTCTGCGATGAGGAGAATGTGACTCATAATCCTCCTACCTCACCTGTGGCTACTGATGGTAATCCATTGGTTAACATTGATGAGGGCGCATCTTCAACTGTTGAAGCAACTCATGTTGCTCCAGTCCAACCACCATGTCCCAGCCCTTCACCCACACTTGCTACTCATGATGAGTCAGATTTGCATAGACCACCCACACCAAGTCCTGTGAGGGATCCTCTCGATGAAGATCTTCCCCACATTGAGCATGACCAGGATACTTCTGAAAGGTCCAATGAGGCTCCCCTTACCACAGAGCAATCTGCTGGTGGAGCTGAGGACCCCATTACTCTCTCATCTGTGTATGCTCTTGTCAACAGGTATGCTGCAGAGGTTAATAATCTGAAAAAGGAACTTGCAGAGACCAAATTGTCTCTTGGGGGTAAAATTGAAGAACTGCAGAATCAGGTTAAGGTCTTAGAGCACAAACTAAAAGGGTCTTCCAAAAGGAAACTTGTGGTTTCCTCTGATGAAGAACAAGAAGTTCCTCCTTTGGGTCTCTGGACATGTTGGTGAAGTTTCTCTCAATGACCCTTCATCGAGAGTCGCCACTTCATCAAAGAAGAAGAAATGCTACATACACGGAAGAAAGAGATCGATCTTCATAAGGTTTCTTCGAAGCTTGAGAGGAACACAGGGTTGATAAGGTCGCATCTGGCGATATGCAAATGGAGGATGCATCTCCGGATCTTGGTCAATCTTCATCTGTTCAAGAACCATCGTGCCCTTCACCTTGCAGATCTTCACGATGTTGTTGTCTTGACCACTCCAGTTGATAATCTACATCAACATGTTGATCTAGGTACTCGAAGAGAAATTCCTATAGTTGATCTAGCGAAGAAGAGTGTGCTAAGCGACACGATGATAAAGGGAAAAATGTCATCGAAGATGAACTTGGTCCTAACACGGTGACCGAGGAGGAAAGGCTAGGTCAAGCAAGTAGATTGGCGAGTTTGAAAAGTCAAAGGAAAGTGTAGCATTGGCTAAACAACTTGAAACAGAGGAATTTTCATCTCTAACTCACGAGAGAAGAAAAGAACTAGATAAACGAGGGTTCGGATGCTCACGAACAATGGGATATTCTAACTCGACAAGTCATTTCAAGACCTTCTCTAGCTCAAAGTATATTAGGTGAAGATTTCCTCAGTGACAATTATGTGGAGCGAATGATGGCTCAGGGAAGACAAAGGAGGCAAGAAGCAATTGCACAAAAGAGGGCCATCCAAGCTCAGAAGGCCAAAAACAAACCTCCCACTAAAGATGAAATAAGAAGGGTGGTGAAAAACCAATACTCACTGTCCAACTCTGGCCTAACAATGAAACAAGTCAAGGCTTTTCCTGATCATGTCCTGTATCGCAAGTATAACCAAATCATGACGGAAAGATCATCATCTTTAGCACATTCTTCCAACTTAAAAAGGATTTCAGAGAATGAAGCTGTTCAAGAAGCCAAAAGACTTAAGGCTGATGATGCTCCAACCAAGGAATCCTCTCCAGTCATTCCTGCTGAAGCAACTTCTGAAGTTGCCTCCTCTACAACCAAGGGTCAATCTGTGAAACATCTTCCATTCCTCCAAGCACACAAGCATCGCTCCTCTCCTCGGTGGCACTTTGTTGTCACATGGAAGATTCTGAAGTAAAGGAAGCTGATCTCACAGAAACTAAAACAGAGAGGGCGATAAAGATATTCCACAGGATGAAAGCACTTCGCACTTCAACCGAGTCTCCATCTACCAATACAAGTCCTACTACCAATGCACTAGATGAAAATGCTCCCCCTCAGGAAATCTATCAGCCTGGGAGGAGGCAGAAGAGAATGGCCAAAATATCTCCTTTGGATCTTGAAGCTGATGACTCAGCTTTCATTGTAGAAGGGTCTCTCACGATTTTCACGATGGACACTCAGATGGGGTGATAGAGTGGAAATTAAAAATGATGAGATGAATGTTCTTCTTGAAGGAACTCCATTTAATGGAATTCACCTTTCTAAAGGAAATTCTACACTTGATCGATGTATGGACTTAATTTCTCTATTCACTCAAGTTACCACCCATTATCGCAACAAGGAACCTCAAGGTTACGGGATGTTTTACCAGAGATCTTCAAGTTCTGTTGAACTCCCACATTCCCAACAAAGAAAGCATCTTCCATTTGGGAAAACTCACATCGGTGGAAGCTTATATCCTGGAGATTCTATCCTCTCCCTCGGTGCATGTCCTTGAGACTAAGGGTGGAATCACTTTGTGTGCATGTTGTCCGAAGAAAGTACCGCCTAAAGACTTATGGAAAGATGTTGAGCGTAAAGGTGGAAATTCCTCCGGATCCGATTGGAAATGAAAGGCACTCGCTTTAGCTTGGTGGGATTGATCAAAACTCAACTTCAACAAGCGCAATAGGCCTCTTCTTCATACATATCAGGACACTTGGTACTCTCTGCACTACTTTGTTTTGTTCATTTTAGTTTGTTTTGTTTATGTTATTTGTCTATTTTTTTTCTAAAGTTTCTTTTTAGAAGTAAAAGTCTTTCATAAAAAGAAAACTCACAAAAACATCATTTTAAAAATAGTGATAGCGTTTATTTAATAAAAATTAGGTCTTTACTTTTCCTTTTCAACTGATTATTAAGCTTTTTCAGTGTTATAAACCTGTTATTAGTTAAAAAAAAAAAAAAAAAAAAAAAAAAAAAAAACTTTTCTGCAGGATTTTTTAATTCGATGGTCTTTAACTCACCGGATGTACCTTGTGTATGTCAAAGAGTTGGCTAGTCCAAAGGTACAGACTTTGGTAAAGACACATCAAATCTGTTGATAAATTGTAATGGTTTGCTCAAAATCATAGGGTTTGCAACCACCCATGCTTAATCGCCGAGGGTTGTATGGTCATCAATTCACCATGGTCTATTCTGTTTGGAATCCAAGAATTGGCTAGCCCACATGAATTTGGCATGTGGTAAAGGCAAGCGAATCCATATTTGGTTCTCAATTCACCAATTCCAAGAATTGACTAGTCCCGAGCAAGCGGCTACGGTAAAGACAAGCCAAATCCGTTTATATGGTTCTTTGGTTTGCCAATAAATCGATGGTTATCAATGTACCATAGTTTTCGAACTCAAACATGTGGCTACTCCAGTAGTAATGGCTATTGGTAAAGAGACATCAAATCCATTAATTTCAATGATTCACCTCTCACGGAGTTAACACACCGGAAGTGATGAGAATAGTATTGAACTTATCCGTTTTGATGTACATGATGTCATATGTTGCTTTGCAAAGACACGGTGCTTCTGATTAATTCATCATAGAGATGTTCTTCTTTCGAATCTTTGTTGCCGATCCTCAAGATTACGCCATCCATAGCTCGAAGTGTTTAAGATATGGGAAGGATCTTGCACGAAATTATTCAATGGCGGTACAATCCTCAACCACATTATCGATGTATCAAGGCGGAACTTAACCTCGTCAAATTCCGGTTTAGGGAGGATTGTTGGGAATTAAGGAAAACTACCGATTCTCGCGAAGCATAAACCATCGATTCGCGAAGATCCCGAAGTGATTACTAGAAGAAGAAAGGAATCTGCCGGGTTATACTTTGAGTAGTGTTAAAGCAGACATTGTGTTGTCTTTGAAAGTGGGAACCACGTGGAGAGATAAGCTCGGTTTAGAGTAAAAGTCAACAGTATGTATAGGTTGGCGCCGTATTATGTAGAGCTTATCAGAATAAACAATATGATTAACAAAACAATATGATTAGTTGCATGCTTGTCTAGAAGCATGCTTGGTCTAGTTTAGTAGTAGAAGCGTAATTTGTCAACGCTCACTAGGGTTTCTTGCCTATATAAGAAACCATGTTAGTTTGTAATAGATAAGCTTTTCTCAAGTTTCTCAAGTCTTGTATTCTATCCGAAACATAGAGTTTCTATAATCAAAGATCTATAGAGGATCAAAAGTGTTCTTAGTTATTATAACTTGTATTTATTTTCCGCTACAATACCAAGTTGTAGAGATCTTCTATTAGTTTGCTTGTGATTACATAGGCAACACTAACGATCTCCGAGTGCTTAAGATCTATCAAGGTCTGTCTGTTTCTAACATTACTTCTTTTAAATGACTTCCACCTTAACCTAGAATGTATGAAAACTCAAACGGAAGTTAACTCAGACTCCTGCATGCATTAACACTAATAAATCACATATGACGACTCGTTTACCCTACGTGAACACGGCCAAAATCCTTTCCCCCTCCCTTGATTCAATATGTATGCAATATACATGCAAATCCCAGCTCGCTACATGTTGTTTTCCCGACTCACAACCCATTCGACACCCACAAACACTTAATCATTTACTCAACACGACATGATACTAACCTACATCTTAACATGAGTACTCGATCACCAAAGGCTGTTTTAAAAGACTTTCGCTAGGGTAAGGTACGCATGCAACTCGACACTCAAACAAAGTCACAACATGCTTATTAATGTGACGCATATTTTACTATCACTTAGCTCATTAACGAGACCAATGAGTTCATGTTTCACGTTTATTTACGCCACACCATTTCGACTCAAACCATGCGCTAACCTTAAATGTATTATACATGTTCATGATTCATGTGGCTCGACATAATTAAGTGTTTTACGTTCGCATGTTTTACAATTACTTAAACGCGTGACATACTTCATTCATATAGTCCGATTCATACATGTTGCTCGCAATATACCTCACGGATCCAAACATCTACTTAACGTGTTGCATGCAAAAGAAATTTAGACGAAGGGAAAGTTATACCTTGGCGAGGCTCGGATCACACGCACGTCGAACACAAGGAGTAGCAGAGACCGATCGGAAAAGAAAGAAAAAGAGCAGGGAACCCTTGTGTGCCGAGACTTTGTGTAGCTAGGGTTTCAAGTTTGAGGTTTGTGTTTCGTATATATAGTCACCGATCGGGTCCTTAAGGGATTGAGGGTGGGCTTCGGCTCAACAAGGGAAAAAGGAAAGAAAAGAAAACAGCCCGTGGGCTTATGTTGGGTAGTCGGCTTGAACCCAAACGAAACAAAAGGCGCAGCCCACTTGGCTCTCGGCTTGATCCAATCCGGACGCAAACATCACACGGCCCAAAGTGACGAGCGGCCCAACCTTACGTCGCGTGACTTATATTCTTTTGTCGTACCAATGTCGTTAATTTATATACACGTTAGGTTTTTCACGTAAAATATAAATTAGGTTTTTAGTTTCGTTAAATGAACGTTATTATATTTTACGTATTTTAAAATTTTGATTTCAATGGTAAAATAGTCTTATTATGCGTTTATATTTTTAGGGTTTTACACTCTATCAATACCAATTTACATGGCTGCTCTTATAAAGAGTGAATGATATTTCTTACAACTTAAAAACTTAAAATTAAGTAATGTTAGTTGAGCATTATACATTGATTAAAAATGGTAATATTAGCTACAACTAAATTAATATTTTAAATAATGTTTAATCCTTAAACTTTTATCATTTTTTGTTTCTAACTCATAAATTTTTTTCTCCCAATGACTAAAATAAGTTTTGCATCAAGGGTCAAACTAGATTTACGATTTCACAAATATAATTATTTGCCGCCATACACTGTCGCTTTGCGCGAGTATTCATCTAGTAGAAAAATAAAAGATGCATTTAAACTTGAATAAAAATCGCAATGCAGGTGTTATATGATTAATATGAAAAGAAAACACATAAGCCACAATTCACTATTTTTATGCATACTTCAATTTATCATGGGACAGCCCTGATAAGACTTGGTCTTAGTCCTTCTTGCATGTATCAGTATTTTGCGCCTCAAAATGATTCTTTTCCTCAAGGCTCATGGCTTTGTCCCTTGTGTCACGTGGCTTCCAAGGTGGTTCTTGTTCGGTTTAGAGAAAAACAAACTTTGGTGAATGGCATCGGTGACCGAAGAAATGTTTCCAACCAGAGAAAGATGGCTAACATGTCCTTGCTTTTGGTTTGCCTTCTTTGGGATGAGGTGTGGCATTCACTCACATCTGTTGTACTTAATTATTTTTTTTAGTAATAATATTTTACCGGGGGTAACCTTTTACTCAAAAAAAATATAAATACCCCGTTACCCTTTCATTTTCCTCACACATTCATATCTTATTCCATCTTTCATACTTCTACTTAAAAAATGTCTCAAAGTACTCCAAAAAATAAAACCCCCAAATCAACGTCAACACTAAAACGTGCCAACACCCGATTCCAATTTCTAACCTTGTCACTCATAACTAGTTCATTTCGAGCTCCAACTTTTGTTTATGGAACACAAACACTACAATACAAACAAACACAATACCACAAGCCACCATTCGTACCTCCACAACAACAACAACAAATAATGTATCAGCAACAAATGTATCACGATCTTACATCACAACAAATGTTTTGTGATTCTTCATCACCAGCTCTGAACCAATCTCAATTGGTTTCTCCCATTCATCCATTCAACGTTGATGATTTTGAGCCTATGTCAAGTTATGAACCTCAATTGGTGATGAATCTCCCGTCGAAGAAGTCCCGCCCCCAAATGAGAATCCGTAAAAAAGATGTCTAAAAAACCAATGGCCAAAGAGGTACGTAACATTCCATGGACCACGACGGAAGAAATTGCATTGTGTCAAGGATGGGTTCGATCGTCCGAAGGTAGCGCCAAAGGGAATCCGAAGAAACCAGATGGATTTTAGATAGAGGTATTAGGTTGTTTGAGCAAAAATGGGGTAGCCGACATTCATATCCATCGCCGTAAAATGGAAAAGTATACGTCCTAAAGCCGCTCAATTTTGTTCGGTTTACGGTAATGTGGTTAGAAAGAGCGAGAGCGGATCCAATGACGAACATGTCCTCGAAAAAGTTATTGATGAATATCATGCTAAATTAGAATGCATTTCAGTCTTTATCATGCATGGAGAATTTTAAAGGGCTGTAACAAATGGCATAAGGTGGAAATTCATGCATTTGAGAAAAATTGCGCAAAAACTAAAAGTAAGCGGTCAAAGACATTTGAGTTTACCTCGTTTAACACATTAGAGTCAACACAAGGTAGTTTTAAGCTCAACAATGCAGTGGATGAAGATGAGGATGAAGATGAAGAGGAAGAGGAAGAGGAAGTGCGAGATGTTCGACCAATGGCAGGGGCAAAGCCAAGAAAAAGTCAGCATCATTGGCATCCTCGTTAGCTAATGGGGATGAAGGTATTGTGAAGATGTTGGTGAAAGAATGGGAAAATGCCACTACTTCTCTTTTTTTCGACCAACCAAGTAAAAAGTGATGCGTATGTTGAGATGAAGGAAAATGAACTGGCGAAAAAGCAAAAGAAGTACGAACTACAATAACAAATGTTCGACTTCTAACAACAAAAAGAAAAACAAGATGATTTAATGTTCTATCTTTCTCTCGATGTTCATTTGACCGAAATTAATTGCGAAAAAGTCTTGGACCAAAAGCAGAAAATTAAAGAGAAATATAATTTAAATTATTAGTTTATGTTTAATTTCATAATATGAGTTTAACTAGTTTAAGTTTTTAATTATTAATGCATGTCTTTTTCACTTTTAATGAAAATTTAATTTTTATATTTATTTAATTTGGTAATAAAATGAATTTGATGGTTGGTTAGGTGGTAACCATTATGACTCAAATATAAAGAGAAGGTGATGTGCTAAAAATATATATCAGCCGAGGTAGAGGTGAAAGTCAAGTAAAAAGTGACCACTAAGAGCATTAGGTGTCACAACAAGCCTAAGCTTTTCATTCGGGGCCAACTGGTGCCACATCACTTCCACATCGCCATAACAAACTTCCACAACTACCCCCCATCACTCACAACAAACCTCAACTTACTCATTTGGGGCCCACCACTTACAACTTTATTTTTTGTATTTAAATTTTCAAATAAACTAAATTCATTTAATTAAAAATAAACATACAATACAACACAATAAAAAATATACGAAACGTAAAATAAAAATACGGTAAAAAAACACACACGTACTTTCAAATTTAAACACAATAAAAAATATACGAAATATAAAATAAAAATATTAGTTTTACACTTTTGAATTACAAAAGAAAAAATCAAAACACCCCTTTTAAATTCAAATTCAAAATCAAATTCAGTTCGAGCGGGATTATTTAAATTTAAATTCAAATTCAAAATCAAATTCAAAATCAGATTCAAATTGGAGCGGGATGATTCAAATTCAAATTCAAATTCAAAATCAAAATCAAAATCAAATCTGCCTATATATACAACTCTACCAGAGTTGTTTATCACACACAACTTACACACACAACTCACACACACAAAAATGTCTCGCAAAGACTTCTCTCAACAATTCCCAAGTCCACCACAACTGCCAGAAACTACTTTTCCTCAAGAAGATGAACTTTATTTAATTCCACCAGAATATGTCTTTCCGGTATTTCAACCGGAAAATATATTTGTAAACACTCCACCTCTTAACAATCCACCTGTTAGCAGTCCACCTGTTAACACTTCACCGGTGGACCTCCAAAACAATCCGTTTGGGTTTAGTGAGGCTTATCTTCGTGAACTTGAGCAGGACGAGGCAAACCTTAGAGAGATTAGAGAAAACGAGGCACGCGAGGAAGCTGCTCGTTTGGAACAGGAAGCCATTGATGCTGAATATCTTAGGCAGAACTGGTTTGACATCATGGAAGCAAAGTATTATACTGGCGAGTTTAATTCCTCTTCGAGTGACGAAGGTTACAACTCAGATGATTCGTATTCTTAATTTGTATTTTCAATTAATTTGGTGGTAGTTTATATTAAGCGTATTATGTATTTTCTGTTTTCACTTTAATTTTCAATTAATTTGGTGTTTTAACTTAAATGTTTAATGTAATTTGTGTGTTTAATTTTATGTTTGCATTTTTTTTACATATCATTTTTAACAAAGCAATTTTATTTTATTTTTACCTCCAAAACACTTTACTTTATTTTTAACAAACACTTTACATATCACCTTCATCTTCCATGTTAAAAAAAAGAAAAAAAAGAAGTTAAACCGTACAAACAACCCTTCGTCGTGCAGACGAAGAGGGATCCTAGCTATGGCGAGCCACGACGAGATGCAGCGGTGTCACAGCGAGCCACGGCTAAGTGCCACATAAGTACGGCGAGGCTCCACAATGAGCCACACCGGGTGCTCTAATGGTTTTAGTTCTTCTTGCATGTATCACATTTTTCAACTCTTTTTATATCTTTTCCAACTCAAAATTAAGTAATAAAACTTGAGCATGACGTAATATTTTCCTTATATATAGTACTATCGCGAGACTAGGACACTTGAATAGTATAATTTCAATTTTGTATTTATGTTAGGTATTTCCTACCAAACTCTAGAATGCAGCCTTTTTAGTTGACCACATATAAACTATTCCATGATGGGTGCTAATTAATAACTTAACTGTCTATAACCAATCACAATTCATAAATTTCGAAACAAACTAATTAAAAACACCCTTATAATAAAAGTCGCAACGTATAATTCAACTACAATATTAATAATTTAAACACGTTATATTCATGTATAGTGCATGGGTACCCATTTTTTCTTCATAAATGTCATATAAAACATCACATCTCATAGTATTTTCAAAGCTAATAATATCTTTCATTCTATTCATTATTGAAAAATGATTACTCTCACCATCTTCACAATTTTATGTATCAACTTGATCATCAACTCTTTTCCGGCAAACGGTGTTTCAGCGATCAAACTCGGCGACCAACTCAACTTCACTTCTCAGCTTGTTTCGCCTAATAGTACTTTCACATTAGGATTTTTCACGATACCCGCGACAAGCTATACATATTTAGGAATTTGGTATACCAATGATGCTAATGCTCAGTTAAGGAGAGTATGGGTAGCCAATCCGTCCGTGCCAATTATATCAAATTCTAGCAATAGCTACCTCATGATCGATCCTGATAATGGGAAGTTGATCATTACCAACCGAGAAACAACCCTTGTGAATATATCGGATAATCTAGCTGTATCTAGTACTAACTTGACCGCCACTCTTAAAGACAATGGTAATTTCGTGCTGAAGAGCGTAAATGATGATCAAACTATCTGGCAGAGTTTTGATCATCCAACCAATGTACTCTTACCGGGCATGAAACTTGGGTCGGATCTTGAAACAGGTAAAACTTGGAACTTGACTTCTTGGCTAAGTGACGAAATTCTCAACTCTGGTGCTTTTAGTTTAAGTTGGGAACCTAATGGAGAGAATTCCCAAAGATTTATGGTTAGACGGCGAGGGCAGCCATATTGGACTAGCGGGAATTTGCAAAATCAAGAATTCGAGTTCATGAATGTGAACAACTTACTTAATTCACGGTATAATCTTAATTATGTGTTCAATAATAAAGAGAGGTACTTTACTTTTGATAGTGTTAATTATCTTTTTCCAATGTGGATTTTGAAACCACATGGTCGAATAGTAGATGGTAATGACCGTTTACTTTCGACCTCTGATCTATGTTATGGGTATGATTTGGGTAATGGGTGTGTGGCAAGCTCTAAAACCCCCCAATGTAGGAATGAGGATGAAAAATTTAGTCCAATGAGTGGCGATTTTGCTCCTGGTATAACGAGCAGCTCATTTGATTATAATTCAAGCTTAAGTATTGGTGATTGTACGGTGAAGTGTTGGAACGATTGCGGGTGTTTGGGGTTTATCACTGGTGGAAATGGAACTGGTTGTGTTACATGGACCGGAAACAAATCTATTAGTAACTTTACGATTGATGTGCGAGGGAATTCTGTTTCCAAGTATGTGCTTATTTCTCACAATCTGGACAAAGGTAAATTAATCTAGAACTATTTTGATGATTTTGTTGGTCACATTAATACTGCATATAGTTTATGTTCTTGGGAAGGTGTTTGGGTTTGCTTATTTTAAAGTGTTTGAAATCTTTGAAATTAAGGACGTACCAGCTGACGTATTTTTAAATGTAATCCTTTCTAAAATAAGCTGAAATTCAGTTATCAACAATTTGGATTGCTTATCTTCTTCAAACAATGCAAAAAGGATAAGCACATACATAAGCAATCCCAAACGCTCCCTTAATATATTTGGATATGGCCCACGCAGTTTGCATAGCTAATTTATATCATTATATGGTGTCCATGAATGTCAAATCGTTGATGTTGCGTCAAGATCTAACACATGTCATAATAAACAGGTGAAACTAAAACCTGGATCTGGGCACCTATTCTGGCTGGCGTTTTCCTAGTTATCTTTTGCTTAGGTTTATTGTGGTACTTTAAAAGAAGAAAGCCCAGACGAGAAGGTATATAGCATTTGATATTGACATTGAATTGGTATACTTCTGAATTTTATAGTAGTTTCATTCATAATCCATAATTCTGATTCTAGAAGCCATACAAGAGAGAGATGACAGACATTTTCTTGAGTTAATGGCTTCCGATAACCTCAAGAATTCAAGTGATATTGGAATCCATGGTCGAACAGATAGACATGATATGATGGTGTTCAGCTTTACTTCTTTAGTAGCAGCCACAAATGAGTTCTCAATTGAAAATAAGCTCGGGCAAGGGGGTTTCGGACCTGTTTATAAGGTACTTTCAATTCTGATACAAGTCGTGTGTTTATACTAGTAGATTTTTTAGAAGTGGCTGCATGTATGGGTTGGGCAGGTTCAGTAAGTGGTCTCACTAGGTTAGATTGACTTGAAACACTTTTCAACTCATATATAAGTTAACGTGTTGAAATTTTACCATCTCTGTCTCATAATCTGACAAAACGAGCTAATCGTGCTTGTGAGAAAAGGGGAAACTTAGTGATGAAAGAGAAATTGCAATTAAGAGACTTTCAAGAACATCTGGACAAGGACTTGAGGAATTCAAGAATGAACTTATACTTATTGCCAAACTTCAACATAAGAATCTTGTTCGGGTTCTAGGTTGTTGCATTCATGAAGAAGAAAAGATGTTAATTTATGAGTACATGCCTAACAAGAGTTTGGATTTCTTTCTTTTTGGTAAGTTGAATTATTAAACAAGATTCCTCTATTTCTTTTTAAAAAAAAAATCATAAATACGTGCATTATGAGTGTTGCTAAAACAAATGTGTAAAGATGGCACCAGAAAGGCGCTACTAGACTGGCCAACAAGATGGAACATCATTGAAGGAATTGCTCAAGGCTTGCTATACCTACATAAATACTCGAGAATGCGAGTTATACATAGAGATCTTAAAGCTAGTAATATTTTGTTAGATGAAAGTATGAACCCCAAAATTTCTGATTTTGGTATGGCAAGAATTTTCAAAGAAAATGAGACAGAAGCAATAACCAAAAGGGTGGTTGGAACATAGTAAGAACACTCTTCTTTTTAATAATAACGATTTTAACGTTGATTGATGCTTCTATACTAAATGCTGTAACTTAAATATGTTATTTAGTGGTTACATGTCTCCTGAGTATGCAATGGAAGGGAATTTCTCGGAAAAATCTGATGTTTTTAGCTTTGGAGTCTTGATCTTAGAAATTGTGAGCGGAAGAAAAAATAGTAGCTTCTCTCTTGTTGACAAGGCACTCAATCTAGTCTCATATGTAAGTCCAGTTGATATCTACTTCATCAACATCCATAGACCATAGTTATACAAAAGTAATTGGGTGAACTTCAACCGTTATTTCACACGTAAACATGGAATATATACTTAAAGATTTACTAATGGTTTTAGGCATGGGAGCTATGGAAGCAAAGGAATGCATTGGAGTTAATGGATCCAACGCTAGCTGATTCCTGTGCCATTGACCAATTATTGAGAACTATACATGTAGCACTTCTATGTGTTCAAGATCTTGCAGTTGACAGACCAGTGATGCATGGCGTGGTTTCTATGCTTAACAATGACCATGTGTCCTTACCATCCCCAAAACGGTCAGCGTTCTTCTTTGGTGGAAGTGTATCAAGATCAACACCAGTCGAAAGAAATTCAAAGGAATACTCTATAAATGGGGTTACCATTACAGAAATGGAGGTTCGGTAGCTTATCGATGTGCCATGGCCAACTACGATATTATCAAATTTCTCTATAAACTACAAATGCAATGAAGCAGGTCTTTTTATGATGACCACTTTTACATATGAACATAAAATTTTCATTTTGTAGATCTTAGGTCAACAGATTCTACAGTTTTAAGAACTATTTTGGGAGTGGTTTATACTTTATATGACAATGTTTAATTGCTTATATCTGAACTTCTTGATGATATGACTTATTATAACTCATGAAGATGTAACCCCTTTAATTTGGCCATGCTAATTTTTAGTTTGCACACAGTGTTTTCAAAGATAAACTAGCATGATATTAAACGAATCCAATGAAAAAAAAAAAAAAAAGTATTTCCCAATACCATCTTCTATGGGTTATGGGTCCTAATAGTGTCTTCTACGGTGTATGGGAGAAGTTGAGATGTAGATAACCTTACCCCTACCTTGTGAACGCATAATCTTACTCATTGCTTCTTATGTAAATATTAATACACGAAGGACCAAACGTGTTAGTTAGAAAGTTTGTAACCGTTTAGTAGTTACATGGCGGTTACAAAAGGTAGTTACAAAGTTAGTTAACAATTCGGTTATTACACCGAAAGGTTACAACGGTTCAAGGAACCGGTTAGAAACATATATATACATTTTGTATGTACAACATTTAGAAGATTTAGACAAATATACTTATTCATTTCATACACTTTGCAATCTATATATTTCGATCTAGAGTTTGGGACAACAATTGGCATCAAGAGCAAGTGGTTATACGCTTCATTTTGGTTACCAAAATACTAACGAGACAACCCAAGGGAACACGCTGTGAACATCACGTTCAGAGGGCAGGAAGAATTTTTTGTTTTCTCTTCTCTTCCAAGAGAAACAAACACTTGAATAAGGATACGTAGAAGATAGTGCACGATCATTTACGTAGGGGATTGCAAACGTTTACATCAAACGAATTGGTGGGCAAAAATTTGTTGGTGACAACGAAGGGAAGGAAGGAAACTCTTGACGTAGTAAACGTGGAACAAGAGTGGAAAGGTATCAAAAATACTTTCTTTTGTGTTTGCTGATTAACGCGACATAGGCAAGGAAAGGGCACATCGTTCGGTTATAGGACGAGTGGGAAGAAGACTTTGTGAAACTGGTTAGAACAAGACACAAAGTAGAAGAAAACGAGGGGAAACGTTGTTGTGGAGAGAAATTGAAAACGTATACGTGACAAGTAAGAAGTAGAGCGCTCAGGAAATTGTGTGGAGGAGTGTCGGGACGACATCAGGAAACAACAACAACGGGAAGAAAATTAGAAACAAACATATTTGTTTTGTTTCGGTGAAGGTTACCAGGTTTGGTACCAAGATTTTGTACGTAGGAAAGTTCTTTTTGATTTCGAAGCAAAGGAAGAAATCAAGAACAACGTACAAGGAAAGCAACGTGTTAGTGTGGTATAAGCGAGAAAAGAAAGGAAGCAATTTTGTTTGTCGTATTGGTATAAACCAATTCGACAACAAAGGAGGCCTAGGGATTCAAATTGGTTCGTAAGGAAGAAAATTCGAAGAAAAAAAGAAGGCCGAGACCTTCTTGGTTCAAGACAGGAGTTCGAAGAAAAAAAAACAAAGACATACGCTTTGTTTTTTGGATAATCATTGGACAAGACAATTCGACAAGAAGAAAAAACGGTGGTTGTGATTCGAAGGACAAAAGGTTCGAACACAAGAAAGACATCAAGGGGTACGAATTGGGATTGGAAAACAAAACTACAACGAGACAAGGAAACGAGGGAACCAACTTGGGAATAACAACAAAACGTTGGTAAACGATATTACTAACGCGAGACAAAGGGAATACATTTGTGTTCATCACAACATCGAGTTCATATGTTAAACTTTTCTGGATTTCAATTATATTAGAATAGTATAGAATAGTTATTTTGTACTATTAGGAAATCGCGAGAACTATTTATTGATCCCGTACTATTAGGATTCCCGGAAAATTAGATATTCCCATATTAGTAGAGATACCATACTAGGAAGGATAATTCTCATTAGATTAGAAAGTGAAGATTTTAAGCGCTTTTAAGATGGCCGGTGACGATGCAACAAACACGTCAACTACACCATAACCCGTAACACCTATTGCACAATATCAATGCCTTAAGTTGAAAACCACAAACTACACATTTTGGGCTATACAAATTAAGGTTATACTAGAGGCACACAGTTTATGGGAAGCAATAGAACCTAAGGAAGATACGCAAGTAGATGATAAGAAGCATAAGGCAACCTACTGCTTTCCTATATCAAGCGTTGACCGAAGATGTGATTTTACAAGTAGCGGGTTGTAAAACGGCTAAGGAATTATGGGATTCGTTAAAGAAAAGACACGTTGGAGAAGATAGAGTGCAGCAATCACAGTTACAATCATTGATGATTGGGTTTAACTCACTTCAGATGAAGGAAGATGAGACGGTGGATGCATTTACGGCTAAACTAAACGGCTATGACACGAAGGCAAAAGAACTAGGGAAAACTTTGGATGAATCACTTTTAGTACGAAAACTATTAGACTCCACACCAGATAGGTTCATTCAGATAGTAGCATCCATAGAACAGACAAGTGATCTCGACGATATCACTTTAGATGAGATCACTAGGAGACTCAAGGCATTTGAGGAAAGGATAAAACTCCGGAAAGGAGGGCAAGTAGAAAGCCAGGAAAACTTATTATTCGCACATGGCGAACACTCAGGAAATAGAAAACGTTTTTATAAACGTGGAGGGAAATCAAATTTCTCACGAGGGAACTGGCAGAATAATAGAAATAGAAATAACTCACAAGGAGGGAACTCAAATCACAAAGGAAATTCGGATAAGAATAAAAGTGAGTGGGATTTGAGTAAAGTACGATGTTACAAGTGTCAGAAACTTGGACATCTTAAGAAAGATTGTAGAGGAACATCAACAACTCAGGAACAATCAAACCTTATCTTAGAGGACGATGAACCATCACTATTAATGACTATGCACGAAACTGAACACGAGGACGTGTTGTTGAATGAAGGCCAAATTCAACCAGGAAAATATTCTACAGCAGATACAAGCATATGGTATTTAGATAATGGTGCAAGTAACCATATGACGGGAATAAAGAGTCATTTTAGGGATATTGATGAAAGCGTAACAGGACGAGTACGTTTTGGAGATGGATCGTGTTAATACAAATAAGCCGTAAAAACGTTTATTTATATTTTACGATCTTCTAATGTTTTGTCGATAACAAACATAAAATCATTTTAACGAAACAAATAGAATACGTAAATAGTTTGAGTTAATAGTTTCCTAACACATTTACGTTTTCACATAAAACACTAAAACAAGTATAAGTGATTTTATGATTTAGATATATATGTACAACAATTAATGTTTACATATTGGGTTAGCACATACTTAAACTAAGTATACTAAAATGGGTAAAACATGTAAATACTAAAATGGGTAAAACATGTAAATACTAAAATGGGTAAAACTAGCAAATGGTATTGACCCATAACCCATGGTTTTATATATACCACTTAACCAAGTTCATTGTATCTAGAAAGAAAACCATGGATCAACCCATAACCCATAACCCATGACCCATGACCCATAACCAAAAATACCCATGGGCAAAGAGGAGCGTTCCACGGATCCCTAGCTTTGTGCTAGCGGATCCCAGTGGAAGGGATCCGTGGGATCCGGGAACAAGAGAGAATTTTCTATAAATAGAGAGCCATTTCTTCCTTTCTATGCATCACTTTACACACATACTTCCCCAAGTATTCTAACCTCTAACCTCGGATCCAAGTGATCTATGTAGTTTGTCTTTTATTTTGTGTGATCTTCTAGGTTCCTCTTAAAGGAGAGATCACCACTCTTGAAGACGCAAGCTCAAGTCCATGAGTTGCAATGCTTCGTCATCATCAAGACAACTAAGGTTCTCTTGTTGATAGTTCTTCCTTTCTCCATAGATGTTGGGTTGAAGGCATTAGTGAAGCATGCCGAAAGTGTCAAGATGAAAGCATTAGTGAAAGATGTTCATCATCCGTGTCTAAACATTATTGAAGAATGCTAAAGGTGTCAAGACGAAGGCATTAGTGAAATGTGCCAAGCGTTGTGTCGAAGGCATTAGTGAAGGATGCCGAAAAATCAAATCAAGTAGCATTTGGGAAGAATGCCTAGGTCGTATAATCGATGAGGTGCATCGTTATACATATAAGTATTTGTTTATTTACAAGGATGGTGATATCCTTGATGGTGTTGTAACAAGGAGTAGATCTCCTTGAGATTAGGTGTTGTGTTGTGAAGGGTAGTAGTTCCTCCATAGTAATGGAACTAGGTGCTTAGCCTAGTACCTAATAAAGGGTAGGCGACGTTGTGATAGGATTAGTTCTCCTAAGTGTGAAAGAACTCGGTGGTTAGCCTAGCACCGTATAAAGGGTAGGCGACGTTGTGTTAGGTGTGGTTCGCCTTGGTGTGAAAGAACTCGGTATTTAGCTTTGTACCGAAAAAGGTTAAGCGACGTTGTGAAGGCTTCTCCGCCATAAGGAGATTGGTGTAGTGCTTACGAACTCTCGAGTAGGTGACTCGGGAGTGGAGTAGGCAAGGAAGGTGTCCTTGTAGCCGAACCACTATAAATAACTTGTGTCGTGGTGATGTGTTTCTTACTCTTTATCTTTCATTACACGTTTATATATCTATCTATCAACGTCCAACATAAACAACCAAATAGATTGACATAAGTCGATCTAAATATTTAAAAGGAAGTTTTAAATTGGTAAAACTATTCAACCCCCCTTCTAGTTTTCCACAATTGGCATCAGAGCTTCGTTACCAAGTTTCTTAAAGTATGTTGTACTTTAAAGACTTGATACGATCCGTGTATGTTTGAAAACTACAAAGAAAATTTTTTTTGGGTCAAATTTTTTTTAAATCATTTTGTTGGACATTGATAGATGATTCTAACAACTTTTGTTCCTAAGAAATCTTCATGCTAGAATCTCTCCAAAATCTTCATTCAAAGAATAATGAAGTCAACATTCAAGGAAGGATCTAAAAAGTAATCACAACTTACGTACACCAAGTACAAAGGATTACTTTAAAAGCTCATGAAGTATCTTTGGTATTATGCCAAACCAAGAAGCATAGAGGTATGTTTTACTTTTCATTAGATAGGTTACATGAGTTCAATTTATTTTCATAAGTTCTCTTTGTTTATTAATCACTAACATCGTTAGAAGTCTCTTTCGTCACTTTTCCGCCTTTTTCATCATCGGAATAATACTCCTTTGATTCGTCAAACTAACGCCGTCATCACATATGAACCCTCGATATGTGATTCATCAAAAGCCATCATCCAAAAACAATCTTCATCTAATACCTCCGAACTATTTTTAGCAAGCTAATTTATAAGCCTACTACAAAAATAATGCCAAACAACTCCTTTTTCGTCCACAGAGCGGATCCTCTAGTTGTACTAGCCGGATCCCAAACAAAGGATCTGGGGAACCGTGGAATGTAACTCACTATACGCTTTCAAAAATTCACCACCGATTGTTTTTCCTCTATTCACACAACACAAAAACGACCAAGCTACGAATTCATCCTCATTGGCTTCCATACTTTCAAGTATTCCTTCCTAGAACACCATTGTAAGTAATTACATTAACTTGTTCTAATTTTCATCATCCTCATCCTAGGGTTTATGGTTTCTTAATATCTAATCAATTAAACTCAATTAGGGTTTTCAAATTAATCATGAAAAGGGGTTTTAACAAAATCATATTGTGTTCACAACATTGTTAATACAAATCAAAACCATAAACCCATTCCAACTAATTTTACCTAATTGAAAATTTGTATTTTTAGGACCAACCATGCCCAAAGCCACTCAACAAGATCATCATGACACCGCTCACTACCTTACTCACTACTATCGTAAAAGGGATTGACCAAAACCGACCGTCAAATATTCAAAAGCCTTGTAAACGACTTATCCACGAAGGTCGTGTAGTCAAGGAATGTTTCCTTGAAGATACCGACATTCGTCAAGTGTTCTCGACAATCAACTTTGATTGTCTCCTTGACATAGATGAACAAATTTGTCCGATCTTCATTTTTGAATTTTACAAAAGCTTTAGGATCATTAGAAACACCGACAATAGCATCTCAATCGCCTTCATCATCAACAAACAAAACTTTACTTTTCCTCTCAACACCTTTGCTCAAATTCTTCGCATACCTTGTGAAGGAATTTGTATGTACTCTCAAGATTGGGAAATTAACGCTCAAAACCTTGCACTTGATCCTAAGCCTCTCTATAACACTCCTCTCGATGATCCCGAAACCATTAGAGATACTATCTTCAAAATTAGGACCGACCAATCTCGTTTACGACCGTAACAAAAGCTCATTCACCGTGATCCCTTTCAAATGGAACTTTTCAAATGCATCCCATGTTTAGAAAATGGGAAGAAATCCTTAGGAAAATGTCATTAGCCTAGTTGGAAACAAAGATCATCCAAATGCATGTCTTGTGCAAATGATCTATTGTCTTATCCACAAAAGGCCATTTAATCTTGCCTATTACATGGTAAGGAGAATGGCTGGGGTATTCAAAGCTTCCAACATGGTACTTCCATATGGTATGCTCCTAACACGACTTTGTAAGTATGTTGGTACATTGCAACCATCTCCTATTAACGATGATCATTACCTTTCCGATCACGTCATGGTACCTCTTACCAAACAACCCTCTAAACGGTTCATGGTCAATGGAGAGAAACCTGAAGCTCTCTCGGACTCCTCGGCCGGAGAAGAAGAAGATGAAGATGAGGAAGATGTCGACCCGTAGCCAACATCAAATTAGAAATCCTTGAATACCACAAACAACTTCCAACCATTCCAAACGAGACCATGGAATTTAAACAATTGAGGGCATGATTCAAAACCTCGCTTACAACCTCACTAAGCCGTCAAAAGGAAAAGAAATGATTGATGAAAGAGACAATAGGAATATGCTTATTTTGTTTATCTTATGTTTGGATGATTATGTTTTAGCACTTTGGTTTATGGTAATTTGGATATTGTTACTTTATCATGCTTTTATAAGTGGTGTTTTGTGATGACATGCTTGTTCCTATTGTTTAGTTTATAGATTTATTAGTGTGCAAAGTCTGCACAACATTCTGTGAAGTTTCTGATCTGCAGATGCCGGATCCTTAGGATTAGCCTAGCCGGATCCCTCCCTTGAGGGAACTGTGGGATCCGTGACATCAGATCAGCAATTCAACATTTCTTACATCAATATAACTGTCTAGATAACATCCACTAGCTAAGCATATGATTTTAGAATCTAACTAGAACCATTTCAAGGATGAGAAAGGTTTAGACTCACTAAAGGCTTACTTAAAATCTTAGTCAAAATGCCTCTTGATTTATCAACACATCAATGCTCACCATATTTCTGCCTCAATAACTCACAAAATGTTTCTCATCTTTCAAAACACTTAAGTGGACAAATTAAACAATTTTAGGAAATTGTCTCAAACCATTTTTATCTCAAAGTGATACAAAAATTAGCTTTTTCAATTCTTGTGATTTTTAAGATTTTTCAAATTTTACCTCAAGCTTAAATCTGATTACTAGGATCATTTATTATGACTTAACACCACAAAACTCTTAGTGTTATCCTTGGACATCCATTGGTAGTCATCTTGTCCCATCTCCTTTCCATAAGAAGCAATCATTTGCTATAACACTTATTACCTTTGATCATTCAAGTACCCTTTCATCTTAAACACTTAGGAGAACTGAAACATTCAAAATGAGATAGGCTTTAGCTCCTAGAAACCTCATTTCAAACCTGTCATAACTGCTGAGAGCCGGATCCCTAGGATTAGCCTAGCCGGATCCCTCCAAGGAGGGAACCGTGGGATCCGGGTGACAGTTTATGTCAAACATTGCTAAAACAATCATTTCAACTCATCTTCCTAACTCAAACACTCCATCTCATCTTAAATGAGTTCCTAGATCAGTGAAACTCTGAATCTCAACCTTGTGCATGTTGATCATCACATTTCCAAGAACATTAGTGGATTAAGTCTTAAATGCAATTGCCAAGTTCTTCCCTTTATAAGCCATATTACTAAGAACACCTTAGTCATCAAACACTAAACACCATTACTTGATATGGTTGAAGATTTAAGATATCCAACAGCTAGAGACTTCAAAATTAAGTCAAAACCTCGAAATCCATTAATAATAAACCTTACAAAAGCATAATGATTTCACCTAAACCCTGTTCGATAGCCGGATCCCCGGTCTTTAACCAGCGGATCCTCACGAGAGGATCCGTGGGATCCGTAGATGCGTAAAGCATAAATCGCTTCCATATTCGAATTCAAGTCACCTTTTGGTTCTCTAACCACTTTTAGCATTCATTAATTATCCTCCTAGAGTGATCAAAACCCCAAGAGCATGCTTAGTCCTCTAAGTGGCCAAGAATTTAATTTCCTAATTCAAATTATCCTTTATAAACCAAACAACCTTAGGATTAAGTCACCACTCAATCACATCTAAAAATTAACAACTAAAGAAGTTCTTACTAGCACCATCATCACTATGACTAAGGCTCCTAGTGCTAACTCATCCACTCAAGAACCACCCAAGAAACTTGCTAGAATCATACATGAAGTTTCCTCAACCGAATCATCTCCGGTTAAGTCCACCAATGCTAGGATTTCTCCCACACCAAGGAAACCAATCAAACTAATTCCCAAGAAGAGTGTTCCCACTAGGATTTCATCACCTAATTCTACTATACCAAACATACCCTCCACAACTCAACCAACATCATTAGTGCCTAGAGCCACCTCACAATCATTTGAAGATCCTCAACCCACTTCACTTGAACTTCCACTTCAAGAAAATCAAAACCATGACAAGGATTGCTATCATTGTAAACATGTTGAAAGATTGAAACATGAACTAGATAGATTGATACATGAACTACAAGCTCAAACTTAGAATGTTTAGGAAAACTCATCTCATCATTTATCGTCATTAAGCTTTTAGTTGAATCTAAAGTTTGGGGTAACTCATTAGCATTAGTAGCACTTGTTTGGCTAGTTCATTCTCTTGTTTTAGGGATTTGTTCGATAATCTCTTGTTTTTATTTGAATGAATATCTATATGCTATATTTATTTAGTGCATTGTGCTTGTTATTTCACATCTTCATTAGCATTGAATGGAACATTCTTATTGCTGAAGAAACTATCAAACAGATAGCCGGATCCCTCCCAAATACCTAGACGGATCCCTCCAAGAAGGGAACCGTGGGATCCGTAGCACATAAGTACAATTTACTACTAACATGAGTCTTATTTGCAGTAAATTGTGCACTATACTCTTGTTTTCTAACCTTTGTTTTGTAGTTATTCAAAATACACATGAAGATGTTGACACCATAAAGCTAGGGGAGCTTTGTGTCAAACGATATTGCAAAACATTTGCAACATTAATCCAATTTTGGATTATACTTCATGATACCCCATTGCATCTTTGCAATATTCAAGGGGAGCACGTCACTTAGACGAACCATTTGCAAACTTAATTGCAAACACAATTAGTTTATTTTACGTTATGTCCTTGACGCCTTTCAAAGGGATGGACTCGTCAAGGGGAGTTAAGACGAGTACCATTCCCGTCACTTGCTCTCTTTACATTTTACATACCTTTTCTTATAAAAATTGTGTTAGTTTCTTTTAACACTTTTGTTTCGACAAAAGGGGAGAAGAAAGTAAAACTACAAATTCAAACTTTTACAATTTTAGATTTTCCTTAAAATAATTTTATGTTTTGTCATCAACAAAAGGGAGATTGTTAATACAAATAAGCCGTAAAACGTTTATTTATATTTTACGATCTTCTAATGTTTTGTCGATAACAAACATAAAATCATTTTAACGAAACAAATAGAATACGTAAATAGTTTGAGTTAATAGTTTCCTAACACATTTACGTTTTCACATAAAACACTAAAACAAGTATAAGTGATTTTATGATTTAGATATATATGTACAACAACTAATGTTTACATATTGGGTTAGCACATACTTAAACTAAGTATACTAAAATGGGTAAAAACATGTAAATACTAAAATGGGTAAAAACATGTAAATACTAAAATGGGTAAAAACTAGCAAATGGTATTGACCCATAACCCATGGTTTTATATATACCACTTAACCAAGTTCATTGTATCTAGAAAGAAAACCATGGATCAACCCATAACCCATGACCCATGACCCATGACCCATAACCAAAAATACCCATGGGCAAAGAGGAGGCGTTCCACGGATCCCTGGCTTTGTGCTAGCCGGATCCCAAGTGGAAGGGATCCGTGGGATCCAGGGAACAGTAGAGAATTTTCTCTATAAATAGAGAGTCATTTCTTCCTTTCTATGCATTACTTTACACACATACTTCCCCCAAGTATTCTAACCCTCTAACCTCAGATCCAAGTGATCTATGTAGTTTGTCTTTTATTTTTGTGTGATCTTCTAGGTTCCTCTTAAAGGAGAGATTACCACCTCTTGAAGACGTGCAAGCTCAAGTCCATGAGTTGCAATACTTCGTCATCATCAAGACAACTAAGGTTCTCTTGTTGATAGTTCTTCCTTTCTCCATAGATGTTGGGTTGAAGGCATTAGTGAAGAATGCTAAAAGTGTCAAGATGAAAGCATTAGTGAAAGATGTTCATCATCCGTGTCTAAGCATTATTGAAGAATGCTAAAGGTGTCAAGACGAAGGCATTAGTGAAAGGTGCCAAGCGTTGTGTCAAAGGCATTAGTGAAGGATGCTGAAGAATCAAATCAAGTAGCATTTGGGAAGAATGCCTAGGTCGTATAATCGATGAGGTGCATCGTTATACATATAAGTATTTGTTTATTTACAAGGATGGTGATATCCTTGATGGTGTTGTAACAAGGAGTAGATCTCCTTGAGATTAGGTGTTGTGTTGTGAAGGGTAGTAGTTCCTCCATAGTAATGGAACTAGGTGCTTAGCCTAGTACCTAATAAAGGGTAGGCGACGTTGTGATAGGATTAGTTCTCCTTGGTGTGAAAGAACTCGGTGGTTAGCCTAGCACCGTATAAAGGGTAGGCGACGTTGTGTTAGGTGTGGTTCGCCTTGGTGTGAAAGAACTCGGTATTTAGCTTTGTACCGAAAAAGGTTAAGCGACGTTGTGAAGGCTTCTCCGCCATAAGGAGATTGGTGTAGTGCTTACGAACTCTCGAGTAGGTGACTCGGGAGTGGAGTAGGGCAAGGAAGGTGTCCTTGTAGCCGAACCACTATAAATAACTTGTGTCGTGGTGATGTGCTTCTTACTCTTTATCTTTCATTACACGCTTATATATCTATCTATCAACGTCCAACATAAACAACCAAATAGATTGACATAAGTCGATCTAAATATTTAAAAGGAAGTTTTAAATTGGTAAAACTATTCAACCCCTTCTAGTTTTCCACAAGAAGTTGTTGATGAAGGTTGAAAGATCTAAGAATCGACTTTACAAGATTCAATTACGTATAGAAGCACCTATATGTCTCTTAGTAAATGTAGATAACCAAGCATAGTTTTTGCATGCTAGATTAGGTCATCTGAACTTTGACGATATCAGCAAGATGACTAGGAATGGTCTAGTGGAAGGAATACCAAGAATAAATCATGCCGGACAGATTTGTGATGCATGTGTATTAGGAAAACACAGTAGAATACCATTTCCAAATCAAGCTAAATTCATATCAAAGAACCCATTGTACTTAATATATGGAGACCTTTGCGGTCCTATAAGTCCAGCCACACACTCTGGCAAGAAACTCATTTTCTTGTTAGTGGACGATTGTACACGTTTAATGTGGGCCTACTTTCTGACATCGAAAGATGAGGCATTTAGTACATTCAAGGAATTTAGACAGAAGATAGAAATGGAGATAGAAATGGGAAGAATTGGACCCTCACTTCGTGGTTGAGTAAAGAAATCCCTAATTCGGGAACTTTTACTTTGAGTTGGGAACCCATTGAAGAGGCATCTCAAAGATTGATGATTCGAAGACGAGGCCAACCATACTGGACTAGTGGGAATCTAAATAGTCAAAGGTTTCAGTATATGTTTGCATTGAATGGTCCAGGTAGCCAATCTCGCTATAATCTCACTTCAGTTTACACAAATGAAGCACAATACTTTAGCTATGAGAGTAGCAATGCTGAATTACCCATGTGGATTTTGACACCAAAAGGGCAAATTAGAGATAGTGATAACTCTACTGTGTGGACCCCTGAGTTTTGTTATGGGTATGATTCAAGTGACGGTTGTGTAAAAGAATCGAGTTTGCCTCAATGTAGAAGAGAGGGTGACAATTTTAGTGAAAGGAAAGGGGAATTTGATCCTGATAAGTCACAAAGTGTTACCGATAATAACTCAAGCTTAAGTATTAGTGATTGTTTCATTAAGAGTTGGAATGATTGTAGTTGTGTTGGATTTAATAGTAGTAATACCAATGGGACTGGCTGCGTTATTTGGACAGGAAGCAATAACTTTTTGGTTAATCCACGTGCCAACTCTACTTTAAAGTATGTGATCAACCAAAATCCAATCAGTCCCGATACATTTATAATAGTATATGCAATACTATATGCACAAATCAAGCAGCAAAAAAGCAAAACATTGCTATGGATATTTATTTGCATCCATAATTATTTTTTATTGCTTAAATGGAAGAGAAAGCATAGACAAGAAGGTACAAAACTAGAAAGTTTAATTTAGCGTATATTTTTTTCCTTTACGGTACTTTTGTTAAGTTGTGAATACTTGTTGTAGAACTCGAGAGACGGAAGAGAGATGAATTTTTCCTTTTGCTGACAGCTTCTGATTTGCTATTTAGTTTTGCTTCTATCATGGCAGCCACAGATGATTTCTCACTTGAAAATAAGCTCGGACAGGGTGGTTTTGGACCAGTGTACAAGGTAACTTACCTTCACTTTCACACTATAAATTGAATTTCGTGTTCTTGAATTTTTCTCTCCAAGCCCGCAAAAATGATTTAATGATATTACCAAACAGGGGAAACTAAGTGATGGACGGGAAATTGCAATTAAAAGGCTCTCAAGAACATCAGGGCAAGGACTTGTAGAATTCAAGAATGAACTGATACTCATAGCCAAACTCCAACACACAAATCTTGTTCATGTTCTTGGGTGTTGTATTCACGGGGAAGAAAAGACGTTAATCTACGAATATATGCCCAACAAAAGCCTAGATTTCTTTCTTTTCGGTAAACATGTTTGTATAATAAGTGCACAGATTGTTGTGTTACTTGTTGATTTTTGTGATTTAATCTTTCATTGTCTTGCTGATGAAAACAGAAAGGCAGAGCTAAATTGGCCTAAAAGGTTTAACATCACTGAAGGAATAGCTCAAGGGTTGTTATACTTGCATAAATACTCAAGAATGCGAGTTATTCATAGAGACATAAAAGCCAGTAACATTCTTTTAGATGAGAGTTTAAATCCCAAAATTTCTGATTTTGGTATGGCAAGAATATTTAAGGAGAATGAGACAGAGGCAGTGACTAACAGGGTCGTTGGAATATAGTAAGTGATTTAGTTATACCTTTTCATTTTAAATTTCTATAAACGGTCTATATGCTGTCATGATCAATATCAGAATGAACTTAGATTTATTATTAACTTATAGGAGAAAAGAATAAGATAATGAAAATGCAGAGAGTATCCTTTAGATAATTACTCTCTCCGTCTCAAAATTATCGTCAGGAGACAAAAATCACCAAGTTTAATAAAAGTGGGGCCACAACAATTTTCAACCATTCATATAGAATATTCCCCTACTAAATTCTCTATTTATTACTAAAAATAATAAGTGGACAATTTTTTTGAGACAACCCAAAAAGGAAATATAGACAATTAATTTGAGACGGAGGGAGTAGTTATTTGTATGATTTAATACACCCTTATTTCTTGAAATGTAAACTCAATGATGTTTTATTCAGTGGCTATATGTCTCAGGAGTATGCAATGGAAGGGACTTTCTCCATCAAGTCCGATATCTTCAGCTTTAGAGTCTTGATCCTAGAAATTGTCACTGGAAGAAAAAATAGCTCTTTCATTCATCTTGACCGGACATTCAATCTTATTGGATATGTAAGCAATCACATTTAAGCCTCTTTTATTTATAATGTCTTCAATAAAAAAGAGGGCGTATAGATAGGTATAATAAAACATATTTGTTTGCTGCATACACGAAGATAATGAACATATTGTTGGTGGTAACAGCCCAGAACATGGTTAGATAATCAAAGACAATAGCAATTCCAATAGGTGGTTACCGGATATTACTTTGAATCGTGTGATCACTTTCCAAAGTAAACTATTCGACCCTAATGCCTGGGTTACACTAATATCTACTTGGGATAAGACCAAATGTAGTTATAGAATTAGGCACAATTCAATAACCCTTTTGCTTAGAAGTGTTAATCGTTTTCTGTGTATCTTTCATGCATGATTAGATATCCTATTTATAGGAAAATACTCTTAGCTAGTCAAATGGAATTATTAGAATTAATCGCCCATTAATCGCCTCATAATTATCCCCATTATAGTCATTAGTGGTTACATGACCAATTAAACATGGTCATTATGCGCTTGTAATCGCCACTTAGCAAGACTTTCATAATACTAGCAAGACTTTCTACTAGCAAGACTTTCCACTAGCAAGCTTTATAATACTAGCGAGACTTTCCACTAAAAGAGTCAGGATGTTCAGGGACCTTATGGGTGTACACTCCGTACCTCCTGACCCATTATCAGGTGTGAACTAATCCCACAAGTGCACTAAATTTTCCAACACATATGACTTATAATATTTTTCTGACGATTTAGGCATGGGAGCTATGGCAACAAGGAAATGCACCGGAGTTGGTAGACATGACACTTAGAAATACTTGTGTCGTTCAACAATTCTTGAGAATCGTTCATGTGGCACTTCTATGTGTACAAGAAAATGCAGCAGATAGACCAACAACTTCAGATATGATCACTATGCTTCTCAATGACACTATACCATTACCCGGTCCAAACAAACCAAAGATTCTTCATCATGATTCGAGTCAAGGTCTACTCAAGAAGAAAGCAATCAGAAACATTACACTGCAAACAATTTAACCATCACTGTTATGGAGGGTCGATAGGTTATAAACAAGTCATTTATATTTAAATAGCATCGTCATGGAAATATAAAATGTTGTATGTTACATAATCTTATGAATGTTAGTTGTTTCGTAACAATCACGACTCGATTCGATTTGAACTTCAATCACCTTCAATCTAAAGCTAAATAATATGAAGTAGTGGAATCATAAATATATGCTTTGTTAATCATTTAAGTAGTGGTTTTATATATTTATTTTTGAAAAAAATTAATAGGAATGTAAATAGCAGTGTTTTAAAACCCGGTTCGACCCGGCTGGTTCAATCGGTTGAACCGGGAACCAGAGTGATGACCGGTCCGTTGTAAGCCTGGTTTTAGTTGAGATTCAAACCGGATTGAACCGTCAGGTTTTGGTCGACTCGGGTCGAACCGGAAACCGGCCGGTTCAACGGCGAAAAGAAAGAATGATTTAACTGTTGATGATGTAATCGATGTTGGCCGGGTAATTATGCGTGTTAACCTGTATATTGATTACATAATTTCTCACACGGAAATACGTTTTATTGATATGATATATATAGGCAGATACATAACGAAACCCTAATGGACCATAAACTCACAAGTCGGGTTTGGGCCGAATATCTCCTCTAACAATGCCGTATGCTATCTAATCTTGCTAGCGATTTATCAATGGCGGTTTCGATTTCTTGTACATTGAAGTACGGTAAAATGATGCAGTTGCAATGATTGAAAATGGGGATCAATGTGCTGTTTTGTGAGTTTTTCGTTTTTGATTTTTTTTTTTAATAATGGATTGAATAAAAAATATGTATATTCAATGGTTGGTTTATTGGATGACTGAGGAGCTAAGGTACTAGTCGGATGAGCAGTGGCTTGTATAAACACATTGTCAAATATTTAATATAGAAGTGATTTACGTAATTGTCCTTTTAGGATGTCTAAGAAGTGTCAACTATGGATATTAGTTTAATAATAAGCCCGTAAACCTTACATACGATACTGTTATTATTATATAAACTGAGAATGTGGTATGTTTTTCCTTATGAACACCTCAAACAGGGGTGCCTTTTTTCTTTTGGTATAAAACCGGTTTGACCTGGTGGTCTAACCGGTGACCCGGTGAACTGGTGACTCGACCGGTTTTATTGAAAACCCGGGTTTTAAAACATTGGAAAAAACAATGACTCAGTTATACAAGACGTAACACAGCAACACTGCAAAAACACACACTATATACCTAACAAATTAAACCGTGACATCAATATCTTAGATGTTTATAAAAGATAAACTAAAACAATTGATGAATATAAACTAAAACAAATTCCTATCAACTAAAGGGTCTATTTATATCTTTAAAGTTATAAACTGACTCACAAGAAGAGACCCTATTCTATCAGACATGTATATTTGCAGCCCAAACTCACCACCATTATAAAGTTGCTCTCTTTAGTCCCCCACTTGATAAACATAAACTTAACAGTAGTTCACGAATAATTTTTGCTTTTCTTTTAGGAAGGAGTTATTTAATAACATTTGACAATTTATTGTTAGTTGTTTAATATCATTTTGAAAAATCTTTATTCATAAACCTTGGTCGCTATCGCACCATAACATGTTTTTTGTTTTTTAAAATTTTAACTGGAGTTGATTTTTGTTTTGACGGTTTTTTGTTTGTGAAAAAAGATATAATACATGAATAAAAGTGATGCTCATGTTTCGTTATTGATATTTATCATTTTTGAAACTACGCAAATGGCAAATACAAATACAAATCATATCAAAATCTAAGAAAAAGTATATTACAATTCTTTAAATTGCCAAAAATTAAACATAAAAATATGTATACATGCATATATTTGTGTTATGATCCTACGTTAACATTCAAATAAATATGTCAATTATTTAGTTCTTTGGCTTAACTACGTAATATACTAAGATTTATTACAAATATTGTAACGAGCACATGCTAAGATTTATTACAAATGTTTTTTTTTTTTTACTATAGGATGAGTAATGAACATTTATTACAAATGGAATTAACTACCTAAAGTTTGTACTCACTAATAGTAAAAAAAACATTTATTACAAATGTTTTTTACTAAGATCATATTACATAAAATATCAACATTATGTAGCTTTTTAACTTTTCTTTAAAATACTCGTGAATTTCACGGGACTTTTATCTAGTTACATATATAGTTTACTACTATATTTTATTGTGTGTTAGGGTGTTTTAGTTGGGTGTGGTTTAAAATTTTGTCAGTTTTATAGGTCAAACAAGAAACTGATTAAATAGCTCAAACTCGGTTTGGTTTGGTTTTAACTCAAATCATAGATACTTATTTTTATTTGGTTTTATTATTCTAAAAGTCTGTACATTTGAATTTTGACCTTTGTATGTATTTTTTTTCATGTAATGACTCTTTCACCCTCCATTGTTTATATGTTGGTTAAAAATATAAAGGTAATATGGTCACGAAATACATACAAATGTCGAAATTTATAAATTTGAGTATACAATAGCAAAAAAAAAAAGAAAAAAAAGGAATTGCTACATAACACCGAAGAAATGACAAATTATATACATATCAGATAAGTATCCTTTTTAAATATTATATTTACTTATCAAATCTTCGTAAGTCTTAATCTCAAGATTTTACCTACCAAACATTATGTCACTTCAACTGATTCATTTTATAGCAACTAATAGTAAACTTATAACATATTGTTAAGAGAACGATTTGAAATGGTCAATTTTCCAAAAATTAGATAAAAAAACAAGATTAGATAAGGTTCTTTAAACGGGCAAGACTCCAAGAAAATCAAATAGAAACTAAACTTCTAAATAGTTTTCTTCTTCATATTCAACTCAATGCAAGTACAATGTTTAAATACTAGAAATAACAACTAACAATTGCTGATTTAAGTATTCATGCAAAAATAAAGGAGACGTGAGATACTGCCTACATGCATGCAAACAATGAGAACTCTTAGTCTATTAGTATTAGATTAGTATCAGTATTGGCCCATTTTATATTCGGCCAATTATATATCGTATATAATTTTGATGTACTAAACATTATTATTCATTCAATATACACAAACTTACATGGTATCAAACCTAACCGATCCACTCTCTGCTTCCGCAATTTTTTTTTTAAATTAGTATCATTGTTTCTCGACCTTGTGTGTTGTCGAGGTGTGTTTGATTGTTTGTCGACCAAATGTGTGTTTGATTGTTTGTCGACCAAGTGTGTTGTCGACCTTCCTTGTTCCACGATTACTAAACCACTTTGTTACCATTAAAACCAATATTTTACGATTCCCTAAACCATCGATTCCCTTACATCGATTCCCTAAAGTCTCCTTGAATAGTGATTGGTTCCTTCAACTTTTGCTACACTCGCTACAATCGTTCATAGGCCAATATTAATATCACTTTGTTTAATATCACTTTGTTTAATATCACTTTCTGTCGACCAATAGTTTAATTTCACTTTCTGTCGTCATATAGTTTATTCGTCTCATATATCACTTTGTTTCTCCAACCCCACCACACTAATTATAAAAGTCGAAAGAAAGAACATTTACCGATTGAGATATTTGTTGTCGACATAGTTTCTAAACATCAACGATTGCTAAACCCCACCAATTACTACCATGACTACGGATACAACTCCCCCTCCTTATCCTCACGTTATCCGATAAACTTATGACGATGAATCACTTGACTACTTTTGTTCCGATTAAGCTTGATGTTGATGAGATGAATTACTCATCATGGGTATATTATTTTTCTCACCTTTGTCATGGATATGACATCTTGGATCATCTCGTCGATCCAACAGCGTCCTCATCTACTACACCTCCTCCACCCTCGACTAAGGATGCGGAATGGCTCAAGGTTGACTTCATCATTAGGTCTTGGATCTTCTCTACACTTGCCTCGAATCTACAAAAACGGTTGGTTGCTCTTAATCCCAAATCTGCCAAAGAGGCGTGAGTGTGTCTTGAGTTGATTTTTCAAGACAATAAACGCCCACGAGCTATGGCTTTGAAGGCGGAGTTACGTAATCTAAAGCTTGGGGACTTAACAATTGATGCATACTTATAGAAAATTGAGTCAATTGCCTTGGTTTTGAATGGTCTTGGTCCTCCTCTAGTAACGCTGATATTGTTATGTTTGCACTTGAAGGCTTACCTAACACGTATGATGTGATTTCAACCGTTATTGCTAGTCGGGAACCCTTTACCGATCTCAAGACGGTTCGTTCTTTGTTGACCACGCAAGAGATGCGCATGAAGTCTAAAGTTCAAGACTCGCTTGTGGATGCTACCTCCCCTTCTCCTATGGTTTTGTTGGCAAATAATACTCCTAGGCGTCCGTCTAATCCGTTGGAAAAAGTTAACAAACCTTGTTTTTTGTTTGCTAAAGGTCATTGTTGTTTTGGTGAGGCGTGTCGGTATCTTCACAATGACGTTCATGGTAAGTCTACATTACTTCCTCGCAGTTCCGGTTCTGTGGATATGGATACCTTGCAAAAATTATTGGCTAAATTGGGTTTTACTAATTCACAAAATACTACTTCTGCCATGGCTCCTGTTGCTTATCATGCCACGGCTCACATGCCTCCACAGGCCTAATATACGCCGGCCCAGTTTATGCATCCACAGCCGGCCCACATGTCACCTTGGGGATCCAACACATTTGGTCTGTCATCCTATGGACTATCTCCTTCGGCGATTCCGCAACAGGTGGCTCATTTTTTGCCACCGGGATTCACTCTTGCACTAGGTCAGCAGCATCAACAGCTGGTTCAGTAGCAGCCTAGGGCTCACTTCGTGCGGTCTTTTCCTGGTTCAAACGGTTCGGTTCAGCTAGGGCAGTTTGTGCCAGGGGTTCCACAACAGATGCCGGTTCAACAGCAAGGGGTTTTTCATCCAAGTCAACTTTTGGCATCCGGTTTACAAGGTTCGGGTCAAGCTACCGTTTTGCCACATGCTTTTGCTACTAACACTCTTCCGGAACCGTATGCTGGAAATTGGAATATGGATACAGGCGCGAGCTCTCATCTTAATGATTCTATACATTGTCTTAGTGATATTCTTAATGAGTGCATTTATCCGTCTGTCGCGGTTGGTGATGGGCGTTTCATTCCCGTTACCAACTCCGGTCATAGTATCTTGTCTACACCTTTTTGTCCTCTTCGTTTAAATAATGTTTTAATTACCCCTCATATCGTTAAAAATCTTATTTATGTGCGTTAATTTGTTCGTGATAATTATTGCACTGTTGAATTTGATCCTTTTGGTTTTTCTGTGAAGGACTTCGTAACTCGACGGGTACTCCTCCGTTGTGATAGCATGGGTATTTTTACCCTGTAACGAAGCCTTCTCCAATTCCTCAAGCTTATCTTACCAGTCAGTATACGTGGCATCAACGACTTGGACATCCAGGAAGTGAAGTGTTGCGGCGTCATGTGTCTAGTGATTCTATTTCTTGTAATAAAGAGAAGCTTCCCGTTCTTTGCCATGCTTGTCAGCTTGGTAAACACGTGAAGCTTCCGTTTATTAGTTCGTCTAGTTCTGTTACTTCTTGTTTTGACATTGTTCACTCAGATTTGTGGACCTCTCCAATTTCGAGTCTTTCGTTTCAAGTATTATGTTTTGTTTCTTGATCATTATTCTCAGTATGTGTGGGTTTATCCATTAATGAATAAATCTGATGTTTTGTCTAAATTTCAGTTGTTTCGTAGTTATGTTCGTACTCAGTTTAAGTGTGAAATTAAGTCGTTTCAGTGTGATCATGGTGGTGAGTTTGATAATACCGCCTTTCATAAATTATTTTCAACCTATGGCATCCAATTTAGATTTTCTTGCCCCCGCACCTCTCAACAAAATGGAAAATCTGAACGCATGATTCGTACCATCAATAACCTTATTCGTACTTTATTGTTTCAAGCACATTTACCACCCAACTATTGGACTGAAGCTTTTAATATGGCTGTTTATTTACTTAATATCCTACCTTCCCGTGCCATTAGCAAAGACATACCCTTTACCCGCCTTTTTGGTGCTACACCTGATTATAGTGTCCTTCGTGTTTTTGAATGCCTTTGTTACCCACATATTGATACCAACCATAAATTAGGACCTCGCGCTACACCTGCCACAATTTTGGGACATGCTGCCAATCATTTTGGCTATCGTTGTCTTGATCTAACTACCAAGAAAATTATTATCTCTCGTCATGTTACCTTTGATGAAACGGTTTTTCCGTTTCAAACCCATCCGTCTAAACCCACCCGCTCCTATGATTTTTTAGAAGATTCTTCCAATCTCATTTCAACCATTATCAACACCACCCCAATTGGTCCTCCTTTAAACCCGATTCCTATACCCCTAGTTGATTTATCTACACCTCACGAACCGGTCAACATACCTACCTCCCCTGCCCCACCTACACCAACGCCAACACCACCTGTCCCTAATGCACCTGTCCATGACCCACCAACGCCACCACCTGTTGTATCTATTCATCCCATGGTCACACGTTCTCGTGTCGGGACTTCTCGTCCTAATCCTAAGTATGATGGTCATGTGTCCACTGTTTCTCCGTCACCTAGGTCGTATAAGGATGCTCTTGATGATCCAAATTGGCGAAATGCTATGTTTGATGAATATAATGCGCTTATTAAGAATAAAACTTGGACTTGTGTACCTCGTCCTACGGGTGTCAATGTTTTAAGGTATATGTGGTTATTTCGCCATAAGTATTTGGCTGATGACACTCTTAGCCGGTACAAGGCACGTCTTGTTGCCAATGGTAGCACACAGGTGAAGGGAGTAGATGTTGATGAGACTTTTTGTCCTGTTGTTAAGCCGGGCACTATTCGGAATGTTCTTAGTTTAGCTATTTCTCGACATTGGCCTGTTCATCAGCTTGATGTCAAGAATGCACTTTTGCATGGTGATTTGGCTTAAACAGTTTATTTGCATCAGCTATCTGGTTTTCGGGATCCTGAGCATCCGAATTATGTTTGCTTATTACAGCGTTCTCTTTATGGTCTTAAGCAGCGCCTCGGGCATGGTTTGAGCGGTTTGTTGCTTATATTCTTCTTGTTGGGTTTACTTGAGTCGGTGTGATTCTTCTTTATTTATTTACCGGCGTGGTGATGATATCGCTTTCTACTACTATATGTGGATGATATTGTGCTTATCGCTTCCTCGATAGTTTATTACAACGGATTATTGCTTCTTTGCATAAGGAGTTCTCTATGATGATTTGGGTGCTCTTAATTATTTTTTGGTGTGTCGATTACGTGACTCTTCCGGGATGTTTTGTCACAGCGTAAGTATGCTATGGAGATTTTGGAGCGTGCACATATGGTTGGTTGTAACCCTTCTCGGACTCTGTTGACGCCGAGTCTAAATTGGGTGATGATGGTGATCCGGTTTACGATCCTGCGTTATATCGAGTCGTGCGTGTTCTTTTCAAGATCTCACTTTCACTAGACCCGATATTACTTATGATGTGCAGCAGTTTGTTTATATATGCATGATCCTCGCGAGCCTCATTTCACCGCTCTCAGCGGATATTACGGTATGTTCGTGGGACTTTGGCTTATGGTTTTAGTTATTTTCTTCTACTACTAAGTCCTTGGTTGCTTATTTGGATGTCGATTGGGTTTGGTTGCCCTACCACCCGGTCTACATCGGTATTGTCTTTTCTTGGCAACAACTTACTTTCATGGTCCTCTAAACGTCACCGACGATTTTCGTTCGAAGGTCGAGGTGAGTATCACGGTGTTGCCAACGCTGTTTCTAAGACATGTTGGCTTCGGAATTTACTATGTGAGCTTCATACACCATTGTCATCTGCTACTATTGTTTATTGTGATAATGTGAGTGCAATGTACTTGTCTTCTAGCCCTGTTCAACATCAGCGTACCAAGCATATTGAGATTGATATTCATTTTGTTCGTGATTTGGTTGCTACTGGTCAAGTTCGAGTTCTGCATGTTCCTTCTCGGTTTTAGTATGCTGATATTTTTAACAAGGGGTTACCATCTGCCTTGTTTTCTGATTTTCGGGACAGCTTGAGTGTTCGGTCTCCTCCCGCTCAAACTGCGGGGGAGTGTTAGTCTATTAGTATTAGATTAGTATTAGTATTGACCCATTGTATATTGGGCCCATTATGTATCCTAGATAATCTTGACGTACCAAACATTATTATTCATTAAATATACACAAACTTACAAGAACATGGGAAAATGAGTGCAGTAGACTAGTAGAGGAGATACTGGTTGAATTATTTCATAACTTATAGCCGGATTCAAGCATGTGCGAGGGATCAATCCCGCACGGTCTTTATTTCAATGGCCTCTGATATATGAAACTTTTATATAGATATAAAGAGGAATTTTCATTTGCTTACCTTTATTTTGGTGCTTACCAAAGGACAAATCTCCATCATCCATTTAATTTAATCTAATGGTGGAAATTAACCTAAGATTTATTAGATAAACCTAAGTCCATGTTTCTTTTCTTATCTTTTTGTATTTCTTTTTTATTCATTTTTTTCTTTTTCTTTTAATTCACTTTTTTTTAAACTCACGTTTTTTTTCTTTTCTAATTCACGTTATTCACGTTTTTTTAATTCACGTTTTTTTCTTCGCTTTCATACGTTTTCGCCCGTTTTCTTACGTTTTCGTTCATTATTCATATGTTTCGTCCGTTTTCATATTTGTTTTTACGCTTTCATACGTTTCCATACATATTCGTCCATTTTCTTACGTTTTGTCCGTTTCATACGCCGCCCGTTTTAAATGACGTTTGTTCATTATTCATACGTTTTCGTCTGTTTTCATACGTTTTTGTCTGTTTTCATATTTGTTTTAACACTTTCATACGTTTTCGTCCGTTTTCATACATATTCGTCCATTTTCTTACATTTTTGTCCGTTTTCATACGTTTTCGTCCGTTTTCATACTTGTTTTTACCAAGGTTGCCAAAATCGCGAATCGGTAGTGAGGTGGTTGACCCCCCTGTAGCTTGTAATCGGCCTAGGCGGGATTAATCGGTGATTAATCGGGTTGGCATTTTTGGCAAGTTTTGGGTATTTCTGGGTAGTTTTGGGTATTCCCAAAAAGTTTTTCTTTAAAAACATCTTGTAATAGATATAAACAGCGACTATAAGTGATTATATTTGTTCAGGGTTGCAAAAATAGCGAATTGGTGATTAATTGTATTGACATTTTTGGCAAGTTTTAGGTATTTACGGCAAGTGTTGGTATTTTCGGCAAGATTTTTCTTGAAAACCATCTTGTAATGGATATAAATAGTGATTATAACTAATTTACGGCGAGTTTAGGGTATTTCTAGTAAGATTTCCATGTTTTTGGCAAGTTTGACCATCGTTAACCGCCATTGACTATGGTTGACCGATTTCTTTGAACGATTTACACAAATCGGAAAGGTCGGTGGCCCAGTAACACCTAATCGGTGATTAATCGGCCTTGTAAACCTTTTTTTGCAACACTGGTTTTTACGCTTTCATACGTTTTCGTCTGTTTTCATACTTATTCGTCCATTTTCTTACGTTTTTGTCCGTTTTCATACATTTTAAAATGTTTTCGGCCGTTTTCAGACGTTCTCGTATGTTTCTGAATATCACAAGTGATATTCTGTGATATTCATATGACCACAAGTGATATTATATGATATTCATAATATAACTTGTGATATTCTAAATATCACAAGTGATTTTCAACTAATATTTTGTAACATGAAAATAACAATTGATATTCAAAATATTACAAATATATAATTTGAATAGCAGCTACATAGTTTGGGGGTATTTGTTTAACCTTATTTTATTGCTTATGAGCTTATGTGATTTCGGTTTATGTTTCACAAGCTTAATTTGCTTATTTTGAAACTTATAAGGATATGTAAGTTTATATTTACTGCGTAGAAAGAGAAAATGGCCAAATTTTGGTTTAGAGTTCATACATATTCGTCCGTTTTCATACGTTTTTGTCCGTTTTTAAATATTTTCGGCCGTTTTCATATGTTTCTGAATATCACAACTGATATTATGTGATATTTAGAATATCATATGTGATATTCTTAGTATCACAAATGATATTCTGTATATCACAAGTGACATTCTGTGATATTCAGATGATCACAAGTGATATTCTGTGATATTCAGAAAATCACTTGTGATATACTTTCCAGAATATCACAAGTGATTTTCTGAATATTACAACTGATTTTCAACTAATGTTTTGTAAAATGAAAATCACAAGTGATATTCAGAATACCACAAAGTGATATTCTGAATATCACAAAGTGATTTCTGAATATCACAGAAAATCACTTGTGATAGTCAGAAACGTATGAAAACGTAAAAAACCAGACGAAAACGTAAGAAAATTGACGAATACGTATGAAAACGGATGAAAATGACTATTCATTCTGAGTATCACAAATGATATTCTGAATATCACAAGTGATATTCTGTGATATTCAGATGATCACAAGTGATATTCTGTGATATTCAGAAATCACTTGTTATACTCTATTCACAAGTGATTTTCTGAATATTACAAGTGATTTTCAACTAATGTTTTGTAAAATAAAAATCACAAGTGATATTCATAATATCACAAAGTGATATTCAGAAAATCACAAGCGATATTCAGAAAATCACAAGCGATATTCAGAATATCACAAAGTGATATTCAAAATATCACAAAGTGATATTCTGAATATCACAAAGTGATTCGAATATCACAAATGATATTCGTAAAATCACAGTGATATTCGAATATCACGTAAAATCGCTGTGATAGTCGAAACGATGAAAACGTAAAAGGGACAAAACGTAAGAAAATGGACGTGACGTATGAAAACCGATTTAAAACGTATGAAAGAGTAAAAACACGTTTGAAAATGGATGAAAACGTATGAAAAATGGACGAAAACGAAAGAAAACTGATGAAACCGGACGAAAAAGAACGAAAAAGTAAGAAAACAGAAGAAAGCGTAAGAAAACGGGCGAAAACATAAGAAAATAGAAGAAACGTAAGAAAACAGACGACAACGTAAGAAAACGAACGAAAACGTAAGAAAACTGACAAAAACGTATGAAAACGGACGAAAATGTAAGAAAACAGATGAAAACGTATGAAAATGGACGCAAACATATGAAAACGTAAGAAAACGGATGAAAACGTATGTAACGGACGAAAACGTATGAAAACGGACCCAAACGTAAGAAAAAGGATGAAAACATAAGAAAACAGACGAAAACGTAACAAGACTAACGAAAACGTAACAAAACAGATGAAAACGTATGAAACGGACGAAAACGTAAGTAAACAGACGAAAACGTAATAAAACGGACAAAAACATATGAAAAAGGAACGAAAACGTAAGAAAAAGGACGAAAACGTAAGAAAACAGACGAAAACGTATGAAAATGGACAAAAACGTAAGAAAACAGACGAAAACGTATGAAAACAAACGAAAACGTATAAAAAGCGGAAAAAATGGACAAAAACGTATGAAGACTGACGAAAACCTGAAAAACGAAAAAAAAACGCGAAATTAAGAAAAGGGATTAGAAAAAAGACAAAAAATGAGAAAATAAATAAGAAAGATAAACAGAAAAGAAAATGACAAGAAAAAAACATGGACTTAGGTTAGACATATTAAATTTTAGGTTAATCTCCCCCATTAGATCAAACTGGATGGAAGGTGGGGGGATTTATCTCTTAGTATACAAGATTTTTTAGTATGCAAAATAAACTGCCTCTAAATATAAACTCATTTTTAATGATAACAAATGGTTCAGGATAAAGAATGTAACTTGTGTATGATAATAAGCAATTATTAAGGCTTTAATAGCGGAAACTGAGAGTTGGGTTTAGGAGGAAAAGATAAACCCAAATACGTAAGAAAAGTGTGTGGGGCTCATAATTTGTGTTGTTATTTACTTGTTTTTAATCTTTGTTTCTCATGAAAGTTCCAAATTAAATGCCTTGTTTTTCTAATGTATATGCTTATAAACGAACTAAATGTTTAAACAATAATTCATGAACTGTTCGGTAAAAGTTCGTTTATTTATTAAATAAACGAACATGAACGATATTTTACATTCTCTTAGTTAAATGAATGATCATGAACAAAAGTTTTTTCCATTCATTAGTGTTCCTTAACATCAGATTATGTGTTCGTTAACATTCGTTCGCATATCGTATTTTTTAATTCTATATTTTGAAATTGGTTTAGTTATACAAAACAATACTTATAAGACACAATATTGTGTATATTTTTATATATTTTATGTTTATTTTTCTACATTTATTTATGTTTGTTCATTTATGTGTGTTTAGTGTCTTAATGACGAACACGAACAACTTTATTTTCTTAATAAACGAACATGAATAAGATAACTTTGTCTGTTTAAGCGATCGTGTTCGTTTATTTGTCCAGTTAAAACTAAACGAACGATTATGAACAAGGTTCCGATTGTGTTCATCTGATTCGTATACATCCCTACTATTTTATGATTGTAAACTCTTTTTGCTTGGAATATTGTTTTAGAAAAAATTTAAAAGTTTTAGATTTAAAAAATTAAACACTTACGTTGATATATTTTCAGAAAAGGTTCTACATGACATCTTACCTTATAAGAAAGTGTACAGAACCTCATTGATTATCATAAAAGTTTAAAAACTCAACGGTTACGCATCTCTGCTACTCATAATGCATGCATATGCATTCCATAAATTTAAAATGCTTAAAATCTTAGTAATGTTGATTTCTTATAATACCCCTTAAACTTAAATGCTTAAATGACAAGTTTTAATACTTTAATTTTCGTTACAAAACAAGTTTAAATTACATTTTTGCTCTTTCAATATCAATCTCTACTACTTTTAAAATGTCAACTTTTTAAATGACAAGCTTTTTGATATTGATCAATCTCTACGTGTTTATCAATTAAAAAAAGTACACGATTTCTCTATCAATATCAATTTACATGGCTGCTCTTATAAAGAGTGAATGATATTACTTAAAATTTAAATGCTCAAAATTAAGTAATGTTAGTTTAGCATTATACATTGATTAAAAATGGTAATATCAGCTACAACTAAATTAATATTTTAAATAATTTTAATCCTTAAACTTTTATCATTTTTTATTTTTAACTCATGTACTTTTTTCTCGCAATGACTACAAATAAGTTTTGCATCAAGGGTCAAACTAGAGTTACGATTTCACAAATATAATTATTTGTCACCATATATCGTCACTTTGCACGAATATTTATCTAGTAGAAAAATAAAAGATGTATTTAAACTTGAATAAAATTGGCAATGCAACTGTTATTTATTTAAGAAAAATGATAAGTAGGCCTAAAAATTAGACCTAAATATAAGCCTAAAAATATTATAACGACACGTGTTACAGTCAATATATTTCCAACTTGAGGCTTTTGTTAAAGCACTTCTAATGGTTAATGCCGGACCGGTGTTATTTCGGTGTTATCTAGTATAAACCCGTGTTAACCATTGCACGTTCGGTGTTAAACCATGGGTGTTAACTTGGTAACGCCTGTTATTTAATTTTTTTTTTCATTTCTGCCCCTAAATCAGGGGTTGTTTTTGTAAATTGTTGGTGAGTTAAAGTTTAACTTGGGAATGTTATGATTGCGGGTGGTTTTTTCGGTGAGTTAAGGTGAAATGTTAAAGCTGATGTGGCGCGAACGTGACACGGTGAGTTATGGTTGCAAGTGCTCTTATTATTATTATATATACTAAAAGGCAAGACATTAGGTCTTTACATGACACGTGTCCACATTTAATGCCAACTTTCATGAGTTGGCAAAATGGTCCCGAGGTTTAAGTGTCATTGAAAGTAAGTCCAAGTTGGCAAAAATAGTCCCTAAGGTTTAAGTGTCATTTGCAAAGTAAGTCCTTTATAGCAATTTGGCAAAAATAGTCCCTATCCAAATTCACGTCTACAAAAGCAATCCCGCTGCATCGCGCGGATTTCCACACTCGTTACTAAACTACCCTTCAATAATCTTGTTATTTATCTATTTCCCTGTTACCCTTGCCTTCCAATCTCATCTTGCCGACTCCTTCTGCCACTATAGGACGCTTGAAAATCTTACTTATCCTCCTGTATTCTGCCAATCATGTTGTCATCCTGTTACTCATATTGCGTTTTATATTTTGAAACCTCTAATCTCGAAACTCAAACTCGTGACATAAATACATGGCTACATGCTCTATTTCCTAACAAAACGAGGTACACAATCATCTTTAATTCTTCATACACATTCATCCTCATATCCTTAATTCATGTGTTTATAATGGGTTAGGCGTTATGTGCATGAGGTATAAGTAAAAAGATGAAACACATTATGTTCAAAAATTTTAAGTGGGCCTTGATGGTTTGATCATTGCTTTTTGGATACAAGAATTATACGATAACAAAAAATAAATGAAGCAAAATATGCACGAGAAAGAGCAGAAAGATCAGCATGTAAATGAAAAAGAGGATGCTAAAATTTTGGAATACTTCTTGAATGGGCAGATTTGAGAATATAGAAAGGGGTCGGTTGGATTTTTAAAGCAAAGACACGTGTCACTTTAATGGTGTTAAGTTTATTTTTAGGTCTACAAGTCCATACATCAACACTTTTTATTTAAGGGAAAAATATCTGAAAAGGCATCGAACTTGTCTTTTTTTTCTTTTGTGGTCATCGAACTTTTTTTTTCTTCCTAAAGTAGTCCAAAACTTCACTGATTTTCCTATTGTAACACTAAATCACACTTAGAGGGTAATTGACATTCTTAATCACAGTTTACTTGGTTTTGATGGATTTACTAAAATTTGGGCAGTTTTTTGACAAAGATTGTAACTTTAGGGAGGCCTCCTACAACTTTTACTAAACTTAATAAATATCCCCCCAATTCTTCATCCCCTCATAACCCGTAAAATAAAATCAAGCCCTAATTTCACATAGCACAATAATTGATCGTTCTGCATAGCCATATTTGATGCTTTTTTCGTTATTTCAGGTATACACTAATTGAATTATTTGATTATGCTCTGTTTTGATCAAAGTTTTAACCACGTTATAAACCCTAATTTATTATTTTTCTCAATTTTGTCACAGAATGATACCAGGTACGAATTTGCACCAATTTGATGTACACAATGACGGATATTTTGCGCATTTACCTTTAAGGTATGCGGATGGGGTGATTCTTAAGATGTGTGCTCCAAGGATGCCCTATGAAGCATTTGCTGAATTCCTTGAAGAAAAAGCTGGTAATTACTTTCAAGGTTTGTATTACAAAGTGTCACATGCTGAATTAGAGAAATGTTTAGTTAGAGTAAGTAATGATAAGGAAATAGAACACATGTTTGATGTTGCTGAGTTGTTTGGTAGGCTTGATCTTTATCTTGATCACATGGATATGAATCTGTCAGGGTATTTAGGTCAAGCAGATACCACTTTTATGGAGGAGTCTGTTTCTAAAGCAAAAGGCTCTCCCAAAAAGAGGTATTGCAATGAATTTTCATTAGATGAGATGGTTAATTGGGTTGAGATGGAGGTTGATCATACTAGGAATGTTAATGAAACAGAGGGTGATAAATCTAGGACTAGTGTAGAGGGTGTTAATACTAGGACTAGTGTAGAGGGTGATGATACTAGGAATAGTGTTGTGGGTGATGATTTGCAGACTAGTGTAGAGGGTGATGATACTAGGTCTAGTTTAGGTGTTGATAAGGGCAAAAGGAAGGCTAGTGCAGTTGAAAACATGGATGCAGAAGATCCAACTGTTGCACATGAAGTGCAATTACAAGATCCAGTAGTACAAGCTAGATTATGGAGGCCTAGTGCAGAGGGTGATGATAGTAGGACTAGTGCAGAGGGTGATGATTTGCAGACTAGTGTAGAGGGTGATGATACAAGGTATAGATAAGGTGTGGGTAACGGTAAAGGGAAGGTTAGAGAGGATGAAACAGATGGTGAGTTTGATAGTGACTTTGATAGTGACAATGACAGTGGATATGGTTCAGATAAATCAGTTGACTATCTCAGTCCTGGTGAAGAGGAGGTGATTGAACTTAGAAAAAGGATCAAAACTAATAGAGGGAAGGAAAGAGAGTCATTGCCAGAAATGAGTGAACCAATTGCAGAAAACATTGTACCTGCTAATAATCATAGAAGTGAGACTATGATGGAACATGATTTGTTCATGAACAATTCGATGAGAAGGCTACAGCCATCTGAAGACAGTGTACCTGAAGATCCTTTTATTTGTGTGGAGAAAGCTGTTGACAGGTATCCAGTCTATGAAGGAACTAGTCACTGGAGACTGAGGCATCCAAAGGTATGGTCCTACTTTTTTCTCAACTACTGATATTGTTTCAAAATTTTGGTTATAAACATTTGCTTTATTTTTCAAGGTATTAAGGAAACACTTTATTTTTGTGATACAGTAGTGAAATTTTAGTTTACTTTATGGTGAAATGGTAGGGTGGAAATTTGGTTTGTAGAATAATTCATGAAGTGATTCATGAAGTATTTTGATTATAATGGTTTGAGGGCTAATCGGAAGTAGTTTGTATGGAAACTATTTTATTTCGTTTGTAGAAGGGTAACAAGGTAGGTACTGTTATCCTTAAGAGATGGGTGGAGCTTCAAGGTATTTAATTCTCAAGGTAGGGCGTAAAGTTTTCAAGTTTCTGTGAGATTATAGGTCCTTATCATGCCCTTCTAGATTTTGCCAAAGGTTTATTGTATTTTCTCATAGGTGCTATTGAAAGGTTGCTCCTAGAATGGTTTGATTTGTCCATGGGGTGTAAGGTGTGGGGTAGGAGTGACTATAACATAACCCGGTTGTGATATGGAATTATAAAGTTTATGATTAAGAAGTAGTATGACGCCAGTGAGTGGCTTATGATTAAGGAATATTGTGATGCTAGTGAGTGGCTTATGACTAAGGAATATTGTGACGCCAGTGAGTGGCTTGTGATAGGTTGATGCCAGTGAGTGGTTTATGACTAAGGAATGCCAGTGAGTGGCTTGTGATCAGGGAATGCCAGCGAGGGGCTTGTGATTAAGGAAGGCCAGTGAGTGGCTTGTGATTAGGGAATAGTGTGACGCCAATGTGTAGCTTTAGTGTAACGCCAATGTGTGGTTTATTAAAATGTTACATGTTTATTAAAATATTATCATTTTCTCACTGGACATAAAGCTATTATAACTATCCTAAGTACTGCAAAATTCACCTCTGAGTCGGACATAGGTGATCAGGCTATGTCCCACTGTCCCTGGTTGAATATAGGTGATCAATCTATATTCACCCGAGGTTCAATGAATTTTGAAATACTTAGCTTAGTTACTCTAGTAATATGTCACAATACTTTTAAGGGTTGTCTTGAAGGATTTGAACAATTATTCTCTTTATGTGAGGGAAAAGTGCAGTGTTGTGATACGTAAGTATATGTATAGGGAAAATAATTGTAACCTATAATGAAACTAGGTGAGCAGTGATAAAACATGTATCTTATCAAGTATGATCTCAACAGGATCATAAGTGAGGCATCAGCTTGGCAGGCAGGTACGTGTCGGTCATAGGGTTTAGTTTTTGTAAAAGTGGTTATAGTCTAGGTTTTAAAAATATACCTAGTTCTCATAACCTAGGCTCTGATACCAATCTGTAACACCCCCAAAAATGACTCAGCGGAAGCATACAAGTATTGGGGTGCTACTAAATTGGTATCACAACATAAGCATAGAACAATTGGTTTTTCATAAATAAACTTTTGTTCATTCTTAAAAACAATGTTTACATTATTAATTAGTGCGGAAAATGGCCCATTATAAAAAGGTGGTCCCAATACATAAATCAGAGTCATCTATGACCATGCCATGCCTTTGCCTTGCGCCTCCAAAGATAAGGTATCACTTCAAAACCTGAAGATACATGCTAAAAGGGGTCAGCTTAGGCTGGTGAGTTCATAGGTTTATTTAAAATGGATTTCAGTACACTATTACAAATTTGGTTTTTGATGATCATTACGTCTTGCATAATGTCATTGATGCAGGTTTTACTGACAAGGTCTTAATATTTATAGTGTCTCGCTATACCTGTGGTCTACCCTAATGCACTAACGAGCAGTGTACCCGGTCGTGTGTAGTGTAGTAAATGGTAAAGCCGAGGTCATCCCAAGAGCTATGTGTGTCGGACAATTACGAAGTCTAATTGTCACAGAATATTAATGGTTTGATAGGGTTTTAATTAATTAAACTACTAATGCAGAATATAAAAGCAAATAAATGGTAGAAGGGAAACCAATAGAGGAATAGTGGTGCTAACCTAGTCAATCCTCCTAACTAGTTATGTCTACGTCTACCTACTTCCAATTACTTCAGGTGGGGTCAAATTCGAGAGGACATCATTTGGCCAATTCGTTCTAACCTATCAGCAAAGATGCCACCACAGGAGAAATCAGGCGCACCGTCATAAATCTTGTTGTTCCTGGTCCCCTAAGTCGAGTCATTAAGTACCGCTACTTGCTAGATTCTAAATAGTGAGTGCCTGGCCGTTAGGAACTTAGACACTACACCACCCAATTCTTAAGTTCATCCAAACGATAAGTGATTAGTTGGTCAATCACACAAGTAGAAAGGGTCGTCAGTTGGTCATATCTTACCCTTCCCGTCTCAGTCCGCTCACCTAGGGTCAGTTGGTCATATCTCCTAGGCAATTGGCCTCTATCACCATTCAAAACTACCAAACCAAAGGTGACTACCAAAGAACTATGCATGCATACACTTAGAAATAATTGTACGAAAGTAAAGGTAAACGCAAACAAAACAATTAAGGAATCATAACTAGGCTAGCACCAAAGGGTGCTTAGCCGCTCATATTAATCATGCACATCAATTCAATATTGAAAGGTACGAAATACATGAATTGAAAGTAAAAGAAATAATAAACGCTAAAGCTTATCGTAATGGTGTGACTTCTCCTGGAAACAGACTCCGTATGCTTCCCTAGACCTCCTTGAGCTTTTTCCCACGTTCTCGAGTGTTGTGTGTAGAATGGGATGATTTGAAATGCCGGAATTCATGGGGTATTTATAGGTTGTGCGGGTTACTGGCGTAACCAATAGATGAGTTACGCCGAACCTTCTATTTCTCCGTAAATGCACTAGATCGCTAGTTACGGCGTAACCTAAGAAGTGGTTACGCCGTAGTCTTCAATAAACTCGGTTACGCCGTAAGTGTTGCGGTAGTTACGGTGTAAGTATCGTGCGTGGAACCTCTTTTGACCTAATGGAGTTACGTCGTAACCTTTGGGAAGAGTTACGCCGTAACATCTTGATAAGTTGGACTTCGAGTCACGCAATAGTTACGGCGTAATGTGAGAGATGAGTTACGCCGTAACTTCTTCAAAATAAGCATACCGTGATAAATCTTTAGTAACGTTTCCATTTCGCGCCTCTTTAGCTCCAATGCTCGTAATTTACCCGAAGTGTAAAACAATGGAAAACAAGCGTAAATCCATATAAATAATATAAATAACGAGCATTAACGGGAAATTGACACTTAATATTCGTGACTATTTGATGTTATCAAATATCCCCCACTTGAACTCTACTTGCCCTCAAGTAGACCTTATTAGATAGATTCCTAAAAGATATCTCCCAAAACCCGAAAATATGAGTTTACAAATCCCTTATGCTAGAATAAAACAAAGCCGAACACCTCGCGAAAGGGAACAAACACTCAAATCTCTCAACTATTCTAAGTGTCAATTTCGGGTGATCACTCAATCGCACAATCATAGCATGTATTCTATCATAAGCTTGAGATTACACAAATCTCCACCAATAGAGTTAAGGGCTAAACAATTCTCGAAGGCAATATGGGTAGACACGACAAAGGTTAAGGGTGACTCGTCATTACTAACATGTCACGGCGAAGTGGACAAAATCAATGATACATGACCAAATCCATGGCCAAGACACCAAAGATGGCTCATTGCATCACCTAGACACGCTTCATGACTAAAGGGTAGGATAAGACATGGGATATATAATTGGTGTAAAATGAAAACAAGCGTGTAGTCTATATCTACAACTAAGTCATCACCACTTCACCGTCCGCCCAAAGTTCAAGCTTAGAAGTCTAGAGACCGGATCATGAAATGCAAGGTAGATGTGTCATTAGAGGACGTCGTGATGGGCACACTACCTTTTCTTCTTCAGTTGGTATAACTCCAACTCCAATCTTCCAATGTGACCGAGGTGGCCTCCTCGATACTAAATAAAGCTCATACTATAGTGCTTATAACATCGCACTTTACAAAATCATAACTCAATCAACTATTTTTTTTTGAACATAACATGATAACATAACATCCCCCCACTTGAGATGAACAATGGGAATTCGGGGGGTCTTCAATGATCTTCATAATTGTTGTCAATGAAAGCGTGATTTCCAAACCTTTCCACTCGAACCTTGAACTTAGGAAAATGATGACTTCCCAATTACAAATAAAGACTACAGGGTAGGCTAAGGTGTAAGGGTGTAACGAAACAATATATTGGGGTGACAAAATGAAAGGAATGGCTCAGAAGGGTGTATCTAGGGGTATCTTGCACTAAAGGGAATGCAACAAAAGGGTTTCACATGGGGGTCGAAAAGTCGAGGTGACTAATCGAGAGACTCACAATGGTAGGCTGTTTGGGTGATAATCCTATAATACTGCCTTCTAAAATTGAAAAGTCCTAATACATCGAGCTAACTCAACATACCTCGTCTATGGTCTCGAAATGATGCAAAGGCCAAGTTCTAAAGTTTACAAGCTACCGGCACACTCATAATTTGGTAGATTTGGGGTAAAATATTGGAAACGGATAAGGCTAATCTCACCATGTAATATCAAGGGTTGTATGTGCTCGGCTAAGGTCTAATCTAGTTAGGTTCGGAAAAACATGTCAAAATTTTAAAATGGCATAATTTTTCAAAATAAACTAGAAAAATGAGGGCGAAATAAAGTTTAAGAGATAATTCTACCCCGTCCCCCACTTGAATTGTACAAAGTCCCTTTTGTACTAGGTATTAAAATAAAGGTGAAGAGAAAGGTAGAATTAGAGCGAGAACTTCCCCAAATTTGCTCCAAAAGAAGAAGGCCCACGAGAAAGGATCGTGCCTTCGCTTAAGCGCCATGAACAAACATCAATCCTCGAAATCACAATACCGACAAGCATAATTCTAAAAGAAAAATAAAATGAAAACAACCTAACTCACTTTCAGGAATCACGGTTGCATTTAGCGAATGCAACAAGCCTTTAAACCACTTGGTGTCCCAAGTGGACGAGTGAAGTCTCGTGAGGGTTTACAGAAACACACCCACAAAGTTCATTTAAAACTAATACAAGGTTACCGTGTTTTAAAATGAAAGAATTAAGCAGAGAGAGTTACGTCGTAACTCCTATGAGAGAGTTACGCCAGAATCGCAAAACCTGGTATGAGTTGTGAAGCGAATAGTTACTGGCGTAACCACCGAGATGGTATTACGCCATAATTGGTAATGCGTCAAGAATTTTCGCTAAAATGTTGGTTACGGCGTAATCACCAAGATGAGTTACGCCAGTAACTCGCTGTTGATCAAGAATCGCAGCAGAATTACTTCTTTGTCTCCTGCAAAAATGGTTAGAAAACACAAAACCCAACAGAAAGGAAATAAAAAACTAAAGAAAGGGAAAATTCGGGTTGTCTCCTGAAGGAGCAGTTTTCTTTATTAACGAGTCTTTAAGTTAGACTCAGAGCCGCGGAGCCCCTATGGGGGACTTTGAGCTTGCCCGACTTTTTCCATGTCTTTAATTGAATAAGGCTGGTCCCAAACATGTGGCGAAATATAACGAGTCATGGAGTATCTTTTTTGTAGAAAATTAGCTCGTGCCCATTCGAAACGAAACCTAGCCTTTTCTTCCTCATCCATTTGAGCATACCCAAACTTTACGAGTAACCAATTTTCAAATGAGATTCCCCTGTATCCTACATTGCTTCTCTTATCTTCGTCAAAACATGCCCATTCTTTGCGTTTGAGCCATTTAGGTTCAGGGTATTTTCCTCCATCGCAAATCTTGCGATTGGGGTTACATGTAGGCCATGCCAAGGTGTATTCACCGTGTATCATAACTGGTTCGCAGAAATGAATGGTGCAGTTAATGTCGGAGAACCATTCGCAAAAAGCACTATGCTCTTGTAACCACTTCTTTCTTATATCATCTTCCTTTTCCCAGCACCACCAAACTTTTGCAGCTTCATTAATCGTCCGAATGAGATACTCCCTCCTCCATTACATCCTTTTGGAAAGGGAACATGTGGAAATATTACTCGTCCCTTCTGTAAAGGAACACAACAAATGAACTCTTCCTTTACAACGAATCGGGAATAGAAAACGGAATCTCTTCCTCATCATCTTCATTGTCGCCGGATTCGGACTCGCAAATGGCTAAAAGATGAAGGTGGAAACCTATCGAGTCATCTAATTCTATTTTTGGTGGTTCCTTTGTAACGATTTTGTCGGCTCAAGGCTCAAGGTTTTATCCAATTTAAACTCCACAATATCTCCATAGATTCCACCAGACAGCCAATGTGTCAAGGAATGGTTTACCAAGAATCAAATGCTCCTTTTGTTGTTCAAATAATCGACTACCACAAATTTGGGGTGAGGTAAATTTATCAACCTTTACGCACATACCACCTGTAATACCTAAAGGGGTAATCTTAGTTTCAGTACCTGAATCAATCACGATATCCGTTTCCCAAAGATGGATTATCCTCAGTTTTAAGAAAATGGATAGAGGCATGATGTTTACACTGGACCCAAAGTCTACTATCCCCAAAATATCAATTTTACCAGCAGAACATGGAACGATTACCCCGCTTGTGCTAACATCCTTAACCGAGAATAAACTGGATCCTAACCTGGATGTCCCTTCCAGAGCATGGTTACGCCGAAACTCAGGGAAGTAGTTACGGCGTAACTCTTCCTGTTGGTCGGTTTTCGCGACATTCAATAAGTTGACACATTCCTCAATCACTTTTTGAGAATTATTGGTAAAAACAGCATTGCATTCCTCCCTGCGATTGGCTTCATTAAGTTCCATTCCATCAATCTCAGCACTGAGTTTTTTGATCATCGCTCCAAGATTTGTTAGAGTTTCGGCATGCCTGGAAAGATTCTTGTTAGTGTTTTCCTGGAAACCCTTTAACCAAATATCTTGTTCTTTTTGTTTTTGGGCTGAAGTCTCCAGGAATTTGTTAATTGTTTCTTCAAGACTGGGATTTCTTTCTCCATAAGGCCCACGGTTGTAATTTCCATGATAACCATTACTATTTCGATTATCACCGTAAAATAGTCAATTATCTCCATACTTAGCTTCTTCAATATCCTCTTCGTCCATATGAGGACAATTTTTCGTAAGATGTCCTCCTCCACAGCTTTCACAACCCACTTGGATGGCATGAACAGTTTCTATGACCTTCAGCATATCTCGACTGAGGCTTTAAATTTTACTAGCGATTGCTGCAATTCCGTCGAAACTTCCACCTTGGTTTCTTTTACTTCCACCGTCTTGCCATTTTTGAGAATGGTCTGCCATTTTTTGAATGGCTTCAATTGCAGTAGTAGAAGTCATGTTTGGAATAGGTCCTTGATAGTTCAGCATCTATCTTGTAGTTACATTCATTCCTTTGTAGAAAATATTGACCTTCTGCTGGTTATTAAGATCATTGGTAGGACACTTATAAAGAAGATCGTTGTATCTGTCCCAAGCTTGATATAGAGTTTCGTCGTCTTCTTGTTTGAAATTGTGGATCTCCAAGAGTTGATTAGAAATCTTAGATGATGGGCAATATCTTTGGATAAAGTGTTTCTTTAGTAGCGCCCAAGTATTAACCGCCCACGGCAATCTTCGATCCATCTTCCGCCGCCCCAAGAAGAGTCATTGGGAAGACCCGAGCATAACAAAGATCATGAGACACGCCGGAATGTTGAAAAGGCTAGCGATGTATAAGACATTTTCAACGTGCTCATATCGCCTTCGTCCCCGCTTCCGAAAAGGGTTAGCTCAAGCTCCTCATAAATTGGTCTTTAATCTCGAAATGAACATCCGCTCCGATTGTCGGTCTTACGAGACCCGACCCTTGATCCGCTCTAGTCAACGCCAAGTATTCCTCAAGAGTGAGGTCATCGATGTTAACAACTTCCATGGTACCGAAAACTTGAAATATGATCGTGAGAAAAGTTTAAAATGAAATGAAAGACTTAATATCAATCCTAATATAGCTCCCCAGCGGGCGCCAAAAACTTGATGCGTGTTTTACTAACTGTGTCTTAATATTTATAGTGTCTCGCTATACCTATGGTCTACCCTAATGCACTAACGGGCAGTGTACCCGGTCGTGTGTAGTGTAGTAAATGGTAAAGCCGAGGTCATTCCAAGAGCTATGTGTGTCGGATAATTACTAAGTCTAATTGTCACAGAATATTAATGGTTTGATATGGTTTTAATTAATTAAACTACTAATGCAGAGTATAAAAGCAAATAAATGGTAGAAGGGAAATCAATAGAGGAATAGTGGTGCTAACCTAGTCAATCCTCCTAACTAGTTATGTCTACGTCTACCTACTTCCAATTACTTCAGGTGGGGTCAAATTTGAGAGGACAACATTTGGTCAATTCGCCCTAACCTATCAACAAAGATGCCACCACAGGATAAATCAGGCGCACCGTCATAAGTGTTGTTGTTCCTGGTCCCCTAAGCCGAGTCATTAAGTACCGCTACTTGCTAGATTCTAAATAGTGAGTGCCCGGCCGTTAGGAACTTAGACACTACACCCCCCAAAATTCTTAAGTTCATCCAAATGATAGGTGATCAGTTGGTCAAATCACACAAGTAGAAAGGGTCGTCAGTTGGTCATATCTTACCCTTCCCGTCTCAGTTCGCTCACCTAGGGTCAGTTGGTCATATCTCCTAGGCAATTGGCCTCTATCTCCATTCAAAAATACCGAACCAAGGGTGACTACCAAAGAACTATGCATGCATACACTTAGAAATAATTATACGGAAGTAAAGGTAAACGCAAACAAAATAATTAAGGAATCATAACTAGGCTAGCACCAAAGGGGGCTTAGCCGCTCATATTAATCATGCACATCAATTCAATATTCAAAGGTACGAAATACATGAATTGAAAGTAAAAGAAAGAATAAACGCTAAAGCTTATCGTAATGGTGTGACTTCACCTTGAAACAAACTCAGATGCTTCCCTAGACCTCCTTGAGCTTTTCACACATTCTCATAGTGTGTGTGTGGAATGGGATGCTTTGAAATGCCGGAATTGTGGGGTGTTTATAGGCAGTCCGGGTTACAGGCGTAACCAATAGATGAGTTACGCCAGAACCTTCTATTTCTCCGTAAATGCACTAGATCCGCTAGTTACGCATAACCTAAGAAGTGGTTACCGTAGTCTTCAATAAACTCGGTTACGCCGTAAGTGTTGCGAAGAGTTACTGGCGTAAGTATCGGCGCGTGGAACCTCTTTTGACCTAATGGAGTTACGTCAGAACCTTTGGGAAGAGTTACGCCGTAACCTCTTGATAAGTTGGACTTCTGGGTCACGCAATAGTTATGGCGTAATGTGAGAGATGAGTTACACCGTAACTTCTTCAAAATAAGCATACTGTGATAAATCTTTAGTAACGTTTCCATTTCCGCGTCTCTTTAGCTCCAATGCTCGTAATTTACCTAAAAGTGTAAAACAATGGAAAACAAGCGTAAATCCATATAAATGATATAAATAACGACTATTAACGGGGGAAATTGACACTTAATATTCAGGACTATTTGATGTTATCAGTCATAAAATTTATGATTTCTTTTCATAAAAGAATTTCATAAAAGGGATTTCATTAGTGGACCATAAGTAGGGTGTATGTACATTACAACGAATATAATGTCATATATTGAATCTATTACGCTAGCACTAAGTTCGTGCAATCGAAGCTACAACAGTTTATGTATGCACAAAGAAGTCATACAAATAAGGTGCCCATGGCGAGTGTTTATCCCAATACACTCGGTCCCGACATGCTATATGTTTCGTCTTGACCCAAGCGGGGTCAACCGAACAGGGGAGTCACCCCCAATAGATCTATTTATAACATTCGCGCTTCCCAGCAGAAATTGACGGTTCATGAAGAGGGCAATTTGGGATCTAAAGACTTAGGCTAAGCTGCGTAATATTCTAGGTAAAGTATTTTGGTATGGTCCATAAAGCATCTAGGTATGATGAAAACTTTAAACATGTAAAAGCATAGTATGCATAGAATGCACAATTTCAGTAATTTAATCATTTAAGTAAAATGAGCATGTATCTTCCCCCAAAACAAGTATAAAACATATTAAAGTAGGGGCTATGAAACTCACCTTGGCTGTGTGCAATATGAAGTCTAAAGGGAATTCAATCAAGAAGTGATAGTGCACGGCTCCGACACGCAACCTAATTAAATACGACATATTTAGTCTTTATGTTTAAGACTCGATAACGTTTAACTAACTTTATAGGTTTTAAATGTTTTTGTTGTTGTTGTTGTTGCTTGTGTGGCATCATTTATCTTAAAACCATTTACAAAGATTTGGATGGTTCTCGGCTTAGGAGAGTATGACATGGAAGGAATCTCAAGGAAAGAATTTCGACTTTGGTTCAATGATGACCAAATGATAATACTTAGAATGGTACACGCAGAAAAGATATCAATGATGAACAAGACTTTCGTTTGACAATAACCGAAAGACGAGGTACAGAAAATAATTACAATCAATTATTAGACTTCGTCGAAAAATGTGAAAACATGTTTACATATATGTAGTCTATACATTGTATTTTATGAACTAATAAATAACGGTATAGAAAATAATCATTTTTGTCTTTTAGTCGGGTTTAATAGAAAATAGGTTAAGTGTATATTTTGATAAAATCGGGCAAGACCCGTGAATATGTTTTAGTTTTTCCGACGTGACTAGATGTCAAAATCTTTATTTTAGAATAATGAACCATTTCATATTGTATATTACAATCAAATAAGTTTTTATAATTCAAAATATGTTACGTTAAGCTTAAATAAGTCAACATAGATAATATAATTCAACAATTTAGGAAAAATGGGTTAAAACGTATCTTTAGTTTAGTCTAGTTGTTATAGGTTTTAAATTTATATGGTAGCTTAAAATCTTATATGCTGAGTGTATTTAGTCCTGTTTGAAAAATATGTTTTAGCGACGTCGAGAAATTTAATTGAGATTGAATAGGTCGATATGAGCATGAATCAAACACACCCACTGTTGGGCCTGTTGGCTTGGCCCACAGTTTCCTCGACACAATTTTAAATCCAAAATTTTTCTTAGTTAATTTACTACTATGAGATTACATAATCATTTTAGAACAAAACTATATACTCAATGTTTTTGGGTTAATCCAAAGTATAACAGATTGTAGTTTTGATCACCATTGTTATTTGTAGTTTTGGGATGTTGTCTCCGACACTGAGGGTAGACAAACCAAACTCGCCTACGTCGAATCGAATAAGTAATGCATCTAATGATAAGGTTGATACGAATACACATGGGGCTGTTGGTATTGAGAAGGTTAGTGTGTATGCTTTGAAACAACCTTCTTCATCGTATGCTGGTGTTACTTCTACTGAACCTATGAAACACACGTCTAACTTTCGTAGGTTGGAGTGTAATAAGAAAGCTAATGGTGTAGATCTTTCTGTCCCGATGAAAGTGGTTGAAGAGGTGAACACTAGGTTTGAGAATACTTTGTATGGGTTTTTCCTTGGTAAACGCCTAGCTTTTCCTGTTGTTGTTTACTTTGTACGCAATGCGTGGGCTAAGTTTGGTATACAAAAGGTAATGATGAATGCAAAGGGGTTATTCTTCTTTAAGTTCAACTCGAAGAAATGTGTTGATGATGTTCTTGAAAACGGTCCTTGGTTGATTAGAAATGTACCTATTATTCTTAAACCATGGACATTGAACACCAATTTACTTAAAGAGGATTTGACCAACATCCCGGTGTGGGTTAAATTCCATGATGTTCCTCTTGCTATGTTTTCTGATGATGGCCTTAGTCTCCTTGCCACATTGATAGGCACGCCCAAAAGGTTAGATGCTTTTACTAGCCAAATGTGCAAGGACTCGTGGGGCCGTAGTAGTTTTGCTAGATGCATGATTGAAGTGAAGTCGGATGAGGTGCTTAGGGACAGCCTTACTGTTGAGATACCGTTACTTGATAGTTCGGGTTCGACTATTAAGAAGATACGGGTTGAATACGAGTGGAAACCACCTCATTGTGATAAATGTAAGATTTTTGGTCATACTCTTATTGAATGTCCTAAAGTTGTTGAACCTCCTGCTCAGCCTACTAAGCGTGTTAATGATGGTTTCAAGATGGTCAATAATAACAAGAAGGGAAAGCAAGGTGGTTCTACTATTTCGGGTCAAGGAGGGTTTACTAAACCAGTTGTGGGTAAGCAGTTTCAATATCAACCCAAAAAGACTCCTCCTGAACCTAAGAAAGTGGAAGTCACTATGAAAAATGCTTCTATTGTAGCTAGTTCGAGTGGAACGAAGATCTCTACATCTAATCGGTTTGATGCTCTTAATATGGAATATACGGATGCTTTTGGTATTCCTTCAAATGACACCAACATGGATGTGGATTCTGGTCGTACAATGGAAGTTAATGAAGATAAGTCTACTAAGGCAGTCTCGCATCACAAGAACCCCTTGTGAGTGATTTGAAAGAGATGGAGTAGGGTGTGGCTCACGAAACTAGTGATTCTTGTATTACTTGACCTCTTCTTCGAGAGTTAACCCTTTTCTAAAGTGGGAGATGTCGTGGTGTCGATTCAAGATGAGGTGGTTGCTAACCCATTTGATGAGTCCGTTAATCTATTCGGTGGTGGCCAAGAGTTTGAAGATGAGTATGATGACTATGACTACGATGATCATGAAGCGAGTTTCGATCTTCGTGGAATTTGGATGCCTTTTATGCCATGTATGGCACCAAGCTTCAAGGACCTAGGAAGTAATTTTCTTTCGTTATGTCCTATGTTATCATTTGAGTAGTGGTTTGTTTTCTTGTTTAGAAAACAGGTAGTATCTTGTTATGTAAGCTTTATGCCTATGTAACGGGCTGAGATATGGGATTTCACTCATATCTATTGTACTTAAACGTTTTTTGGTTAATATATTTACCAGGGTGCAGGATTACTCCCTTTTACCCAAAAAAAAAAAGAATCGAATAAGTAACCATTCACCTCTGACGGCAACCAAACACATCCTTATGTTGGAATGGGCTGGAGGCCCAGGGAATTTATAACATAAACAGATTTTAGGTGGACTGACTGCGCTTTAGGCCCAAGAGAATTTTAGCACACAATAGATTTTCTTGGACATGTAAGAAAACAGTTGATACACAAGTTTATACAGCCACTGATATTACAAACGAGACCATTACGGTTTTCCTCGAGACCCAACATTAGGCATCACGTTGTCGCCTTCGAGGTGCCTTGCTGTGACCCTAAATTAACAAATAAAAGCACCCTTTTGTGATATGAATACATATTACCATATTGACTCATTTGAGTCAGTTGGTACCCGAACAAGGATAAGGACGCTAGCAGCTAATTCGACTAATGATAGGAAATGTGAGAAACACCTTTGGGGCGTATTGTTGCGACTTAATGTAAGCACCATGCCCCTTTAAGGAGCATCCTAGGTGACTCGACACAATTACAATTTCTACCATTCCTGGTAACCTACTTGTACACCGAAACAAGATTAACTTACAACAGCGAACCATAGACTTCAAATGTTGTAGTGACTACAAACTTAGAATTAAAGTCGAAGAGAACCTGGAGACTTAAACCGAGTCTTGCCTTGCAGCAATAGGGTACGACCCATATTGAGCAAGACTCTATACCCACTTTTCCCTTGCGGGTTTATGAGTGGTACGAGTCAGACACGAATCAAGCAAGGTGAACAACCTTCAAGAGGGACTGACCCCAGCCGAGGCGCCTAATGTCCTAGTTCACAGAAATAAGCAAAAGAGCTTATACCTAAGTCAAAAACACACATGTGTCGAATACAAAATTTTAGATTTCTTGTTCTTACCCCTTTTATTTTACCATACTTTGCCAACAACAACAACAACAATATTAATTCTTCAAAAGTCAAAATAGTCAGGTTGTGTTTCTTACAAAGAACCCAAGGGTTCAAGGACATGAACACCGGTTTATTGATTGCGTCAATGCTTCAATTAACAAAACCCTCTATCAATTTCCAAAAACAAGTCTAAATTGCGTCAAGCATCAGGACTTAAAGCATTTCGAGCCGCAAATGCAAATTAGATCGAGGAATATAGGGAATTCTCGGTCGTTAAGTCCCACGGAGGATGAATTGGTGTTTAAACAACTTCAGATGATAGAATGATCACTAAGGATAGTGATCGATGAAGGTTTTAGTTGAAAAATTACTTAAAGAAAAGATTTACAAATAAAAGCGACTTAAATGCAAATTAAGAAAATTAAAAGTTAAAATCTATTAAATAAACGCTATCACTATTTTTACGGATCGATGAACGTTTATGATTTTATAAAACAAAATAACTTAAATAACCTATTTTAACTAAAAGCGTAAACTTAAAATGTCTAAAAGCGTTACTTAAACCGAAACGAGCGTTATTTAAAACTATGGAGCGCAAAATAAAACGTAAATTTTAAGAAATAAAGGTCCCTGAATGTAAAACTAATTTTCTTACGTACTATTTGATAAAAGAAAATTTTACAAAAAGAATTATATTTTTAGATTATTATTTTATTTATTATGAATTAAATACTATAAAACACTAATTAAATGTTTAAAAATATAAAACTAATTAGAAAAATTTCAACTTTTACGAAAATACTTAATATTAATCTGATTTAATAAAATAAGAAAGCGGAAAAAGCTATTTTGGATAAGCTAGAAATAAGCTAAAAGTTCGTTTAAGCTTATTATGTAAAACGTTTATAAGAGACAAGTTGTGTAATGTTTTAACGAGAAAGTCCCAAGGCGCAATGGTTACGGTACCCCACTATCACCCAGGTAAGGGAGAGGTCTCAGGTTCGACCCCTGCCTCTCCCTTTTTGCAAACCATTTTATTTTTGAAATTTTCTTTTTGCAACTAATTAAGAACATGAAAATAAGCAATATTTATAACTACGACTTTTTGTGAAAACTTCTAATAGGCTGAGAAACAGCTTATTTTTCCAACAGTGGCTAAAATAAGGAAATAGCTCAAGTTATTTAGCCAAATGGCTTTTAAACTACTTAATAAGCTAATGTACATTGAAAATAAAGCGAGCTAATGATAATAAGCTATGATTATAACGAAAAAGCTAAAATATTTAGAAATAAGCACTTAACTAACCAAAATAAGCACTAGTTTCCCTTTGTACGTGATGATTGGTTCCTACTAGGTACCTTTGAGCTTAATCTTAAGCATCGTGAATGAGCTAGACATTGAAAACTAAGACTTGCAATAGCTAGATGACCTTTTCAACTTTTCAAAAACTAAAGTGCTAATGGTTTGGTTCACTAAATAGCTTTTGGTGAGCTTATAAAAATTGGACAATTAAGCGAGTATAACTCGGTTCTTGAGTTAAAATGGACAAATAAATAAGGCGCAATGTGCACCTACCTAATAAGCTACAAACCGAAAAATTAAGCTTGGGACATTTAGATAGCTAGGTTGGCTTTCCATAGAAACCAAAATCAAAGGCTTAAGCTAAATAACAAGCTACGTGTGAGCTGTGAAAGTGATAGGTTCCACAGTGCACGAGGGGACCTTTTTGACTTTTTGACTAGAAATGAAAAGTTGACTTAAATGAGATTTTAATGCAATTCTAAGACTGATTTAGTTGTAATAAGCTGCAATAAGGTTGTTTTAAGCTAAAGCATCAAGTTATCTATCACTGTAATGGAATTCGTAATCCTAAATCTTAACAGTAAACATTTAAGATTAGTTTAAAACTCATTTTGACTTCTTTAACAACAAGCACTGGTTTTCTTATTTTGTTTGAGTTATTAAACACTAATGAGATATGAAGCAAGTAAAAACAACAACTTAAACATCTAATAGCACTATTTAACTAGCAGATCCAAACACACCGCAACTAACTGCTTTGGACTTTATCAAAGCAAAACTCAAATTAAGTCCATGATCTTGATTTGAGCTTATATTATCACTTAATGGAACTAAATGGAACTAAATGAACATTAAACAATCATAATAACAACATTAAACTAAGAAATGACCATGATACTATTTTTCTTGTCAAAATAAAGTTTTAGTAAATATGGATTCTAATGAGTAATTAACTTGTTTAAATGCTTAACTCTACTTAACTAAAGCTTATAAACATAAACAAACAAAGGATTAAGGCGATTAACCACTTAAACAAGAATTTGCAAAATAGAGAATTAAACTTACAAGATAATTCCAAGTTCGGATCGGAAGGCGAGGTACAAGCACACTTCCTAAAGCTTCCCAAGAAGCATTAAACCAAGGATAATCCAAATTCAACCTTTGTACCATTGTCTTGATCACTTCTCCATAGTTTTTATTTTTTAACTAATTTATTGCTATTTTGGTAATTTTAGGCGATAAGTAAAACTGGTTCATTAATGGTTCTAAGAGCTTATAAGCTTTGTCAGGAGCTTATAAGAGCTTAAGAAGCAATAACAACAATTTTTAACAACATTTGCTTAATTTGAGAATTTGAACTAGGAAATAAGCATAAACTGACTTTGTAAACATTAACTGAAATTAACACTGAAATTTAGTTTTTATTACAATAAGATGACTTAACAAAAAGCTTGAAAGCTTTGAAATACACTAGAAAGTTTAAAATAATTAAAACGAGACAAGTAAATTAAAATTACACTACTTAGGTAACTATACTGCCTCTCCTTTGGTATTTATTGATCCTTTTTACTCCATATGAATTCATCACAAACGTCCACTTGGAAAATTGGCGGGAAAAAGTCTTATGAGCAGGTTTAAGCATTTAATGCTTCTTGGACTTTGTTGGAGGTGGAGGGGGGTTAGTATACAAGTGGTGGTGAGGTGGAAAGGTGGATGTGAGGTGGTGATAGCAGGTGGAGCACTGGCGTGTTGACAGGGAAGAGGAGGAACAGCTACAGTACATGGCGGGTTTAAATTTAAAAACTGGTTTGGGCTTATATTGGACTGGGCTTGGGGTTTTGGTTTAAAGGATTGGATTTGGTTTAAGTTAATACAGGACCTTAGTTGTAATTTACAAAGTATAGGAATGAAAATGCAATATTTCAAACTTATCACAAGGGTGAATTTTGACAAACTTCAATAGTATAAGGACCAATATTGCATAAAATTCAATTTTATAAGTCAGGGGACCAAAGCATCAACTTTGAAATTCTAGGGACCAAACTTGTAATTTCTCCAAAGTTTACCATAAGGACCAATTTTGTCATTTATGAATAGTATAAGGTTTATTTTGATTATTTTCTTATTTTTAAAACCTTAGGGACTAATTTTGACACTTTTGCAAAGTTGAGGACCAAAGTTGTAAATTTGTGATTTTTAAACTTCAAAGGATTATTTTGAACAACTTGTGAATCCTAAGGACCTAAAATGATATTTTACAAGTTTTGAATTACTGAGGACTAAATTTGACAACTTTTGAAACTTGAGGACTAAAGCGCCAATTATGCAAACTTAATATGTTTTCACCAAATTTTGATGTTTTGCATTTAAAACATATAAAACACTTGTTTGTGATATTTTTATCATTTTGAAGCATTTACGAGTGTTTATGTTTTCCTTGTTTTACCATCACCTTGTTTTACAACAACAACAATATTTACTTACTTAATCCAATCTTAATTAATTCAAAACAAGAGTACTGGATGAAAACTTTATTCAACTCGAATTGAAATTAATTATAATTACAACTAATGTAAAATAACAGCAAGGTTGTGTTTCTTACAAAGAACCCAAGGGTGGGTCGAAGGACATGAACACCGAACTCTAAACGCTCAAATTGGAGAGGACTCGAAGTGAATTGGTACGATTAAATACTCATAGCATCTTCCTTATGCTTCAATTAACAAAACCCCTCTATCAATTTCCAAAAGCCCTTTGTTTTCCGAAACCCTAATTTGTGATCGTGTGATATGTGAACTAAAATCTGTGAAAGTCCTTTCCATTTAAAGAGGATAAGAGGGAATGTTAAACTCTAGTCTCCCTAGCCTCGTATGGAGGGTAGGATCATTTCTTGGCTCTTGCTGCCATCCAAGCTGTCTTCAAGGGTCTCATGTGACTTCTATGGTGATAGCTGGCCTCTTGGAGGGTGGTGACAGGAACACTTTTGGGGTTGACTTATCAAAAGAAGAAGAAAACACCATTTTTGTGTTTGGTGTTTCTGGTTTATGTCGACAAAGGAGAGAGAAAAGACAGAAAATTCAAAAACATGGGAGAGAGAAAGGAGATAGAGTTTTATCTCTTTTTGTTTTATTAGACGAAATAGTATAATCGGTACCCCGTGTTTTGTCGAATCTTCGAGTAAACGTACCTTCCCGGTACCCGAAAGATATAGAAATTATATTTTTAGAAGCGTTTTTGTAAATGTAATAATATATTATTATTATTATTACGTAGGAATTTGATTATAAATGTTTGCCGTTATTAATTTGGTGTCGGTCTGCGTGCGGTGCCGTGACTTCCTAAATTAACGAGATGACCTCTCGTTTTTCGATCTAAATGTTGACAGATGTCAAAAAATAGCCGATTTGAATTTTCTAACGTAATTAATATTATTATAATAATCCAAAATTTTACGGGTTGTTATAACTAATGAGGAAAGTTTTCAGATATAGTCTTTAAATGATGAACACACATGTGTTAAGAACTTCCAATTTGGTTCATTATAAGATTAGGGCTAACCCAGATATTAAGTTGAATGCTATAGCTGACCTAGTGATGAAAAAGTATAAGTGTAACGTAACCCCAAATCAGTGTACAAATGCAAAGAGGTTTGCTTTGACAGAGTATGAGAAATCAGTTGATGAGCATTATGCCTTGCTGAGATCATATGGAAGAGCTATTTTAGATTCAAATCCTGGGTCCACTGTTAAATTGTGAGTGACTGTCAATCCTGATCAGAAAACATACTTTGATAGGTTTTATGTGTGCTTTGCTGGACTAGCAGAAGGTTGGAAGGCTGGTTGTAGGAGAGTAATTGGCTTAGATGGATGTTTTCTGAAAAAACCAAACCATGGTGAAATTCTTACTGCTATTGGAAGAGATGGAAATAATCACATTTACCTAGTTGCTTGGGCAGTGGTTAATGTTGAAAACAAGGATAACTAGAGCTGGTTTTTGGAGTTACTGGAAGGAGACTTGGGTTGCACAAAAGGACAAGGTCTAACTCTTATGTCTGATCAACATAAGGTATGCTTATATCCATACTTTGTTGTTAATGACTTAGTCTTACATATATTCTAACTAGGTATGCTTGTATGTAGGGTCTTATTGAAGCTGTGAAGAATGTCATGCCATATGCGGAACACAGGCAATGTGCCAGACATATATATGAAGGGTTCAGGAAAGTATTCACTGGCTTGGAATTGAGAGAGTTGTTTTGGTCAGCATCTAAGGCTTCCTATCCACAGTTGTTCAACAAGATCATGGACAAGATTAAAAGGGCTAACCCAAAGGCTCATCAGTGGCTTATGGAACAGAACCCAAAAACTTGGTCAAGAGCATTTTTTGAAGTTAATAAAGGATGTGAAGCAGTGGAGAATGGATTCAGTGAATGCTTTAACAGTGTTATTCTAAGTGTTAGGGACAAGCCATTACTTACAATGCTAGAAGCTATGAGAGTCATAGTTCTTGAGAGGATGCACAAAATGAGGGAAATCAGTAAGAAATGAAACCCTAGAGTTTGTCCGAACATTTAGAAGAGGTTGGAATGGCTAAAAGAATAACAAAGGTAAGTTTCATTTACAAATTAAAGTTATTTCAGTTATGAAATTGTTTGAATTGACACTAATAAGTATGTTATATTGTAGGTTCTGGCATATTATCCCTGCTGATGTGAATGTGTTTGAGGTCAGATCAGGGAGTGAGGCATTCACAGTTAATGAACCAAGGAGGTCTTGCACATGTAGAATGTGGCAGTTATCAGGTATACCTTGTGTACATGCATCAAAGGTAATTATCTATATAAACAAGGTACCTGAGAGCTATGTGCCAGAGTGGTTTCAAACATACAAGTATTACGAGACATATAACCATTTTTTGAAACCAGTTGATGGTATTGATTTCTGGCCTGATCAGAGTATGTATTATATTGTATTGCCTCCCAAACCCAAAAAAATGCCTGGTAGGCCAAGAAAGAAAAGGATCAGAGCAAAGGGTGAAGGTGGTAGCTCAACTAGAGTATCAAAGGTAGGTGCAGAGATGACATGTTCTATATGCCACAAACTTGGGCACAACAAAAAAGGTTGCAAAGAAACAATTGTAAATGAGGATGTGTCTGGGTAAAAATAGAGTGGGAATGCGTCTGGGTCCAAGAAGAAGACTTGTGGGTCAAAGAGGAAAAATGATGGGTCAAAGGAAACTGGTAGGTCAAAGAAGAAGGCTTGTAGGATGGAAGCAGCTGGTGGGTCAAAGGAAACTGGTGGGTCAAGTGGACTTGGTGGGTCAAGGGGAACTGGTGGGTCAAAGAAAAAGACTGGTGGGTCAAGTGGGTCAAATAGGAAGGGCTTGTAAAGAGGTTGCACATCAGCTTATGCAAGATGGTTTGGTGACCAAGATGCAACTGAAGAACACCCTTAATCACACCCTGAAGAACACCTTGATGAACACCCTCAAGTTGACCCTGAAGAACACCCTCAAGTTGACCCTGAAGAACACCCTCAACAGCAGCCTCAACAAGTTCAAACAGAGATTGACCTGACAACTACTCAAGTTGAACACATGCAGGCTGAAGAAGATCAAAGTCAAGAACAACCTCAGCCTATTTTTCAAAAGAAGTTGGCTAAACTGGAAGTAAGGAGGCCTAGTGAAAGGATCATCAAAATGAAGTTGGCTAAACAGTTGGATGGCCAAGGCAGCACTACAGATCGAGTCTGCACTGGAAATAGATGATGCTTGAACAACAAGAAATTCCATGTGCCCTTTTTGTATATCCTTTGTGGGCAACTAATGTAAACTATAATAACTTAAATTAGGTCTGTAATATGTCTAGATAACTAATGTTAATAGGTCATGAAATCACCATCATACAATAGCCCATTTTGTACATCCTTTGAGGGCACTAACTGATGGTCATTTTGGTATGTAATATGGCTAGAACAGATACACTCATGATAGCAGCCACTTATGTTATTTGTTTATGTAATGACCATCTTACAATAGCCTATTTTGTACATCCTTTGAGGGCAGTAAAAGATGGTCATTGTTAAACTACTATGATTAATGAAATATGCAGTTTCTAAATATGTTTTGTTATTATTTTGCAATTTTGTACATCTTTGGAGTAAATGCAGTTGTCATTGTTACAGTCATTGTTTACATAGCAGTCATCACCTTTATGCAGTCATTGTTTACATCTTTAAGCAGTCAATACTATTTGAGAATCTATACTATTTGCAGATTGCCTTTATGTAGTGATTGTTTACATAGCATTCATTGTTTACATTGATTAGGCAGTCATTGTTAACATGGCCATGTGTAACTAGTTGAGAATCTTGGCAGTGACATAGGTAAGCATCTAAACTATTTGAGAATCTGCACTGTTTTTGAGACTTGTTATAAAACCAAATGAACCATGACCATATCCCACACACCTTCTTTCTCATATCTGTTTATCTAAACATACTTTTGAAAAGATGAGTTCAAGCAAGAACATTATTTCCAGCCATACACCAGGTATCCAACAACTTAATAAGTCATACCTTTTTATCTTGATTTCTCATATCTGTTTTTTGTTTTTAGAAATAATAACCATTTCTAGCACTACACTGCTGAACAAGATCAGACTAAAGAAGTATCATGGGGAACTTATTTTCCATCATTGCAGACCATTGAGGAGCCACTACCTCTTGATTGGAAAGTTGGTTCCAGCTCAAGGCAAGTTGAATCTAATGATGATGAGGTGCCACTAACCTCAAAGCAGCTTGCCAAGCTAGCTTTTGATTCTAGGGTCAAAGTTCTGGGATTGCCAAACAAGGCAACTTGTGGCAAACTAGGTATCAAAGACTTTGTTGTGAAACCTATCAATGATGAAGCTGAGACAACTAAGGGGAAGGGGAAGGGGAAGAGGAAGGGGAGGAAATGAGTGGTTTGGAACCACTAAAAGTTAGTAATGTTAGTGGTTGCAGTTTACCTGGTTTTATGGCTTTAGTAATGTTAGTGGTTGCAGTCCCCAAGAATAATCCTATTGCTTTAGTAAGCCCTTTTATGAATGGTTTGTCACTTGGTTTCAACTAATTGTGCAGACCATCGAGTCAGTGCAGACACTACTACTTGTGCATTGACTATCAAATGTACATTGACTATCAATTCAAATGTGCAGACCATACTAAACCAATTCAAATGTGCATTAACTATCAATTATCCAAAATAACACTTAACAATTCAAAACATTACCCAAACTAAAAAATTTACATTCATTTTCCAAACTTAACAGTTAACAATTCAAAAGACTACATTAAAGATTATATAATTAATGCATCAGTTGGATAGTTTCATACCAAACCAAACACAAATGAAACATAACAATCCTAACATCATCATAAACAACCTATCATACAATTCCAACTTAGACTTTCCAGCCTTCACCTCATCCTCCAATCTTGTCTTTGTAGCCTTCAACTCATCTTCCAACCTTGACTTCTCCAAAGCTAGAGCTTCAATCATGGGTGCAGTTTCAACACCTCTCTGCCTTTGAAAGAACCCATATACCAAGTCCTTGTAGTATTGACTAGGAAGGTCTTCATCCAGAAACTCATAGACGCGACATTCACCACATTTTACAAATCTCTTTCATGGATTCGTCCTTGTGGTTGATGTTTGGACTCTCAATTGTCGATTACACTTACAAAAACGTTCAAGTTTACCTCCAACTAAACGTGATTGTGCTGAAGAAGAACTACTCATGATTAGGGTTCTTGATTTTGAAACGATTGGGGAAAGTATTCATGAAGTGGTTTAGGGTTCTGAATTTGGGAGGGGGAAGTTATTAAGTGTAGTAAAAGTTGTACAATGCCTCCCTAAAGTTACAATCTTTGTCAAAAAAACTGCCTAAAATTTAGTAAATCAACCAAAAACGAGTAAACTGTGATTAAGAATGCTAATTACCATCTAAGTTTGATTTAGTGTTACAATAGGAAAATCAGGGAAGTTTTGGACTACTTTAGAAAAAAAAAAGTTCGATGCCCACAAAAGGAAAAAGTGGCAAGTTCGATGCCTTTTTAGACATTTTTTCCTTTATTTAATATGAAAAAAACACATATATTAATTACAATTCACTATTTTTATATGCATACTTCAATTTATCATGGGACGATCCTGATAAGACTTTGTCTTAGTCCTTCTCGCATGTATCAATATTTTGCGCCTCAAAATGATTCTTGTCCTCAAGGCTCATGTCTTTGTCCCCCGTGTCACGTGGCTTCCAAGGTGGTTCTAGTTCGGTTTAGAGAAAAACAAACTTTGGTGAATGGCATCGGTGACCGAGGAAATGTTTCCAACCCGAGAAAGTTGGCTAACATGTCCTCAAGAAAAGGAAGAGAGCTATAATTTGTTTTCTAACATCATTTTGGAACTTTGTTATAGATGCAACAGAGGCAGTGACAAACTTAGCCATGGGTTTACTGGGTTTAGGTGTGTGAAATTTTTGTAAGTTGTTCGGTGGTGGCGTGATGCTTGGTTGTGCGTCTAGTGGTGGGATGATGACGGTTGGTGTATTGATATCAGCGACTGGCGAGCTCGAGGGTATGTGGATCATTAAATAAATTTCCTATGGTATGGCTAATGTATGCATAGCTTCTTTAAGGGTTAGTGGTTTAGATGTTGGAGGCATAGTTCGATGCAATTAAAGCACTATTGTTAAGACCGATTTGAGACGCTCAATCTCTCCAAAACTAGATAAGAGATGAGATTTAATAAGGTCCTTTTGAGTGAGCAATATTCTAAAAAAACCAGAGAAAAACTAAACTAATAAACAATTTTTTTGTTATATTCAACTCAATGTAACGTACATTGTTTGAAACTAGCGAGGTACCAGCGTTGCGTGGCGGGTACCACAAATAAAATTTTCGATGAATAATGTATTTTAGTTTATTATGTTCTTTTAACAATAAATTTACGGATATCAAGAATTTCAGATAGCCCGCGTCTGCGTCGGCTCGAACACGATGGTCCGTGGTTCGCTCGGGCTCGAGCTGCTTTTGTCCGCTACTGCTCGGGCTCAAGCCCATTTGGCCGTTGCCCGTTCGGGCTTGAATATTTGTATAATGTGCTTTATTATTTGAAGTAGTGAAATTTAATGCAGGAATTATGTTTAATTTTGTTGTACAATATGCTTGATAATTTGTATTTCTTATGTTAGGGGTGTTTTAATAACTGTATTAATTGTATTTATTGACCAGTTAAATAATTGACTACATTAAATAGCATTAATTTGTTGTTTTGTTGTACACTATGCTTCTTGTCTTGTATGTATGAAAATTATGTGCATTAAAGTGTTGTACACTATGTTTCTTTTATTGTAAGTAGTACTCATTATAGTCATTAATAACATTGACCACTTTAATAGCATTAATGTTGTAAGTCTGAAAATAAGTCTGAAAATTACATCATACTTATTTTGTTGTACACTATGCTTATTTTGTTGTAAATCGAAAATTGGTTGCACTATTGTACATTGTGCTTAAATGGTTGTAATTTTGGTGAAGGGTGTTTTAATAGCATGAATGTTGTTTGATAGAATTTTGGTCTTAAAATGACACCACGCTTTATTTTGTCGTACAATATGCTTACTTTGTTGTAATTCTGAAAATTGGGTGCATTAAAGTGTTGTAAACCATGCTTAATTTCTTGTACGTCTTAAAATTAAGAGTGATGTGCCTTCGTGCATTATAAGTAGTATAGATATAGATAACAACTAACAATTGTTAATCCAAGTATTCATCCAAAAGTAAAAGAGATGTGAGAAAATGAGTGCAGTAGTAGAGATAATGGTTGAATTATTCATAAGGTGGGGCGTTATGGTGCTAGGTGACCACATGTGAAAGCTGGAGATGGCGCGAAGGCCATGACACGGGTGTTTTGTTGGCACGGGAAGGTGATAAAATGGGGTTGGTTTGGTGAAGGTGCTCGCCTAACTAAAAATGTGGAAAATTTGTGTAACGGTAACAAAAAAAATACAATTGGTTAAGTCTTGGTTAAGTCATAAGTCTTAACCAAGGCGCTTTTGGTTTCATTATATTTACCTATAAATATCCCATTCTTCGTTAAGTCTTAAGCACTCAAGGCGCTTTTGGTTTGACTTATTTAGGCTGAGGTGTGGGATTTACCTACATCAGTTGTACTTAATTGTTTTTCTTTAGTAATAATATTTTACCGGAAATAACCCTTTTACCAAAAAATATATAATTGCACCGTTACCCTTTTATTTTCTTCACACATTAAAATTTTATTCCATCTTTCATACTTCTACTTCAAAAATGTCTCAAAGTACTCCAAAAAACAAAACCCCAAATCAACGTCAACACTAAAACGTCCCAACACCCGATTCCATTTTCTAACCTTTTCACTCGTAACTAGTTCATTTTCGAGCTCCAACTTTTGTTTACGGAACAAAAACACTACAATACAAACAAACACATACCACAAGCCACCATTCATACCTCCATAACAACAACCACAACAAATAATGCATCAATCACAAATGTATCACGATCTTACATCACCACAAATGTTCTGTGATTCTTCATCACCAACTCCGAACCAATCTTGACCGGTTTATTCCATTCATCCATTCAACGTTGATGATTTTGAGCCTATTTCAAGTTACGAACCTCAATTGGTGATGAAGTGGGTGGGGCTCTTGGTTATGATGCTCGAAGGTGCAGAAAATCCCTTAGGCTGTTAATTAATGGAATAGGTGTGTCGATCGTAGACAAATGAATATTCTTTCTATTAATATTAGGGGCTCTAAGAAGCATAGGAAGCGTGTCTGTATCAAAGATCTTTGCTTTAAGAACAATATTCACATTCTTGGAGTACAAAAGGCAAAGATAACCAAATTGGAACTTTTTCAATTAAGATCTATGTGGGGAAATTTTAACTTTGATTATGCATGTAGTATGGCGAGAGGTAGATCACGTGGTTTGGTTACTATATGGGACCCTAATGTTTTCGTCAAAAAGAGAATATGGTGTGGTGATAATTACATAATCATAGAGGGAGAGTGAAAGAATTCAACAGAAGATCTCTACATCATCAATGTATATGGCCCTCAACATCAACATGATAAATCCATCTTATGGTCTTTTCTTCTTAATTTCATTCTCAATCACACTAGTAAAGTTATTTTATTTAGTGATTTGAATGAAGTTAGAAATGAATGGGAAAGATTTGGCTCCATTTTTTCTAGTGGAGACGTGGTCATTTTCTATGGTTTCATTCACGACACTGGTTTGATCGATCTTCCCATGGGCGGCAGAAAGTTTACTTGGATGAACAAGGTTGGTTCTAAGATGGTCAAGTTAGACCGTTTTCTCATTTTAGATGACATGATTCAAGATTTGCAGAATTTACAAGTTGTTGCTCTTGATAAAATTTGGTCTGATCATAATCCTATCCTCCTTCATTCTAAGAAGCATGATTTTGGTCCGACCCCTTTCAAAATCTTTCACTCTTGGTTCGACCTCTTGGATTTTGAGGATATTGTCAAAGAAAAGTGGGATGTCATTACAGGCGATGTATCGGGGCCTAAAAAACCTCTTCATTCCAAACTTAAAGACCTTAAATCTCATCTTAAAGTTTGGTTCTTTCACACTAAAGAGATTGAGTTAAGCAGTGAGAAAGTCCATAGTTGTTGAATTAAGAAGTTTGGAGCAAAAAATACATGATGGCCATGCTACTGACGAGGATAAAATTATTCATACCAACAGGTTGAAATAGCTTGATGACCTTGAGAAGATTGAATCAATTGACTTAGCCCAAAAAGCGAGAATTAAATGGGAAGTAGAGGATGATGAAAATTCCAAATTCTTCCACGCCCTCATTAACTCTAGGAGAAAATCCCAAACGATCCATGGTATTATGCACGAAGGAATTTGGTTAACCGCACCAAATGACATCAAAGAAGCTTTCGTTAAGTTATACAAAGAAAAGTTTAGTTGTCACGATTCTCATGTTTCTTTTCCACCTTTCATACCTGCTCACCAACTCAACATTCCTAATCAAGAATCGCTTGAAGTCACTGTTTCTATGGATGAGATTAGGATGACTGTTTGGGAGTGCGGTAGTAACAAAGCTCCATGTCGGGATGGTTATTCTTTCATGTTCATTAAAAGATTTTGGGATCTTTTGAAGCATGATATTCATGATTTTGTGGCTAATTTCTTCGCTAATGGAAAGTTCCCTCAAAGTGCAAATTCTGCCTTAATTACGCTCATTCTTAAGAAAGATTACATACCTATTTCCCTTATTGGTCTTCATTACAAGATTGTTGCAAAAATTCTTGCAAATAGATTGTCAAAGGTCATTCATTCAACCATTAGTCCCGAGCAATCATCATTTATTCTTAGCGAGATTGTTGATTGGTACAAGAAACGTAAAAGAAGCTAATGATTTTAAAGTTGACTTTGAAAATGCATTCGACTCTATCAGTTGGAAGTATCTTGATTATATTCTAGACAAGCTGGGTTTTGGAATCAGATGGCGCACTTGGATTAAAAATTGCTTAATGTCGGCTAGAACTTCAATTCTTATTAATGGGAGTCCTACATCGGAATTTTCTTTAAGGAGTGGTTTGAGGCAAGGGGATCCATTGTCTCCTTTCTTATTTATTATAGTCATGTAAGGTCTTCATATGGCTCTTATCGACGGTATAGCAGCTAATATGTTTCATGGTGTTAAAATTAACTCTTCAAATATTCATCTATCCCATCTTTTCTATGCTGATGACGTCATCATCCTTTATGAATGAAACCAAAAAGATATGGAAAACATAATTCAAATCCTCAACGTTTTCCACATAGCCTCTGGTCTAAAGATTAACATCAAAAAATTGAATGTTTTTGGAGTTGGAGTCTCACATAATGAAATTGCCTCCATGGTTACATGTACTGGTGTGAAGCAGGTGCGTTCCCTTTTTTGTATCTTGGTTTACCCATCAGATTGAGTATGATTCGTATAGCGAGTTGGCAAACCCTCATTGATCGTTTTAAAGCTAGAATGTCGAGTTGGAAAGCTAACCTCCTTTCCACAGGAGGTCGTCTTACTCTCATCAAGTCAGTGTTAGGAAGCCTTGGTATATATTATTTCTCTATTTTCAAGGTCCCTGAATCAGTTATTAGGTCTCTTGAAAGCTTGCGCGCTATTTTCTTTTGGGGTGGTCATGAAAAAAACAAGAAAATTGCTTGGGTCAAATAGTCGAATATCCTAGCCTCCTTTGATAAAGGTGGCCTATGCGTTGGAAGCCTTAAAGCTTTCAATAAAGCTCTCTTATTGAAATGGGGATGGCGCATTTTTAATTCTCCGAAGACTCTTTGGGTTCAATTGATTAAAGCTTTACATGGTGAGGAATTTGGATTTTGGAGGCTGCTATCTGAATGGAGTTTGGTAGAAAATTGTTGGAACTATTAATCACCTTCACTCGAGTGGTATTGTTCCTCTTAATTCTATTCGCTTTAAAGTTGGTGATGGTTCGTCTATTCGCTTTTGGAAGGATACTTGGTTACGAGATGAGCCTCTCTATATTAGATATAATAGATTATTCCACCTTGCCATCAATAAAGAATGCTCTATACGTGATCATATTGTTAATGGTTCATGGGATTGGGATTGTAGGCCGACTACTATGGGTAGAACGAAGACCGAATTTGATAAGCTCATTATCAACATTGCTAACTTGGATAGTGACCATATGGTCGATTGATTCCTATGTTTGGAATCGCTCCATTGATGGCTCTTTCTATGAACATGGTTAGGAAACATATTGATGAATACCCTTCATTCGCTTGTTCCTAGCACACGGTAGTACAAGATGATTCCTAAGATGGTAAATATTTTCATGTGGCGATGTTCTTAGATAGGCTTCCTACACGCTTAATGTTAGGTCACTAGTTTTACAACACAAGCATCAATGAAAGAAATAGAGAGGCGGTTGAACAACACACACACAAACACTACGCGTAGACAATAAAGAAAGGTTATACGTGAGTAGTGAAAGAGAATGAATTGAACAACCAACCCTCAAGTGAGGGTTATACAAGAGTATTTATAGGAGGGAAGCTAGGGCAACACTCCTAGTTCCCATCCTTTTTCTTATTGGACTAGTCCTAGGCTTATGGGCCTTCTACATAAGCCTAAGGCTAATAACAAACATAAAGGCCATAATTAAGCTAACTATTACATGTGAATCACTAACACTTGATTAAGGTTAAAGAGTGATTCCAACAATCTCCCCCTAAGTGTTAGTGATGAATGAATGTATACGGTGAAGGTGCAGATGTAATAGTAGCTTTGACGCCTTCGACATTCTTCTTCTTGTGAGAAGAATTGCCTTGATTCGAACAATCTCCCAAAGTCGTAGAAATTGTCTTCTTTGAGCAGCCCGCTTTGACGCCATCTTAGTCTTTGTTCTTTGATCATTGTTCTTTATGATGGTAGTGATAGTATGTTGTAGTTGTGCTGCATCAAGTGCGCCTCAGTCCGCCTTCATCGCTCCGGTGTCTCCACGTCATTCTTCAACAAGCTCATACGCTCTTTGACGTTGGATTTCGATCGATGAAGTTCTTTAAGTCTTTAACTTGTAGATTCTTTGGTTTGACTAAGAATCATTCGACTTTTTGTTGCCTTTAGATAGAACTTCCATTAGTGATGATGTTGGCATGAGCTTGTGAAGAATCTGACGATCATTCCGCTCCGAGCTTCCATAAGAAGAAAACATGAACACGGTTAGTAATAAGCGGATTCCGCACTTACAAGTTTGAACTCGAGAGTGTTAATGACATAGTGTGAAAACACAACTCTAATTCTCACAAAGGCCATTCCCGAACCGGAGTCCCACAAGTGAGATAACGCGATGTACCCAAGTACATCTACGATTCGAGATGAGTCGTGGTACACCAAAGCTTCACCTCACGATCAGATCGTTTGAGACCACTAAGTGTAATCCATGTGGAGTTACCAAGTGACCGCCGAGTCGTTTGATGTTGACCCTAGCAGAGTTTCCATTCAATCACCGAGGATCACAATTGTGAACCGTCATAAATGTTCTCGACAGATTGCTAAGATCCGTGAAGGACTCGATAATGTACCACTAATGTTCTTATTGTTGAACACCAAGTGATGAAATGTCAAGTGTACCTAAGAGATCTTTTGATGAATCTCGTGGCTCTAGACTCAATAGTGCGTTTTGGTTTTCTTGAGCTGAGACTAGGGAGAGGTCTCCTTCTTCAATACCAAAGAATCTCTAAAAGAAAGCCGATAGTTAACGTAGTGTTCCACATGAGAATGAAACAAGCTTCGCTGATAGAAACTTGAGTGGCTAAGAAGGTTTAGTGCATGCGTCACGGGGTCCATGACGACTTTTAATCTTCAATACCGGTGTCATCTAGTGACAAGCAAGAGTATATGAATTGAACTCGGTGTCCGCGCCTAAGTTGAATAACTGAGGGCTATTTCTTTTCACCCTTTTCTTTGCTTTTCCTTTAATTCTTCAACTCCTTCTTTCTCCGATTCTCATTTTCTCCTTTTACAATCATACCTAAGGAATTCTAATTCTAACTATTGGTAGTGTCCTTGGGTAGATCCCTCCTACTCTGGCGGATCATAGACAGTTATTCCTAACCTTAATCTCCTTATAACTCCATTGCCATAAAACCATTTTCAAGAAAATCTCTCAAAGTGTTTGTAAATGAAAACATGTTTGAACCACTGTGAGAGTTTTATCTTTTAGCAGAAATACTCCCCCTCCACATGTGCTTTAGAGTTTTGATGGAAATCTGCACAGTGAGGAAAGAGTTCGCACTTTTGAATTGATCGACTCAAGATAGACATTCCCCCGCGAGACACGGTTACGTGGCATAGTTAAAGAGTTGCATTGTCAGCTTTTAGGTGACAACTAGCTCTAATAACTATCTTGAAGGTGTGGACAACCCCGAAAGGTTGTCAAACCCGTCAAAGTTCATGTCTACCAAGAGTTTCTCGAATGGTACATTCTACTCGGACAAGTCCTTTGCGAGACACGTTTACATCACTAGCGAACTAGCTTGAAATTATTACCTGTCCCGGACAAGTCTTTTCGAGTTACTAACAGTTAAGATCTCGTCAAAACACAACATATTTCTTATCACGTATTTTTCTCCCCCTCAAAAATGGCATATAAATGTTATTTTTGAAGAAGTGTTGAGAATAAATATGACGATTTTGAGTTTTGTGGGAAGATAACCACTGAGAACAATTTGTGAACAAAGATTTTGAGTCAAATACTCCCCCTCAACGAGTGATATAAACGGTTGAGGTTTTGAAAATCATAAGGGGAAGTACTTGTTCTTTTGAGCAAAACCTTGAAAAGTGAAAGGTTTGATAGGTTTTACTCAAAAGTAAGAAGCTTTTGCTCCTTTTATAAGGATTGTGGCACTGAAGCGTACCACAGGGTCCTTTATTTACAAGAACGGGTTGTACTCGTAATGTGTGCACAAGCCATTGACATAATAAATCATACATCCAAAGTTATAATGAAAGAAGCGGTTCAAGGGTACCGGGTAGTCCAAATGATGTTGCTAGGAGTGTGAACCAGCGTTGAAAGCCGGTGATGTTAATCATGGGTCGACCACCAACAAAGCTTTCCAATCTTCTCGAATCGATCCTTCGATACAACCGCTCATCAATCATCGTGATGATCCTCTTCACATCCTTCGATCCCGAGAATTCCATCGCTAGAGACCCGATCTTTTGATGTATATCCTTCAACCGATAAGCCAATCCATCCCTAACCATCTTCAAAGTGTGATCCCCAAACTTGTGAAGATCTCTTCACTGTTAAGCAATTTCTTTGAAGTTCACTACGGTAAACGACGCCGAATGGTTTGGCCGATGAGTGTATATTATGAGAGCTGGTTGATGTCGGGAAGATCAAGCTGCGGTGGAGTGAAGTTGACACGGATCGATAAGATTCACCGTAAGTCGAGATCTTCTACGTTCTTTGATGACTATGCGTCGATGAAGATGAGCAATGAATTGATGAATTCACATTGTACTTGAGCTTGAAAATTGTCTCATGCGACCACATGCTTTGGCAAGGTACATGTCTTCAATGTCGTTGATAGACAAATTTTCAAAGTCGACTTCAGAGAATGCATAATCTCTTTCGCCTTGCCTTTTGACCACAATATTCTTGAGAAAAGTGTAGTCCCATTTGGACGAAAGATCAACGTGTTTGATGGCAACGATACTCTTAGTCTCGAACACTTCATTTTGAGATTTTGAACCGGCGACACGTAGTAGATTCTTGCGTTCCGCCAATGGTGAATCCCATACATTGCATCACGGTTATACTCTTCCACTTTGTTGGAGAACAAGTGGTTAGATCTTTCCTCGATGGCTATGCGGTTAGAGTATATAGCTCCCGTGAATGGAAGTGTCAAAGATGTAGCGTATTTCCTTGAACCATCGCCACCGTAAAATAAATTCCAAGTCTTTGTTGAAGAAATATTGAAACGAATTCTAGGCTCATTTGGTTGGCCAATTGTTGGTAGAGGTTTAGACCGATCGGTGTAATATGGAGGGTTGTCCCGTTTGGTAAAGTCGATGTTTGCTTCGGGTTGAGCCAATCCATGTTGTTAGACATAGCTCGAGCAATGTTTTCAAGGTGATATTCGACCTCGATGGCACTTTTCGAGCTATCTTTTAACAGTTGAAAAGCTTCATTCTTGATTCGTCTCAACTCGATTTCATCATCTTCTTTACTCGTAATTTTTCTTGCGATATCTTAGCATGCTCCAATGTATTACCGCTCACGGATCTTGACCTTCGCAGGTATGGAGTGGAATTAACAAGTGTAGAAAACCATTCAAATTCCTCGTGTTATCTTCATCTAGCCATGATAGGATGTCGACCTTGGGCGCCTTCTTCTTTTCTTAGGCCTAGATGAGGTTACGGTTTCATACTTTGTCGGGAGAGGCGGGTTGTTGTTGGGGCTCATGGTATTCCTCATCGTCACCACCCGTATACTCAAAGTGATCACCGGTTTTTTGAGTCTGGGGTGGTGTCTCAGAATCCTGAGGTTTTCCAGTTGAAGAGGGAGGAGGGGATCTTTGTTGAGCTGGAGTCCTTTGGGCTGGAGGCTGCATTGAGTACTGAATGGAGGATGATTCACCAGACTTATTCGTGCGTTTGGGCTCGTTATCCTTATCCTGATCTTTGTCTTCGTCATCTCTTGAACGTTTAGGCCTTACAGCTTCTTCGCTGAATGATGACCTGAGTTGGTATTCCAGCAATGCTTCAAACAGTTTAGCTTCATGGGAGGCAAACGTTGCAGAGCGTTTCGACATTTGAGCTACTAGCCGGTTCACCAATTCATCATCTGAGAAGATTGTGGATTCAACTGGATTGATGCTCAAATTCATCGGAGTTGATTTCATGGCTTGCTTGGCTAGATGTAAGAGATTTGGATAAAGTTGTCTGGTATACATCTCCTTTGTCAGTTTCGGAACGACTTCCATTAGGAACTTGTGAGAGTATCCTTTGATCATCTCGTCCATGCTCCCTTGAAGATCATCTTTCATAAGCTTTTGGACATACTACCTTTCAACTTTCATCTCGTCTTGCTCATCATGAAGATGTTGTATTTGGTCAGCAAGGAAATTCAACTTTCTGTAGAGAATATCTTTATTTCTGACTCGTTTTACAGCTTTAACGATTCGATTCTTTGATTGAGAGATCCAAGATGGAGTTGGCTTCTTCACTGATTTGGATGATGATTTGGTTGATATTTTTGATGGTGGTGGTGAAGAGTGAGAAGAAGAATCTGATGACGAAGAGACATGAGGAGACTCGGGGTCCTTAGGAGGTTCAGAGGTTTTCTCCTTTGGACGTGTTGGACTATCTAGAAGAAGTTTATCATAATTAGTGTCATCATCATTTTTTCCAGACTTAGTCGTATCATCGCCTTTGTTTCATCACCCGAATTCTTTTCGATCTTTTGCTTTTACGGTTCTTCAAATCATACTCAAGAGTGTCCTCCACACGTGTTTGTTGTTGTACCAAAGTGGTGGCACGGATCCCTTATCGGGTTGATTAACCGCATCAGACTCGGTGAAGGTTGAGCTCCACCACTCGACCTCCGGCCACCCATTTGTTCTTTAGCAAATTGTTGTGCGACGAGTTGAAGTCTAACAAATTTGAACTTCTTCCTGTATGATTTATCCAATGGCTCTTCATCTGAGCTTGAGCTTTCTTCATAAGGCACAAGTACTGGAGTCTTTACTTTTCCCTGGTCAGCTGGAGGGCTAGGAGGTTTAGATACCGTTGTAGAATCATCTTTAGCAGTTTCAGAGTAGAAAGTCTCTTCATCTGATGCAGTACCCTCAGAGTCCTCGTCTTTAGGTGTTGTGGCGATTTAGGTACGGGAATAGGGACAGCTTCCTTGGTGGGAACCGTCCTCTTACGTGGAGGATTCCTCCTGGGGAACTTCCTCTGACTCTCAGTGCTTGCAGCACTTCCTCAACTTCCTCTTCTGGTTTTCCTTGTAGGCGTACCAGAAGATTTTTCATCAAGAAATCCAACTTTGTTCTCTTCCACAGCAACCAAATATCTCTTATAAGAATAGAGCTTTTTGAGTTCATCTGAGAGAAGATGATCCTAAGCAACACAAAGACCTTGTTTCTTGGTAGTTGACTCCTTAACCGATCGTTAGAGTGGGTTCGATTAACATGTCATGATTGTCGGGTCATTGATTCTTTGGGGATGTCGTGGTTGTACCCAAGTGCTCTCTGGATCAATAGTTTAGTATATCTTATGTAAGGAATCTTTGATCCAAGCTTTTGAGGAATGTCATCATGTCATCCCAAATCGAGCTTCAACTTCGATATGCTTCATGTTGATCGAGCCCATAAGATTTGCGTTCTCACGAGCTTGGGATGCTCATAGTCACCGCCACACGACCGTAAATGGATTTTGTGATGATGATATAAAGGGTTCTCCAAGGTGAGGGATGTTCTTGAGATCGACGTGAGAATGCTTAATGATAACCCCGAAGCTTCGCCATACCCAATATCAATCAAGAATTGCGAGCCGACTTCTTGATGCGTGCAGAGAATTGATTGGAATGATGTCGGGAATGAGGAGAATGTTCCGTAAGTCACAGGAGTGATGGTGAGTTGCTTGTGATCGAGCGCCACCACACAAAGATTTTGACCTTTGACCATATGCATAGTATTCCGAATTGTCGTATGTAGATTTGGACAAGTGGCGAGTGTGAGAGCATGTTCGTATGGATGATTCTTTAGAACATCCACAAAGAATCAAACAGAAGACTCGAACATGAGAGAGTTTCAAATTCAACTCGAGATTGTTCTTTCCAATCTTCCTCGGATAGCCATTAGGGAAGATATCGACAACCTGTGAGAACCTCGGGTGCATCTACGCTCATTCGAAAGTACCATGTTGTGATCTGAAATAACATTAGCCAAAAGAACCAACACATCGAAAGACATAATGTTAGTCAACTGAAGGTTTTATTGTCTAATTATTGAATGTGCAATGTCAATGATAGTTACGAGTCCAAAGTCACTTGTTTGTTCAATAGTCCAATGATGTCGTGAGCAGCCATGTGAGTTAGTTAACTTTAGGTTTTAAAGTTTATGTTATCACATATTCACACAACACATTAGACATTTAAGCTTATTAGTGACATTAGTGGTTTTGTGACATTATGATTCATTTATATACAACTTTGCACGCCGTAACAATTCATAATGAAGGTTTGATCAAGGCTTATCGTAGAATTGGTAGCTTATGCGAACAGAGTTATCGCACAGACACAAGCTTATGCGTAGGAACCCGACTTACGCGCAGAAGAAATGTTACAGCGTAGGAACGAGTAACCTTATGCGTAGAGCTTACGCGTGGCGCATATAACACCCACGCGTAAGGCTTACCGCAAGAGTAGACCTTATGCGTAGAGGTCATTGCCACGCATATCCTTCACAGGATATGCGTAGTCCCTTTGTAGAACCTTGCGCGTAACAGTTACGCGTAAGATTTCTCTTATGCATAACTTTCTACACGTAAGGTGATCCTTATGCGTAGATGGTTAACAACCTTGATTCTGAGTTTTACGAGTAGCAAGCCTGAAATAAAATCACCATAACATCAATATTAACATTAACATTCATTCTTAAATAGATCATGGCATGAAACTCAATAAACAGTTTAAGCGTAGAAAATCTTACGCGTAGACATAAACCCTAGAGTTCATGAATTACGCATATGATTTCTAGCCATAGGAATTGCACCAAAGTGTTTCTGGTAAGTCTTAGAGGCATAGTAAGTTGTTCTATCCAAGTTTTAACATCAAATTCAAGTCCAATCAAGAAAACCCAAATCGTATGAACTAGAACCGTAATTTTCAATTTATGAATCATTAGTGTTACTGGGTAGTTTCTGGGCATGGATATGATTAATTCAACTTGAAAACAAATTTATACAACAATATTTAACACCAAAAACATTCACATATGAAAACGCCCAAACCCACGCATAAACCCTAATTTCCAAAATCCATCAATTTGCGTTTCTGGGTGCATTTTGAGGATAAAAATGATATCATTGATGTTATAAAAACGTTTTGACACTATCTTTTTAACCACCAACACAATCTTGATCATGTGTTCATACGCATACGCGTAGAACACAAAATCAAGCATACACATCAATTTGACCGTTGGATTTATGTGAAAATCAAAACCATTGTTTATAAACATGTAGGAAACATTAAACCACTTACAAATTGATGATCCAAAACACAGATTTGGTGAACGATTCTTAGGCGTAGGATAGGTTTGGTGAAAAATTAATTGTGATGAAATTAATGAGTTAGGTGGGATCTTTTATGAGAAAATACTTTCAGGTTGTGACAGTTTTAGCCCCTCCACCTTTTCCATTTTCATCCAAGGCCATTTAACTTCCATTTTGGTTATCAAACGAAGGTTTTTAGAAAGGACACTTGACGACACTCCCCCTCGACTTAAGAAATAAAGAAAGGTTGTAAATTTTAGTTCGAGGAGTGTCATTGAAGCATAAAATTTTACCACCATTGATAAAAGAAACAACCAGAATAAGATAACATGCAAGTACACGGATGTTTTAAAACAGTTAAGTGTTTATTTTCTCTCCCTCAACACTTGATCGGAAAAATACTGAATTTTGAAAGATTATAGTATTGACGGAAGAAATGTACTTGCAATGTTGAAAGAAAAAAATAGATAGAAGAATATTTTTGTTGTTTTGTCAGATTTTCTATTTTTGTATTTTGTTTTTGAAAAACTATTTACAAAAGAGGTTTTGGTGTTTGTGAGTGTTTTAAGACTGCTTTAGGAGGTCATCCAATTCCTCTTGTGTCAAACACCGCATACCAATCCGTGGACCAACTCATTAAACCAAGCGGAGGCAAGGCTTTGGTGAGTAGATCTGCAATTGGTATTGCACTCCACAAAATATAATTCAACAAAGACTGCTCCACGTGATCCTTGATGAAATGATATCAAGATCGATGTGCTTTGATTTCGAGTGTTGAACCGAGTTGCACGAGATCGCAATAGCACTCCGATTGTCAAAGTACATCGGGATTACTCAAACACGTAACCATAGTCTTTGAGTTGTGTTCTCATCCAAATGACTTGAGCACAACACGACATGGCTACATATTCGGCTTCGATTGAGGACAATGACGCATATCCCGCTTCTTCGATTGCCATGACACCGCTTGTCACCAAGAAATTGTAAAGCTCTCAAGTACTTTTCCGTGAATCTAAGCATTCTGCGTGGTCATTCAAAAGCGATTAGTTCAAAACCGAATCCTTCGGATACCGATTCCCAAATTAATAGTTCCTTTGATGTATCGGAGGATTCTTTTAGCCTCGTAGAGGTGGGTTTCAGGTTGGTCGTGATCGATAACGGAGCAAAGATATACAAGAAAGACAATAGCAGTGTCTGCTAGTCGTTAGATACATGAGAGACCCAATAATACTACTAGATTTTGTAGGGTCCACCAATTTCCCATGTATATCGTCGTCTAGCTTCTTGGTATGAGCCATTGGTGTGGCGAGGTGTCCTGTGTTTGCATTCCAAATTTGTGTAACAATTCAAGGGCATATTTGACCGACTCAAGAAAATACCACGGGTGATTGATGAACTTGCAGTCCTAGAAAGAACGTAAGTTCACCCATCATGGACATTTCAAATGTTTCTTCATTAGTTTTGCAAAAGCGATTGAGTACTTTTATGAGTTGACCCAAAATGATGTCATCCACATAAATTTGAACAATTAAAATATGTTCCCGTGATATTGTATGAAAAGAGTTGGGTCGACCAACCTTTGGTAAAGTTATTGGCAATGAGGAAAGATGATAGCTTATCATACCATGCCCGAGGGGCTTGTTTGAGACCAGAGAGCTTTCTTCGTTTGTAGACATGATTAGGGAACTCGATCAATAAATCCTTCCGTCGACTAACATAAACCGTTTTTCGCTTGTCCATTGAGAAAGCGGCTTACATCCATCCGAAAGACCGTGATGTTCATGTGAACCGCAAATGCCGGAAAAATCCTAATGACCTAAAGACGAGCAACCGGAGCGAATGATTCTTCAAAGTCAATACCTCTTCCTGTCTATAACCCTTAGCCACCGAGACGTGACTTGTTTCGATAACGCCCTTCAAAGATCCAATTTGTTTTTCCAATCCATTTAAGACCAATGACGAAGACCCCGCTGGTCTTTCAACCGCCTCCCATACTTCAAGACGTTTAAATTGGTTGAGTTCTTCTTACATGGATTCGATTCGGTTGTCCTTTGTCATTGCGCCTTTAATGTTTTAGGTTCGATTGGCGAGCGGTGGGTGCATAAATGCAATGTTCACCGTCGTGCGAAGACGTTGTCTCACAACGAGTGGTTGATTCGGGTTGCCAATAATATTTTCCAAAGGATGGTCTTTGTCCATCTATGTGTGAGGGTTGATGTTGGTATACATTGTGCGATTTTGAGTATTCAAATGGTTTGTGAATGATTCTCGCAACATCGTGCGATAGTCTCATTAGCAACCGGGTTAAAGAACGATTTGGAACAAAATTTGCGGTGGGGTTACATCATTAAGAACATCATCACCGGTTCATCATTGTTGGAAGTGGTTTGTTCAACTATTGTGGTGGAGTCAACTGGTGGTGCTTCTTCAACATTAGTTGTTGTAGCAGTGTATCGTATAAGAGTAGTATCGGGTTGAGCAGTGAAACAACGGATACACCGAGCACGCTCATCAATATCGCCACCGAACAATGAGCAAATAGCCTTTCCATTTGTTAATGAGTGAGTGGGGGCTTTGTTCGGTGATGATGGGGTTTGGGGAAGTTTAAGCGGTTATGACCGGGTTCCAAGTCATTATACTCGAAGCCATTTCGTAAGTTCATCAAAATGAGCATGAATCGCTTCCATAACCTCCTTTGTTCGACGATTCCGATTCGGAAACCTTTAGAATTATCACAATATCCAATAAAGACTCCAATGTCGACTTTGGCTTTGAGCTTTCCAAAGTCATCACGATCATTATTCGGATAGCAAAGAGATCCAAATACATGAAATTGTTTGAGATTCGGTTTTCTGTTGTGGACAAGCTCGAAGGTGTTTTGTTGTATGCTTTGTAATCATAGATCGGTTTTGAGTATAGCATGCAGAATCGACACGCCCACAAGTAACTGGGAGTTTAGCATTGATTAACATGGTTCTGCGGCCCACTAACGCTCGGTTTCATCTTTCAACAACCCGCTTTGTTCGGTGTACGTGCAATAGATGTCTGATGCTGAATCCCCACTTTCTCATAAAATTCACGAAGAGTTTGGTTAACAAATTCAGTTCCTCTGTATGTTCTGATTTGTCGGACGGTGTTTCGGAGCTGAACCTGGTTCTGATACCAATGTTAGGATCGTATATGTGGATGATATGGTGAATCGGGAGGTCGGGGAAGATGGAAGAACATCTTCATCATGTTAGTGAGAGAAGCTAGAGGGAGAAGGGAAAACTAGTGTGTGTTTTATTGATGAAGGATGAAAGGATTACACTAAGTCTCACCCCTGATTGAAGAAATTCATGAAAGGAGAGGGTTTTCGAAAAAAAATTCAAAAACAACACTTCATTTAACCAAATATTTAACCAAATATTGCATTTCTGTTGGAATCACTCCTTAACCTTAATCAAGTGTTAGTGATTCACATGTAATAGTTAGCTTAATTATGGCCTTTATGTTTTTTATTAGCCTTAGGCTTATGTAGAAGGCCCATAAGCCTAGGCCTAGTCCAATAAGGAAAAGGATGGGAACTAGAGTGTTGCCTAGCTTCCTCCTATAAATACTCTTGTATAACCCTCACTGAGGGTTGGTTGTTCAATTCATTCTCTTTCACTACCACGCATAACCTTTCTTTATTGTCTACGCGTAGTGTTTGTGTGTGTGTTGTTCAACCGCCTCTCTATTTCTTTCATTGATGCTTGTGTTGTAAAACTAGTGACCTAACATTGGTATCAAGAGCAAGGTCCGTTTTGTATCATTGGTTGATTTTTGGTGATATTTTCTTGTCAAAATCGTGTCTTGTAAAATCTGTTTAACAAAGTTGTTAACTTTTACGGAGTAGTTATTTCTTGTGTTCATCAGATTTTTTGTTACAAGTTTATTGGTAAAAAAGTCTCATCCTTTCACGGTCATTAACCTTTTAAGACATTTTGCATACCAATATTCGTGAACATTTTGGGTCAAATGGTCAAACCGGTCATGTCCGTGGTTAAAGTGGGTCAAAAGTGCATCCTTTATGCCAACTTTACGGGTTACTATGAATCGATGATTCTTGGTCGGAATACATCACGAAAAAGTCAACGCAGTCAAAACCCTAAACTTACGACAAGGATCCATCTACGAGTTGTTACAGCGAATGCTGGGTTCTGAAGAAATATTACGCGTGATGCCACGCCTAAGCCCAGCTTCACGCCTAATTAACCGCTTACGATAAGCAAGAGGCTTACGCTAACATGCTTAACGATAAGAATAAGTGCTTACGCATAAAGGAAAAAAGTTACGCTGTAAGATTTTTTCAAAAACCTTATGCGTAAAAATGACAAGAAGAAGCGATTCTGGCGTAAAGATAACTAAGACTAGACCATAACAATCTTTGTTGGGATATGAAAGTGTCAAGATATGAAAGTATCAAGATAGGAAAATCTTGTAGTCGCAAAATCTTGGAAAAAGTCAAAGAGTCAAAATATCGCTAAAGATAAAGTCAAAGTGTCGTATAATGAAGTCAAAATCTGCAAGAACAAAGAACTGTTATATTCGTTTATGGAAAGTAATTGTAACTCTAGAATGTTCTATATTAGATTACTTGTCGAACAAGGATACAAATTGTAAACCGACTAGGATATCCTTGAGCCTATAAAAGGACTCCTAGATTGGCATTAGATACGAGTTTATGAGTTTTAGAGTTTACTTAATTCACAAGTTAATTAGTGTTTGTAGAGAAGTTCAATATTCTTAGAGTTGTTTTTAGAGTATCCGCATAATAAGCGATTCGAGTTTATAATAAAAGTTATTCTTCTTAGCTTTGTTAAGTAAATTCCGCGTACTTGTTAAAGATTGCTCGGTGTTTCTTTGTTAATAACTTAGGATTTATCCGAGGTTGTTAAACCTTAACAAGCTAGTTAAGTTAGTTTTATTAAAGTATATCGATCCAACAAGTGGTATCGAGTTTGTGTGGAAACTCGACTAGGAAAAACCCTACTACAACATTATTCAAGATGTCGATGAAGTTGTTCCACCACCCTCAATCACCTCACTCGAATTCCAATAATCAAGAAGGAGAATATGATCTCGGTGCATGAAGATGAGGCAATATATTGCCATTACAGCCATGCTCTATGGAATGTAATTGTTAATGGCAATGAAGTAGTTCGAACCCATTGATGTTCCCCGCCAACCCAAAGCACCTAAACCGGTCTTACCAAGAAAGAACCTTAAGGAATCAAGAGAAGGCACTCAACATTCTCTTGTCTCGCCATTCCGAGATGGTCATCTTCTCAAATTTCATGATGCTAAAGATGCTAAGCGACTGCAGGGCGCTCTCAAGACCGATTTGGATGAATGAAGCTTCTAAGAAGATGCATGTAACTGTGAAGCAACAGTTTGAAACTTTCACAGTTGGTGAAAAGAGAGTCTTGATGTGCATATGATAGGTTTCAAAATCTCCTCAACATGTTGGAGTTATACAAGGCGTAATATCATTGAGGATGCTAATTTGAAGTTTCTAAGGAGTTTGCCATCTACATGGCATTTGATTGCTACAATGATTAGAGGACAACAAGGTTTGGATGTCATGGACTTTGATGATCTCTACCATCAACTCAAGGTGTATGAGCATGAGATGAGTGGTCAAACAAATTCCAAGTCTCACGTAATTGCTTTTCTATCATCTCGAAAGAAGGCGTTACTTCCATCAAAAGCACCGCTTCTCCTCAAAGTCTTGCTCTCAAAGCACCGATGTTTACAAACCCCTTCATATGCTCAAGCAGCCCCACCAACTACCACTATGCACTCAGATGAAGTTGTGTGCTCATTCTTTGCACAACAAGCTAGTTTACCTGTCACTTATGAAGAAGATCTAGCACAGATTGAAGAAGATGCACTTGAAGAAATTGATATCAGGTGGCAAGTTGCTATGATCACTGCAAGGATCAAAAAGTATATGAAGAAGACAGGCAAAAGCATTGATTTCAAACCAAAATAGGGCATAACTTTTGACAAATCAAAAATTGAATGCTTCAATTGTCAAAAGACTGGTCACTTTGCAAGGGAGTGCAGGTTTGCTAAGTATCAAGCAAACAGGACATCTGAGAAGCCAAAACTTGAGCTAAAAGAAATTCCAATTTCTGAAACAAAGGCTTTGGTTGCTCAAGAGAAGTTATCGGTTGACCGGAGTGAAGAGTTTGATGATGAACCGATGACTTCATTGTATGGTAGCGATGGAAGATGTAGTTGAAGAAACAAAGGAAGCATTGGTGGAGCACCGCTTTTGATGAAGAACCTGAACATGCTGCTTTGGAATCTGATGATGGCTTTGGAGGATTTGATTGGAGCAAAGAAAGTGAAGATGATCCTGTTCTTCTTGCAATGGTGGCTACTTCACCAAATTCATCTCCTATCTCTAAGGTATGCTCAAACTGCTATGATTTTTATCAAAAATTACTTAGCAGTTATGTGATTGAAAGAGATAATTGTGTTAGGGCCAGGTCTGAGGTAGCTGGTTATCAAATAACCTTAGAATCTATGGAAGCCAAAATCTTAGCACATGAAAGTAATGAAGTAGCTTGGGCTGAAAAATATGAACAACAGGATTACCAGTTAAAACTTAGTGAATGGAAATTAAACTTTAAAATTGCTGAAATTGAGAAATTAACTAAGGAAACAGATGATTTGTTAGCTAAGTTTGCTGCTTGGGGTGAAGCAGGCCTGTCACATGTTACTTATGTTCAAAAACAGCAAAAGCCTACCTTAAAACTGGATTAGGTTTTGGAATGGATTTTAGTAAACTAGAAGAAAACCAACCTAGTGATCAGGATGAAGGTGATTTTGAGGACATAACCACTAGTGATGATGAACTCATTAATTATGTAGACTCATCTAGTAATGAAGGTTCAATAAGTGATACACCTCCTGAGTATAAGAAAGACAATGAGTATCATGCTGTTCCTCATCCAACTAGCATTCATCAACCCCCTAGGCCTGATGTTTCTCGTTTTGGAGTAGGCAGTCTAGAGTTTAGGAAAAATCTTGTAGCTCAATCTAGGTGCGAAAAAACCAAAGAAGTTGTTGAAAATAATGTTCAAAATCAAGCAAGAACTTCAAATCAAAGTATCGCTCCACAAGCAAGATACTTCGCAAAACATTTTCAAAACAGATCGCTAAACCTTTTGGGATAACTTTGGTCAAAACAGGTTTCATCATTCACCAAGAAGGCAAAATAATTTTGGGCATAAACATAGAAGAAGTCACTTTGGAAGTATGGGTCAAAAACTGTGCTTTGTGTGTTTTAGTCCTACTCATTTAATTAAGGATTGTGAACATCACTCAGAATATCTTAGCAAATTCCCAAAGAACAAGTCTGCCAACCAGAAACCTAGAGAGCACAAACCAGTTTGGAATAATTCAAATAGGGTTAATCACAGAAACTTCTAACCAGATCATAGATACCCACACCAGAGAAGACATTTTTCAAAACCTTGAGATCTCACAAGACTTTCCAGCATTAACACTCGACCATTACTTTCTCAAAGCTTGCTTTCACCAAAACAAGGTACCGATCACACTACTTGGAATAGAAACCTAGGAGATCTCACTATCAACCTAGAAGGTATTACAATTCACATAGGGATCTAGATCACAGAACCGTGTGTTAAAGCAGAATGGGTTAAGAGGAAAGCATCACCGAGGGACAAACAAGACTTTCAACAAAAAGTGAATCGATGTTTTGTGATACAAGAAAAGCAAATGATCTTGTAAAGAGAGTTGTGTTGAAAACCGAGAGTTTTGAAAATCCACATGCTAAAGATCAAAAGATAATTATGGATCACCATTTGAAAGATAGTGGAAATTACATACTCAAAGAATTTGAGTTTGTAACTCCACAAGGGGAACACAAGTCAAGAATGGCTTGGGTTCCTAAAATCACTAACTCTTTTCTTTGTGTGTGAGGCAACCCGTAAGAGGAGCTTAAAGATCATCTAATTGTGGATAGTGGTTTCTCTGGAAGTATGATAGGAGACAAAGAGATTATGTCTGATTTTAGAAATATTAGTGGAGGAAGAGATGCATTTGGGAATGATCCCAATGGAGGAAAGATTACTGGCAAAGGAACTATCAAAGCAGGGCTTATAGATTTTGAGAATGTTAGATATGTGAAGGAGCTTAAGTTCAACCTATTATCAGTCTCTCAAATCTGTGATAAAAAGCATCCTGTGTTATTCACTGACACAGAATGTCTCATCCTTTTCTCTGACTTTAAGCCTGTTGATGATGACTTAGTAGTTCTTAGAGTACCAAGGACTATTTAGTATTAGTATAGTCATGTGCATTGCTTGAGGGAAGGATATTTATGTATACTTAGTTTATACAGAAGAATTTGGAAAGTATCTTGTTTTCATGAAAGTACCGCTTGAAAGTACCGCTTGGGAAAGTCTTGCATACGTGGAAAGTATTGTTTGTCTTATTAAAGTCTTGCTCCAACGGTTATATTGAGGGTAATTAATTCTAACGGTAACTTTGTTATTATGGGTGTGATTTTCAAATCTTACCTATAAATAACTACTCCGATTTCCATCTTATATTGATACTTTAGAATCTTTTCCATATTTCTCTCATCATCTCTATATTATTCGATTACAACTCTTATTGTGCTTACATAATCAACAATGGCAAATCGTCCCACTGTTTCAAAGCATAATATGGTAGCTAATTTGGAAAAGACCGAGGCTAATGTGGTTTTCATGATATGATTGATTATCTTATTGGGTCGCCAATCGCTTATGCTCTTTAGTTGAGCCGGATATCATTGCACCTTGATTCAAGAATTTTGGGCTAATGCTAGAGATAACATGGAGAATGATGAATATTATGTTCGATCAACAATTCTTCGGAAGAACCGTGACGATTCTGAAGCTTCTATTAGGCGATTTATTATTTGGTGATGAAGAAGGAGCTATTCGTTTCGACAAGCAGCTGATTTGGGATACTTTTAGGGATCTTGGTTATAAAGGGTCCTTAACAGAACAAACATTCAAGAAACCCTTATTTTGTCCTCATTGGAAATTTTTGGTTCATGTGTTGCTCCATTGCATAAGTGCTAAGAGTACATCTTGGGAGCAGTTTGGGTCAAATATAGCATCTGCTATAGTTGGGTTAGCTACAAATCAGGTTTTTAACTTCTCACGGCTAATACTGGATGGAATGCTCTCACATATCTCACATGGATCCAACTGGCTAATGTACCCAAGGTTTATACAGGTTTTCTTGAACAAGCAACTTGCTGATGTGCCAAAACCTACAGACTTACTGCCTGTTATTGTACAACAAGCAAATATTTTTACCTTTATGGCAAGAAGGAGTGCTTTATTCAGAGGTCAAGATACTCCATTAACTCCTTCTATGATGGACATTGTTGACGATGTTAGAGCTGATGCTGGAGAAGGTGAAGACAATGAAGGTATTTGAAGCGCAAGTCTCGCACCGCAAGCACCGCATCCGCAGCACCGCTCTCAACATGCCGCTTCACACGATCTCGATTCACAAAGTACTGATCATGAACATATTGAAGTTCCACAACCATCTCCACACCCATCTCCACAAGTATCTCCACATGCGTAACCTTTGTCATCTAGAGGAGATGAACAAACTATGGAGCTCAAGAACAAATTCTCAATAATTATGCTTTAACAAGGAATTGACAAGGTTGAAGAAATCATTTGAAGATCAAAGCTCTGTAAATTAAGAGGTTGAAGGTCAAGTATAGAAGGTTAAAGAATTGTGTTGCACCTTTTATTAAACGTTATCGCTATGGGTTAAGGAAGAAAACAAGCATCAAGGACCTCTAAGAAGAAAACAAAAGGCAAACAGGTTCATAAACCATCTTTTGTCAACTTGGGGAGGAATTTAGAAGAACAGAATTTGAAAGAAGATGTTGTCAAGGAGAATGAACCTGAAAGTTCTGAAAAGACTGAAGAGAAGATCATTCAAGATACTGAGGAACAAGTTCAAGTTAAAAGGACTGATGATCAAGGTACTGAACAACAAAGTACTGCTTTTTAAGGTACTTTCAGACAAGAGCTAATTACTCCAAGAGTATTAGATTTTAATGAAGAAGCTGGTCCTTCTACAACTGTTATACAAGAAGAGGAAGCTACACTAAAACCCATCCATTATGCAAGTGATGATGAGTTCATTGCTACAATTTTAGAAGATTTATCACAACCAAGAGGTGGTGTTACTATTCGAGAAGTGCAAGAAGAAGAACAACAAAGAACTTCTCAACCTGCAATTGATCCTAAGGATAAAGGGAAAGGTGTTTTGGTAGAAGTAGAAGAAGAAGTTAACTTTGGCAAAACTTAGAGAAATTGAAGTTGCTAGGAATGAAGTCAGACTAGAAAGTTTCAAGAGGAATTAAATGCTAAAGATAGAGAAGCTCGAAGTCAAGAAGCTCGGAGTAGAGAAGCGACTAAGAAGTTACAAGATGAATTAGATGTCAAGTCATTTGAACCATTACAACCACCTACCTCTGTTAGATATATGCCAAGAAGACCTAATTTAGCTAAAGACAGAATGCTATGATGGCTTATTTAAAAGGTCGAGGATATAAAGGATTGCAGAAGCTGAACTATGTTGACATGAAAAGATTATATTATGCTGAGACAGAGGCTTATAAGAAGAATGTTGCAGGCATCAAAGATTATAAAGAAGAAGGTACTTGGACTGAAGCTGAAAGGAAGAAAAGTTTAAAAAGAAAAAGAAAAACTGAAGTTGAAGATAGACAGTTCTCAAAGAAAGAAAAAGTTGAATTAAGATCTGAGACTAGAGATGAACTAAGAAATTATCTCAGAATAGTTGATTTTGATTACTCCAAAGAAGATGCTGGTACGAAGATGAACAGATCTCAGATTAGTGCTTTTGAAGTGGTGAAATCCAAAGATGGAGATTATATGATTTTTCATAAAGAAGATGAAAGCTTCAAAGTTTTCAATAGGCTATGGGATTTATTACACATTATAGATAGAGTGGATCTATTCTATTTATATAATGTGGTGAAAGCTTATTTTGGAAATAATCCATCAGAAGGAATTGGTTTAGTTCTGCTTGGAGATCTTATAACTATGTGGGAAACTGAAGAGGAAAGCACTGATGATATATGGAAGAATCAAGAAAATTGGGAAATTGTCTGCTGGAGATTCTTTGAAGAGTCTCGAGTTCAAGTTTTAGAGCTGGAAAATGGAACGATGATCCATATGTTTGCAGACGAAGATACCCTCTCACGGTCGAGCTCCGAGAAGAATGCTAGAGCATGGAATGGAAGTAGAAGAGGATAATGAAATCGCTTGCATGGTCATCAACCTGTTTATCAAGCTGGACTACCATTGCTAAAGATGATGAGTAAACCGGTATGAATTTCATTGAATAAATTATTTTTGATAAATCAAGATTTTATTCAAAGTATCTGGCGATCAAACAAGACTTTCATCAAAATCTTGCTTGCGACTTTTAAACCGCTAAGTGATTTTTGAAGAAACCTTTGTTAAGTAACAAATATTTTAAAAACAAAGGTTAAATGAAATAAATGGATTTTGAGATTGCAACATCAAATAGGTCATCAATCCACCATGGTTACAAAAGGATTGGCTAATCCATGAGCAAACGGCTCTGGTAAAGATATTTCAAATTCGTTTTTAGTTGACAACTTGCTAATAAGTTGTATGGTAATCAACTCACCATATCAGTTAATGTGAACAGTTGGCTAGCACACAAGAAAATGGCTTGTGGTAAAGGCAGTGGAAAAACCATTATTGGTAATTAGTTCACCATTAGATAAAAGAACTAACTAGTCCGTATGGTGCGACTTTTGGTAAAGACAACTCAAATCTATTGATAGTCGATGATTTGCTAAAAATCATATGGTTATCAATGTACCATGGTCTTACACACCAAAACATTTGGCTACTCGAGTTAATGGCTTTGGTAAAGAGATCTAAATCCATTAAATTTTCAATGATTCACCCTCACAGGAGTTAACACACGGAAGTGATGAGAATAGTATGCAACTTAAACTGAATTAATGTACAAAATTGTCATATGTTGCCGTGTTCTTTGTAAAGATGGAGCTTCTTTGGATGATCTCAGAAAAGAATAATTCTAAGAGATACGTTGACAAACATATTCACTACAGAGATACAATCTAAAGACCAAGAAACAATCGTCTTAAAGATGAAGTCATAAAGATATATTCACAAAGGAACTTGAAGTCAAGCAAGTAGAATTCAAGTTGGGGAGGATTGTTGGGATATGAAAGTCAAGATATGAAAGTATCAAGATATGAAATCTTGTAGTCGCAAAATCTTGGAAAAGTCAAAGAGTCAAACCATCGCTAAAGATAAAGTCAAAGTACTGCATAACGAAGTCAAAGTACTGCAAGAACAAAGAACTGATATATTCGTTTATGGAAAGTAATTGTAACTCTAGAATGTTCTATATTAGATTACTTGTCAAACAAGGATACAAATTGTAAACCGACTAGGATATCCTTGAGCCTATAAAAGGACTCCTAGATTGGCATTAGAGATACGAGTTTGTGAGTCTTAGAGTTTACGAATTCACAAGTTAATTAGTGTTTTAGAGAGAAGTTCGATATTCTTAGAGTTGTTTTTAGAGTATCTGCATAATAAGCAGATTCAGAGTTTATAATAAAAGTTATTCTTCTTAGCTTTGTTAAGTAAATTCCGCGTACTTGATAAAGATTGCTCAGTGTTTTTTTGTTAATAACTTAGGATTTATCCGAGGTTGTTAAACCTTAACAAGCTAGTTAAGTTAGTTTGATTAAAGTATATTGATCCAACAAATACCAAATACCAACAATACTCAACCTCAGTTTACCATTACATCACCGGTCCAAGTTATATCTCAAAATGAACAGAGTAAAAGTACGAGACACTCAGCAGAAACAAACAACAAATTACACTCTATTTCACCATCAGAGTTAACGACTCACATGACCTCATTAGATCTCAGATTATCTCTTCTTTGGTACTCTAATCAATATTCCAAGTATAAACCAAACGAGATAATTTCCATCACATATCTATAAACCAAAGTGGTGGCACCGGATCCCTTATCGGGTTGATTAACCACATCGGGATCCGTGAAGGTTGAGCTCCACCACCGACCCTCCGGCCACCCATTTGTTCTTTAGCAAATTGTTGTGCGACGTGTTGAAGTCTAAGAAATTTGAACTTCTTCCTGTATGATTTATCCAGTGGCTCTTCATCTGAGCTTGAGCTTTCTTCATAAGGCACAAGTACTGGAGTCTTTCCTTTTCCCTGGTCAGCTGGAGGGCTAGGAGGTTTAGATACCGTTGTAGTATCATCTTTAGCAGTTTCAGAGTAGAAAGTCTCTTCATCTGATGCAGTACCCTCAGAGTCCTCGTCCTTCAGGTGTTGTGGCGATTTAGGTACGGGGAATAGGGACAACTTCCTTGGTGGGAACCGTCCTCTTACATGGAGGATTCCTCCTGGGGAACTTCCTCGACTCAAGGCTTGCAAGACTTCCTCCACTTCTCTTGGTTTTCCTTGTAGGCGTGCGTAAGATTTTTCATCAAGAAATCCAACTTTTTCTCTTCCACAAAGAACCAAATATCTCTTATAAGAATAGAGCTTTTGAGTTCATCCGAGAGAAGATGATCCGCAACACAAAGACCTTGTTTCTTGGTAGTTGACTCCTTAAATCATCGTTAGAGTGGGTTCGATTAACATGTCATGATTGTCGGGTCATTGATTCTTTGGGGATGTCGGGGTTGTACCCAAGTGCTCTCGGATCAATAGTTTAGTATATCTTATGTAAGGAATCTTTGATCCAAGCTTTTGAGGAATGTCATCATGTCATCCCAAATCGTAGCTTTAACTTCGATATGCTTCATGTTGATCGAGCCCGAAGATTTGCGGTTCTACGAGCTTGGGATGCTCATAGTCACGTCACGACCGTAAATGGATTTTGTGATGATGATATAAAGGGTTCTCCAAGGTCGAGGATGTTCTTGAGATCCACGAGAATGCTTAATGATAACCCCAAGCTTCGTCATACCCAATATCAATCAAGAATTGCGCAGTTTCTTTAGTAGGTGCAGAGAATTCAGTTGGAATGATGTCGGAATGAGGAGAACGACCGTAAGTCGCCAGGAGTGATGGTGAGTTGCTTGTGATTGAGCGCCACCGCCACATCATTTTGACCTTGACCATCGCATAGTATTCCGTAATTGTCAGATGTAGATTTCGAACGGAATGGCGAGTGTGAGAGCATGTTCTGGTAGGGATGATTCTTTAGAACATCCACAGCAATCAAACATGAAGACTCTAAACGTGAGAGAGTTTCAAAGTTAACTCTGAGATTGTTCTTTCCAATCTTCCTCGGATAGCCATTAGGGAAGATATCGGCTACTGTGAGAACCTCAGGTGCATCTACGTTCATTTGAGCAGCCATGTTGTGATCTGAAATAACATTAGCCAAAAGAACCAACATATCGAAAGACATAATGTTAGTCAACAGAAGGTTTTATTGTCTAATTATTGAATGTGCAATGTCAATGATAGTTACAAGTCCAAAGTCACTTGTTTTTTCAATAGTCCAATGATGTCGTGAACAGTTTTGTGAGTTAGTTAACTTTAGGTTTTAAAGTTTATGTTATCACATATTCACACAACACATTAGACATTTAAGCTTATTAGTGACATTAGTGGTTTCGTGACGTTATGATTCATTTATATACAAGTTTGCACGCGTAACAATTCATAATGAAGGTTTGATCAAGGCTTATGCGTAGAAATGGTAGTTTATGCATAAACAGGAGTTATACGCGTAGACACAAGCTTATGCGTAGGAACCTGACTTACGCGAAAGAAATGTTACGCGTAGGAACAGAGTAACCTTATGTGTAGAGCTTACGCGTAAGCGCATATAACACCTTATGCGTAAGGCTTACTCGTAAGAGTAGACCTTATGCGTAGAGGTCACTGTTTACGCATATCCTTCACAGGATACGCGTAGTCCCTTTGTAGAACCTTGCGCGTAACAGTTACGCGTAAGATTTCTCTTACGCATAACTTTCTATGCGTAAGATGATCCTTATGCGTAGATGGTTAACAACCTTGATTCTGAGTTTTACGAGTAGCAAGCCTGAAATAAAATCACCATAACATCAATATTAACATTAACATTAATTCTTAGGGTGTGTTTGGTAGCGAGCATAAATGAAGAAATTAGCATTTAGCATTTAGCGTTTTTGAAAAAAACTTGTTTGGAATGATTAGCAGTTAGCATTTATAAGCAAAAAAAACGCTAAACGCTAAATGCTCTTTGAATAAGCATTTAGCATTTAGCATTTAGCATTATGTCATTTTACACAATAAAATTATGGCTACAGCTATTCTACCAAACACTTTTATAAATTAAATCACATCGCTAATCGCTACTACTAATCGCTTCGCTAATCGCTTACTACTAACTGCTACTCCTAACTGCTACTACTAGTTTCACCAAACACACCCTTAAACAGATCATGGCATGAAACTCAATAAACAGTTTAAGCGTAGAAAATCTTACGCGTAGACATAAACCCTAGAGTTCATGAATTACGCATATGATTTCTAGCCATAGGAATTGCACCAAAGTGTTTCTGGTAAGTCTTAGAGGCATAGTAAGTTGTTCTATCCAAGTTTTAACATCAAATTCAAGTCCAATCAAGAAAACCCAAATCGTATGAACTAGAACCCTAATTTTCAATTTATGAATCATTAGTGTTACTGGGTAGTTTCTGGGCATGGATATGATTAATTCAACTTGAAAACAACTTTATACAACAATCTTTAACACCAAAAACATTCACATATGAAAACGCCCAAACCCACGCATAAACCCTAATTTCCAAAATCCATCAATTAGTGTTTCTGGGTGCATTTTGAGGATAAAAATGATATCATTGATGTTATAAAAATGTTTTGACACTATCGTTTTAACCACCAACACACAATCTTGATCATGTGTTCATACTCATACGCGTAGAACACAAAATCAAGCATACACATCAATTTGACCGTTGGATTTATGTGAAAATCAAAACCATTGTTTGAAAACATGTAGGAAACATTAAACCACTTACAAATTGATGATCCAAAACACAGATTTGGTGAACGATTCTTAGGCGTAGGATAGGTTTGGTGAAAAATTAATTGTGATGAAATTAATGAGTTAGGTGGGATCTTTTATGAGAAAATACTTTCAGGTTGTGACAGTTTTAGCCCCTCCACCTTTTCCATTTTCATCCAAAGCCATTTCACTTCCATTTTGGGTATCAAACGAAGGTTTTTAGAAAGGAAACTTGACGACACTCCCCCTCGACTTAAGAAATAAAGAAAGGTTGTAAATTTTAGTCCGAGGAGTGTCATTGAACCAGAAAAATTTACCATCATTGATAAAAGAAACAACCAAAATAAGATAACATGCAAGTACACGGATGTTTTAAAACAGTTAAGTGTTTATTTTCTCCCCCTCAACACTTGATCGGAAAAATACTGAATTTTGAAAGATTATAGTGTTGACGGAAGAAATTTACTTGCAATGTTGAAAGAAAAAAATAGATAGAAGAATATTTTTGTTGTTTTGTCAGATTTTCTATTTTTGTATTTTGTTTTTGAAAAACTATTTACAAAAGAGGTTTTGGTGTTTGACAGGTTTTTAAGACTGTTTTAGGAGGTCATCCAATTCCTCTTGTGTCAAACACCGCATACCAATCCGGTGGACCAACTCATTAAACCTAGCGGGAGGCAAGGCTTTGGTGAGTAGATCCCAATTGGTATTCTGCACTCCACAAAATATAATTCAACAAAGACTGCTCCACGTGATCCTTGATGAAATGATATCAAGATCGATGTGCTTTGATTTCAGTGTTGAAGCGAGTCGCACGAGATCGCAATAGCACTCCGATTGTCGCAGACATCGGGATTCATCAAACACGTAACCATAGTCTTTGAGTTGTGTTCTCATCCAAATGACTTGAGCACAACACGCCGACATGGCTACATATTACCTTGATTGAGGACAACGACGTCGCCCCGCTTCTTCGATTGCCATGATACCGGTTTGTCACTAAGAAATTGTAAAGCTCTCAAGTACTTTTCCGTGAATCTAAGCATCCTGCGTGGTCGATGTCTCGAAAAGCGATTAGTTCAAAACCAGAATCCTTCGGATACCAGATTCCCAAATTAATGGTTCCCTTGATGTATCGGAGGATTCTTTTAGCCTTAGAGAGGTGGGTTTCAGTTGGTCGCGACTGATAACGGGAGCAAAGATATACAGCAAAGACAATATCAGGTATGCTAGTTGTTAGATACATGAGAGACCCAATAATACTACGGTATTTTGTAGGGTCCACCAATTTTCCATGTAAATCAGCGTCTAGCTTCTTGGTATGAGCCATTGGTGTGGCGTTGGTGTCACAGGTTTGCATTCTAAATTTGTGTAACAATTCAAGGGCATATTTGGACTGACTCAAGAAAATACCACGGGGTGATTGATGAACTTGCAGTCCTAGAAAGAATGTAAGTTCACCCATCATGGACATTTCAAAATGTTTCTTCATTAGTTTTGCAAAAGCGATTGAGTACTTTTTATGAGTTGACCCAAAAATGATGTCATCCACATAAATTTGAACAATTAAAATATGTTCCCCGTGATATTGTATGAAAAGAGTTGGGTCGACCGAACCTTTGGTAAAGTTATTGGCAATGAGGAAAGATGATAGCTTATCATACCATGCCCGAGGGCTTGTTTGAGACCGTAGAGAGCTTTCTTGGTTTGTAGACATGATTAGGGAACTCGATCAATGAATCCTTCCGGTGACTAACATAAACCGTTTCTTTCGCTTGTCCATTGAGAAAAGCGGCTTACATCCATCCGAAAGACCGTGATGTTCATGTGAGCCGCAAATGCCGAAAAATCCTAATAGCCTCAAGACGAGCAACCGGCGAATGATTCTTCAAAGTCAATACCTCTTCCTGTCTATAACCCTTAGCCACCGACGTGACTTGTTTTCGATAACGTTCCTTCAAAGATCCAATTTGTTTTTCCAAATCCATTTAAGACCAATGACGAAGACCCCGTTGGTCTTTCAACCGATTCCCATACTTCAAGACGTTTAAATTGGTTGAGTTCTTCCGCATGGATTTAATCCATTGTCCTTTGTCATTGCGTCTTTAATGTTTTAGGTTCGATTGGCGAGCGGTGAGTGCATAAATGCAATGTTCACCGTCGTGTGAAGACGTTGTCTCATAACGATCGTTGATTCGGGTTGCCAATAATATTTTCCGAGGATGGTCTTTGTCCATCTATGTGTGGAGGTTGATGTTGGTATACATTGTGCGATTTTGAGTATTCAAATGGCTTGTGGATGATTCCGCAACATCGTGCAATGATCTCATTAGCAAACGGGTTAAAGAACGATATGGATCAAAATCTGCAGTGGGGTTACATCATTAAGAACATCATCACCGATTCATCATTGTTGGAAGCGGTTTGTTCAATGTTGTGGTGGAGTCAATTGGTGGTGCTTCTTCAACATTAGTTGTTGTAGCAGTGTATCGTATAAGAGTAGTATCAGTTGAGCAATGAGCAATGGATACACCGAGCACGTGCATCAATATCGCCACCGAACAACGGAGCAAATAGCCTTTCCATTTGTTGACGAGTGAGCTGGGGGCTTTGTTCAACTGATGATGGGGTTTGGGGGAAGTTTAAGCGGTTGTAACCTAGTTCCAAGCTGTTATACTCAGAATCCATTTCCGTAAGTTCATCAAAATGAGCATGAATTGTTTCCATAACCTCCTTTGTTCGACGATTCCAGATTCGGAAACCTTTAGAATTATCACAATATCCAATAAAGACTCCAATGTCAGATTTGGCTTTGAGCTTTCCAAAGTCATCACGATCATTATTCGGATAGCAAAGAGATCCAAATACATGAAAGTGTTTGAGATTCGGTTTTCTGTTGTGGACAAGCTCGAAAGATGTTTTGTTGTATGCGTTTTGTAATCATAGATCGGTTTTGAGTATAGCATGCATGAGATCTGACTTCGCCCACAAGTAATCCGGGAGTTTAGCATTGATTAACATGGTTCTTGCAGCCTTCCACTAACGCTCGGTTTCGTCTTTCAACAACTCCGCTTGTTCGGTGTACGTGCAATAGATGTTTGATGTCGAATCCCACTTTCTCATAAAATTCACGAAGAGTTTGGTTAACAAATTCGGTTCCCGTGCTCGATTTATCGGACGGTGTTTGAGTCGAACTCAGATTTTCATGGGAAAGGTGATGATCATTTGTGGAGCTTGGTCTTTGCTTCAAGAAAGTAGACCCAAGTCCAAGCGTGAATAGTCATCAACAATTACTAAGATGTAGCATTTGCCATTGATCGTTTGCACGAGCATCGGGCCACACAAATCCATGTGAAGAAGATGAAGCACATGTTGAGAGTCGTGTTCCACCTTTGAAGGAAAATGAGCACGAGTGCTTTTCCTTGTTCAAGTCGAGCAAAGGTGATCTTTAGAATACCGAAATCGTAGGAGTCCTTCAACTAGTTTGTGTCGAGCAAGGTTGGTGATGGTTTGAAAGTTTAGATGTGAGACGACGGTGCCATAGCCGTGATTTTGTTGATGTTGCCTTTGAAAGTAAGCAAATGGGAGATGAAGCGACCATGTCTTGCATAGAGATAGTGTAAAGACTTGAATTACGCGAGCGGACATAAGGTCGTTTCCTTGTAGATCACGAATGAAACAAGATTTCTCCCCGAAAGCAACCTCCATTCTCCATCACGTAACCGACCTCATCGAAAATAGATTGTGACCGAGGCCTTCCACATAATAAACCCTACTAATTTCGATGTTCCCATTGATATAGTCTCGTAGCCCATGATAGTCGCTAAGTGATCATTCCCGAATTTGATGATGCCAATGAACTTTGCAATAAAGTTTGATAATGTTTAAGGTTGCTCTGTCATGTGTCGGGAACATCCGCTATCAACAATCCAGAGAATGATCAGATCACTGCATTACACAGGCGACACGGATGGAATAGAAGTAGATGTGGAACCCGAAATGTTAGAGGGTTCCGGAGCAGTTATAGTATACATACACATATCAATAGCTTTAAGTATCCATTTAAATCCTAGTGTGTTATATATCCATTTCTGCCATCTCCAACTAGTATTTGCTTTAGTCTTAGTGAATGCACTAGGTGGTACTACATTCCTAGGAGGTGAAACTGGAGCTACAAGGACATCAATGTGTTTCTTAGAATCTAAAGAGGGTGGTCTACCAAGCACAGACTTAGAAAGATTAGTGCACCTAGAGGTATTCCGATTCTTAGGATTCCTTAAACGAGAGATGATAGCTTTAGCAACACATTTGTCATGACAATCAGAATTCATACTTTTACGACAAATAACACAAGGTGCATCAGACTGAATATCGAAGGTACTTAAAGGTTTAGCATTCGTTACATCATTATTTCTATTACATTTTCCAGACGCAATATCTATAGTGGAAGCAACATGAGTCTTATTCATAGTCCTAGAGTGTTCTTCTACTTTAGCATTCCTTATTGATCTTTTCTTAGGTCGCAACTTCCTATTCTTGATGTAGTGCTCCTAGGTCGTGAAGTGCGGACGTTTGGAAAAGACGCAACTATTCCTGTTTCGATAGAAGGAAGCACGTTAGCAACTTGTGATTTGGCGGTAGGGATTCTAGGTTCACGATTACTAAGTGTTCTTGGGGCTATTCTTTTAATCACGGTAGGCGGAAGTTGTTCATACTTTCCTAACATTTCTCTTAACTTAAAGATAATGTGCACCAATTCTTGATTTTCAGAACGAAGATTTCCCGAAAAATTCATGACTTCCTTAGTGTGTGTAAGAAAATGATCAAGCTCGTTTGATGCTTCATCACGAGTCTTTTTAAATAAATCAAATATGACACCATATTCTTGTTTAACTTTTACAAGTTCTTGTTCATATTTTGAGATTTGACATTTCAAAGACACGTTTTGATCATCCAGTTGCTCAAATTTTGGATTAAGCATTTTGGATTGCAACTGGTTGATTTTGTTTTGCAAAGCAAGTTCACGATTGTTACATTCTTTTTGACACCATTGAAGACGACGTTTTGCATTTGAAAGCTAGTTAATCAAACGTTCATTTTCAGCTTTTAAAGACTCGATATGATGCACATTATTAGAAGTCGCAACAGTTACCACAGAATCAACAGTATCAGCAGAGATATAATCAGATGCAAATGGCAAAGAATTCAATAACACAGCATTATGGACATCAAGACTGAGATATTGACTTCCAAGAGTCGATCAACATCTTTTCTCAACATTTTCTTTTTACTTTTAGTATTAGAAATAGATGTTTCATTTTCTAAAACGACCTTCATCAATCCAAGTTCCTTATGAAAGTCCCTTTCCCAAGACAATGCACAACTTTTCAAATTTTTAACATTTGGTAAAGATTTTTCAAAAATGTCTCTTTGTTCTCGCGCTGGGCGATTGAAAATGTTGAACTTTGATTTCAGAATGATATTCTATCTCATGTTGTAAAGTTTTGAGGTCAGCCATGAAAAGGTCAAAATATCTAAGAATTTTGCGATTTTCAGGTTTTGAGTTTACTTCACTGATGGAAGGTAAAGGACCATAAGTTTGTGCATAATCTGGTTTGGGATTAACATTAGAAGACTCAGACATTTTTATGATAATCCTTGGTGTGTTAGAAGAATCCGTTGGTGTGACGAAAGTGACCGCTTTTGAATAGTTAAAAGGTTTGTTGTAAACAACATTTTCTAATTTTGATCGACTCTCGTCTTCTGCATCTAATTCCTCTTGACGATGATATTCAACAACACTCATGACAGAGTTATCAATTTTATATTCTCGCACCGGAAACTTCGTGATTTGGTTTGAATGCTTTGGTTGAAAGCTTAGGTTTGTAATCGCAAGATTCGGTCCATATCCATTTGGATTGGGTTTTAAAGTAAACTTTTCAATAGTCTGTGACCGACTCGCCATGTTTGTAAACAACAGTTTTAAACTCTTTAAGTTTGTTTTGCAAGTCGATAATTTCTTCAAGATGATCATCTATTCGCTTCGTTGAATGCTTTTTGTATGCAGAGAACTGTTTTGACAAGTTAACAACTCAAACCTTAGCTTTTGATTTTCCAAGGTGAGAGCGTTAATTTGCTTTTTATGTTCATGTTTGATTGTTCTATTTCGCATAACAAAGCATTCTTCAAGCGGCTAGATCACGATCTATCTCTAAATATTGTTCGCTTTGATGAGATTTGGCAAAGGTCGCTTCAAAACCTTTTTCACGCTTTTTCTTGAGTTTTGAAAAAGTTGAGTTGCTTTTGTAAACATTCAAGATCCTTGGTTAATGATGCATTTTGCTTTTCAAGTCCCGATTAATTGCACGACATTCTTCCACTATGGTTTGTTGGTCTTGTATTAAACGAGCAAAATCGGATGAGGCAAAGTTCGGCGTGTTCAACGTGAGTCACAACATGATCATTACTTAGATCCTCAAGTATAACCACGGAGTCAATTTGATTATCAAGGAAACCATAAGGTCATCTTGATCGTCAAATATAATTACGGGTCTATTTGAAAATCATCGGAATGAGATGTAGACGACTCATTTTGAACATTCCGAGCCTTGCGGATTCGGATGTTGGCGGAGATATTAGATCGAGATAAATATGGTTTGTTCGGTACCGAGACAAGCCATCGGTGTCATACACTGGGCTGTGTCACTCATGTGTAACTCATGCATATTACCCATCAACATAACAATTGCATTGGCCTGCAAATCCTCCATATCATCATCCGAGTCTGATTTGCCATAAAGCTCGTTCTTTGTCCGTGAGAGTTCCACCGACTTCATCCTTAAAGGCCAAGAGAAGATCCTCTTTGTGATAAGCACCGCCCTTGTCCTCGGCTTTGGGCATGCATTAGCCAGTGTCCTTCTCATTGTAGTTGTAGCATCAAGACCATTCAACCCATTCTCGAGCATTTCCCTGTTCCACCACTTGAGCTCTATTGTTATTCCTACCCACAGCATTAAACCCTTGACCACCGCCCATCTGACGACCATAACCACGATTCTGAACTTCAACTCGTCCGTTGTTCACAACAGCTTGATTCCTTGTGTTAGATGAGGAACAAATATGGTTGTTGGATTTGTTGGTACTACGGCTAAAAGCATTAGCAATCATAGCAAATCCTTGTTGCAGTGCTTCGACTGGATCAGATTCCTCATTAGCTTCACTGACAAGTGCTTGAGCATTGTTGTTGTTGTATGGAACCAATTGAGTTTGTTGAGATTGAGGCTGTGAAGGATCATATGGTGTGATTGTAGCAGTTGGTTGAGTTGCTGGTTGAGTTGCTGGTTGAGGAGAATAACTGTTTTGAGCATACAAGGCAAGTTGTTGATTTTCCAATTGTGAAGGTGAAGCAATTTGAGCACGGAAAATCCTTTCCCTATCAACTTCCTTTTCATGAGGCTTCAAGTAATCGTACAACAATCCGTATGTAGAATGATGCATGTTCTTCGCAGACGGAGAAAATGACATACTTCTCCCATTCGGGACCAAGACTACTCAGAACTTAGTATTAACGCAATTCTTGGCATGATGATGTTGTGTTTATCCAAATCATTTATGATGTCCGAGAATCGATGATGATAAGACTCTAGTGTTTCTCCGTGTTCAATCATGAAGTGTTCATAAGCCAAGTAAATTTTGGATTCCATATCCTCGATTGAGTGCAGATCCTTCCATAAGAAGATGAATATGTTCCCACATCGCCTTTGCAGTCTTTTGAGCATCAACACTTCGAAGAATTGGGTTAGGTAATCCTAAGAGGATATATTGAATTGCAAGCTCATCAGCTTCATAGTGTAGAAGTTCCTCTGCATTCAGGTCTGCAATAGTAGCAATGTTTGATTGTTCATCTCTTGGTGGATTAGCATTTGGATCGCCGGGTACAATGACGGTAGGCATCTGAAATGGACCTTCTAAGATAACCTTCTTTAAGAACTTTCCATGTGGCTTCTTCGGATCACAAAACCTAAAGAACCTAATCACCCATTGATCGTAGTTTCGGAGTGAGCATTGGAGGTCTATCAGTGATCCGACCTCATGAATTGATTGTTGGTCGCTTAAAGCTTCACACATCTTTGCAAACCAAGTGGGTTCCTTCATAGTGTTCCTTGATGGATGTTGATTGAATTCATTTGTGTAGGTTTGAACTTGAAGACTTGGTGGTGGTTGAACCATTTGAGGTTGTGGAATTGCAGCAAGTTGTGGAGTATGTTGTTGATTAAATTGTTGTTGATAAATTGCTTGTTGTTGATTCCAATGTTGATGTTGTGGACTTAGTTGTTGTTGACGTTGAGAATAAGTGTAAGGGAAATAGTTAGAGTATAGTGGTTGTGACATGTTGAAAACTTGTGTTAGAAAAAATGGATCTTTGTAGTCGAATGAACCTTTGTTGATGAAGTGTCCTTAGGCGTAGAAATCACAATAAACCAAGTAGGACTTATGCGTAAAAATACCAAAGTTACGCTTTAACAATGAGAGTTACGCGTAGTTTTAGCTTACGCGTAAGTAAGGAAAAAGCACTAAAGTTAGGCGTAAAACAAGAAGTTAGGCGTAGGATGAACTTATGCGTAAGACTAAGCTTAGGCGTAAGATAAATCTTATGCGTAGGATTTTCTACGCGTAAGCTTGATGCTTATGCGTAATTTTAGGGTTTTATCCCAAATGATCTTTTACACTATCACAGTGCAAAAGATATCCAAAGTCGACATGTTTTCAGGCTTATCCAAGCAAGAAACCACAAAGTAAACCACGAAACTGAAGATCAAACCAAGGAGCAAGTTACGCGTAGAATTAGGGTTTTGATACGCGTAATTCTACTCGTAAAGTGACTTTTGCCCAAAGATGTTTCTAAACCAGATTTTTGTGATGAAATAGCTTCAATATTATCAAAATAACACAAAAGTGTGAAACTTGATGATCCAAAGCGTCTAAAACAGTTACGCGTAGAATGAAACCTTCGAACAAAAACTAGTTAAAAAACGATGATCCACGCATAAAATTTGAAACTTTTTGCCAAAAACAGTTATTTTAACACCTTAAAACATTGAAAGTACAAGAATCTTGGATTAAAAAGTGTAAAAAAACATGTTTTTAAGCGAACCAAAGTATCTCGTTAGCTTTACACGTAGGACCAAAACCCACTTCAAAAGCAATAACGATTCACCCAACTATTAGGCGATTGATACCACTGTTAGGTCACTAGTTTTACAACACAAGCATCAATGAAAGAAATAGAGAGGCGGTTGAACAACACACACACAAACACTACGCGTAGACAATAAAGAAAGGTTATGCGTGAGTAGTGAAAGAGAATGAATTGAACAACCAACCCTCAAGTGAGGGTTATACAAGAGTATTTATAGGAGGGAAGCTAGGGCAACACTCCTAGTTCCCATCCTTTTCCTTATTGGACTAGGCCTAGGCTTATGGGCCTTCTACATAAGCCTAAGGCTAATAACAAACATAAAGGCCATAATTAAGCTAACTATTACATGTGAATCACTAACACTTGATTAAGGTTAAGGAGTGATTCCAACAATTAAACTTATCTTCCCGTGGTTTAGACCTGGATTCGATAGCTTGTATGGTTTGTAATGGGTCAGTTGAATCAAATGCCCATACCTTCTTCATATGTGACACTATCACGCAATTTGGCGCATTGTTCAATCTTGGTGCAGTATTTCTTTTCCAAATTTTAGCTCCTGTGAAGAATGGATTACCTGGTTTGATTCGTGGCATGCTTCTAAGGACAAAAAATCTCGGGCTTACTCTATTTTCGCTGCTTCTTGTTAGAGTCTTTGGCGCTTTAGAAACAATATCACCTTCAACTCTCAATCAATGAGGAAATGTGATATTTTTTATTTTATTCGTCTTGTTTCTTTTTCTTGGCTTAAATATAGAGGAAACCTTTGTAACAGTTGGAATGATTGGCTTCAATCGCCATTATAATTTCTAGCACCTTGCTAGTTTCTTTTCTTTTATAATATCTCAGCTGTTAAAAAAAAGAGGTACGTAACATTCCATGGACCACGGTCGAAGAAATTGCATTGTGTCAAGGATGGGTTCGATCGTCCGAAGGTAGTGCCAAAGGCAATCCGAAAGTAGCGGATGGATTTTAGAGAGAGGTATTAGGTTTCTTTGAGCAAAAATTGGGTAACCGTCATTCGTATCCATCGCCGTAAAATGGAAGAGTATACGTCCTAAAACTGCTCAATTTTGTTCGATTTACGGTAATGTGATTAGAAGGAGCGAGAGCGGATCCAATGACGAACATGTCCTCGAAAAATTAATTGATGAATATCATGCTAAATTACAATGCATATCAGCCTTTATCATGCATTGAGAATTTTAAAGGACTGTAAAAAATGGCGGGAGGTGGAAATTCTGGTATTTGAGAAAAACCGCGCAAAAATTAAAAGTAAATGGTTAAAGATATTGGAGTCAATATCGTTTAACACATTAGAGTCAGCACATGGTAGTTTTAAGCTCAACAATGCAGTGGATGAAGATGAGGATGAAGATGAAAATGAAGATGAAGAGGAAGTGCGAGAAGTTCGACTAACGGCAGGGGCAAAGCCAAGAAGAAGTTGGCATCATCGGCATCCTCGTCAGCTAGTGGGGATGAAGGTTTTGTGAAGATGTTGGTGAAAGAATAGGCAAATGCCACTACTTCTCTTTTTTCAACCAACCAAATAAAAAGTGAGATGAAGGAAAATGAACAGGAGATGAAGCAAAAGAAGTACGAACTACAATAACAAATGTTCGACTTTCAACAAGAAAAAGAAAAACAAGATGATATAATGTTTTATCTTTCTCCCAATGATCATTTGACTGAATTAATTGCGAAAAAATACTGGACCTAAAGCAGAAAATTAAAAAGAAATATAATTTAGATTATTAGTTTATGTTTTAATTTCCCAATTAGAGTTTAACTAGTCTAAGTTTTTAATTGTTAATTCACGTCATTTTTACTTTTAATGAAAGTTTATTTTTTATGTTTATTTAATTTGTTAACAAAATAAGTTTGATGGTTGGTTAGGTGGTAACCATTATGATTCAAACATGAAGGTAAGGTGATATGCTAAAATATATATCAGCCGAGGTAGAGGTGAAAGTCAAGTAAAAAGTGACCACTAATGGTTTTAGTTCTTCTTGCATGTATTACATTTTTCAACTCTTTTTATATCTTTTCCAACTCAAAATTAAGTAATAGAACTTGAGCATGACGCAATATTTTCCTTGTATGTAGTACTATCGCGAGACTAGGACACTCAAATAGTATAATTTCATTTTTGTATTTATGTTAGGTATTTCCCACCAAACTCCAGAATGCAGCCTTTAAGTTAGTTGACCACATATAAAGTATTCCATGAAGGGTGCTAATTAATAACTTATGCCACACCCCCAAATTACCTGTATTGTAGCGGAATGGAATACCTGGAGGGATGACTGTCATAGCATCACAGTTACAATTATATTGAACAACCTAAAGTGTCATTTGGAAAATACATCGTTTGATTGAATAAAATAATCAGAGTTTACAAAGTATTGGTCCCAAAAGATTTCCAAAGTACCAAAAATGAGTTTGTTACAATCAAACGATAGTTAAGTGCATAAAATATATGTGAGACGCAGCGTCAACTCGCCGACTCCATGCAAGCCATGATGATATGCTAATACCGAGATAAAACATGCTTAAAACAAGTCAACACAAAGGTTGAGTGAAATCCATAGGTTTAATTAATTCGCTTGAACACAATATTCGTAGTGTGAGTTACGTTGTTTCACACTCATCGTTGAAAACAAAAAGCATTTATTTCACTAAGTTCATGACAACCAAAGCGTAAACCTCGCACCAATAGAAATTGGTAAAATCGTTTCATCGCATTCTAATAGGTAAACTTGCCAATTTACCTTAATGATTCAAATATAGTGCGTTCGATTTACATTGGGTTCGATTAATACCCAAACTCCTTAATCTAGGATTTGAATAGAAAATAACCTAAGTGTTTAATCCGTTAAACACTATCAGAGTCCGAGTGCATAGTCTCTCGGTGAGCCATCTTCGAGATACTCAAGACGAGGCGAAGAAGAAGCCTCTCCACCAAGAAGGCGAAACTTAATGGGTGAAGACTAAGTCAAAAGAAGATGGTGGATTCGGTGAGTGATGACAATAACTCATTGAATCCCTAAGACTCCTCTCCAACTGCTAACATCAAGACAAACCAAGGAAGAGATCAAGGCTTTGAAGATCAAGAATGAGCGGATCTGGGCGGGAAAAGTTTACCCAGATAAAACTAAGTCCCCAAATGTTTATCCAGATAAAACTAAGTCCCTATCTACTAAAGCCATATCTTCCCATTTATAGTAAGCGGCGATACTAAAGGATTCTCTGTTAAGGAAAGAAGCCTCGCCGCCTGACTATAAATAGCAATGTGAACAGCAACCGAATATATCAATATTCATATTTGCTGTGATCTATGTTTTTGTCTTTTAGGTTAAAGTTAAATATCCATACTTGTATAAATAGCATAAGAGAATGAGTGAAAAGTTTTAAGCTTGTGAATTGTAAAAATGCACACACATAAGCCAACTTTTCACTCCTCCAAATACAACTTTATCCTTGAGATAGCTCAGTGGGTTCTAAGAGTTGTGCTCAGACTTAGCCTGAGCTTAGAGAGGAGTCACCCTAAACTTTGTCATTTCAATCCCAAGTACTATTCCACAAGTACTTGGGTAACGTATTCTTTTGATTTATTTCTAATAAGAATATGATGTTGAAAATTACTTTGTGTGTTTTACTTACGTTAATTTCAGCCATTATTCACTGTTAAATTGTTTTAAGTACTTAATTGTTTTAAAATATAGTGAATAGGGAACAACAAGTGGTATCAGAGCGAGGTGATTATAAAACCTTTAAGCCGCTCTAAAACGCTTTTAAATCGAGATTCCTATGGTCGAGATTGGTGTACCCCAACTAGTCGATAAAAGGGTGGAGCTTATTCAATTTGTTGTCCCTAGACTTGAAGTTGGTAAATTCAACAAATGGAAAAAGCGTATGCTTTGCTATTTGATCGATAGAACCTTATTATATCAAGTGTATAAATGAAGGTCCATTTATCCCAAAGATCGAAGGTTTGCCCAAACTCAAGCTCGATGACTCAGGATGAAAGGAGAGTGGTCAACCAGACCAAAGACTCAAAAGTATCATCATATCATGTCTTCCGATGATATAATGGAGTCGATTATAAGTAATACTGCCTAAACAAACTGGGATGACCTAGTCCATAGCCATGAAGGCCCATCGAAACCAAGGAAAACAGGATAATGGACCCGAAACTTGAGTACAATACCTTGTGGCTAGGAACTCGAAACTCTCTCAAACTTACACCGATACAAAACTCTTTTAAATGAACTGGCTAATGATGGTGTTAAGTTGTCCAAACATGAGATTAATGTTGGTTTTGTCAATTGTCTCCCTGAGAAGTGGTTGGATTTCTCTCAGGGACTTAGAAATGAAAATCACATCCAAAATCTTGAACTTCCTGAAATTTATGGGAAATTTGTCCATGAAGAAAACCTCATCAACAGACGATACCCTGACTTAAAGAAGTCTCAGGAAGTCAAGAAGTCCCTGACCATCATCTCACCTATATCAACTGCCTTCTTTTCTAACAATGTGGTTCAAGATTTTCAAGAAAATTCTGATGATGAGCCTGATGAGAGATCAAGTGAGGAGTACCTAAATGACCTAAACGTTGAATTTCAGGAAAGGGTACTCCTTGCAAACTCTCGGAGGTTTATTAAAAGAAACAAAGGTTTTTCAACTGCTAAAGCAAATTAGGACATTGAATGCTTTAAGTGTCACAAAAGAGGTCATTTTGTAAAAGACTGTTTTTCAAAAACAATTTTTGAACCCTCTTACGGACCATCAGGATCAAATTAGTCCTCAAGCTTTAGCAAATTTCAACCAAAAATCTATCAGTCTCATCAAAACTTTCAAAATAAATCTGACCAAAACAAAACCATTGATTTTGAAGCCAAGTATAGGAAAATCAAAGCTAAGCTTGCTCTGCTTGAGGCTAGTCGCCGAAACAAAAGTGTTCGATGCATGCGCAGGTAAAACAAAGGTCTTGTTCTTGAAACCTTCGACCGGGATGAAGAGCCGCCTCATCGATGATGAAATGGTGCACTACAACAAGACCGATGGCCCTCTCGAGAGGAAGACAAGCTAGTCGTTGGAAAGAATCATGCCGTAAATGAAGAATGGGTCAACATCACAATGAAGAAGGTAAATATTCTACTTTTTATGGATGATGACTCGATTGGCGATCCTATATGAACTATATAAATGTTGATCTTAAGTTTGTAGAGGAGCAAAGACTAAATCTTTTTTCTAAGTACAACAAGTTAAGTTTTGAATTGAATAAGTGTAGGGATGAGTTACTTGTGTTAAAACAAAATAAGCTTGAGGCTATCACCTTACAAATTCAAAACACTGAATTAGTTAAAAGAAATCAGGCTCTTCAAGATGAACTTAAGAAAGAAAAAGAAATCATTGATAGTTGGACTACCAAGAATCCAAGAGTCTTTGATGTTGTGGGTGCCCCCATTAGCAAAAAGAGAGTCATAGGTGAAAATCATCTCTCTGACTCTCACAACAAAGACCAAAGTCCTAAACCATTTGTGTCTGGTGGCATGATTACCAATATGTTGACTGTACCCAAGCCCAGTGATTGGATTGAAAGACTTAATCCTGAGAGTAAGCTTCCTAACTTTGACTCTAAAGAATTCTAGAGCCTGAAAGTCAAGCTCTAAAGAGCATGCTTGGACTCCCTGATATGCCTAGTAGTACTGAACACATCTCTGAGTCTCAAGATGAATCTCAAGCACCATTTCCACCTTTGGAACCTCTTGAGTCTGCCGATCCTAGCTCGAGCTTACTCCATTACAATACAATCCACACTCTCCTAAAGAAAGGTCGGACTTGGTAGAACCATCCCGAAAAGACCATCAAAACCAACTCAACAAGAATCTACCCCATCGAAACTTCCACATCCTCGGTTCCCATCGAAGTGACCAAATTCAAGAATCGATCGAACTTGTGAGGAAGCTAACCGACAAAATGGAATCCATTGAAAAGGTCCTCGAATCAATTAAGGAGACAAAGTCGACTTCCTCTAGTTCCTCAAAGTCAAAAGCCACCACCAAAACAAGGAAGTGTGATCTATGCCACTATACCACCATACCATCGACAACTGTTATAGAATCTTTTTGTATGATCCGCAAAAGGATGATCACATAACCGCCGATCACTTGCAATATGTAAGTTCTCTCATCAAGCAAACTACACCAAAGTTGGTCATCAAGATGCTTCTTCATCCAAGTCTCGCTCAAAAGTTGAGAGCAAAGCCTTTTCCTCCTTGCCCACACTTGTGGCTTTAATGATCATCGCCGATGATTGTCTTATGAACACATGATGTGATATTTGCGGTAACACACTCATAAGACATCCCAAGATGACAAATGTCATCCATGCAAGGAGAAGTTTAAAGCCACCCAAATTCACCGAGTCACCTCGGTCTCTAAATGCAAAACCCGTGGTAGCACAATGCACTCCACCACCGACCATGAATCAATTGCTCAATTCAAAGAGACCATGAGACCCAAGCCCACTAGTAAGTGGGTCATGAAGAGAAACTAATTAGGTTCATGCTTGTGCAGAGGCATGCCGGGAGCCTATCCGCATCTAGGCGATGGATGCTCAAGAAGCATGACCGGAGTTAAGGAATATCTCGCACAAGTATGTAAAGGAACCAGACCCAAGGTAGTATTTGGTGATAACTCATCATGTCCCATCAAGGTTATGGTTCAAGAACTGTAATGGAATAGTTTTCTAGGATCGCTTTTGTTAATGGTCTCAAATACAATCTCATCGATGTCGATCGCCTATGTGATGCTAAGTACATTGTACAATTCAATGACAAACAAGGTACCATTTTCAATGCCAACAAGGAAGTTGTGTTGATTGCTCCTAGAGAGATGGTGTTTATGTCTTAGACATGTCAACTCTCTAAAGATGGAACTCGTCTCTTTGCCAAAGCCATCGAAACTATCAATGGTCGTGGCACAAGAGACTCTCACACTTAAACTTCAAAACATCAACAACTTGGCAAAAAAAACAAGGTCCTTGGCTTACCATCACTTGGTTTTTCCAAAAGATAAACCATGCTCATCCTGTGAAAAGGCAAACATCAAAGAGCATCTTTCAAAACCAAGCAAAATTTCTATCAAAAGTCGCCTTCACCTCTTGCATATGGATCTCTTTGGACCATCGGTCCCAGATCAATCCAAGATGAGAAGTATACACTTGTCATTGTTGATGAGTTTTCAAGATACACTTGGGTATACTTTCTTTCCAAAAGAGTCGAGCGGTGATACTATAATGTCATTCATCGGGAACATTGAAAACCGTAATGACATTACAAAGAAACAAATCAGATCGACAATGGTACCGAAGTTTAGAAATGTTGAGTGGAGAGTTTCGTGATGAAAAGGGTATCTCCCAAAATTTCTCATCTCCTTACACCCCCGAACAAAATGGGGTGGTGAAAGGAAAATAGAACTATCATTGAGGTGCAAGAACTATGTTAAATGGCTCAGCTCTCTCAAAGCATTTCGGATCAAGCAGTCAAACAACTGTTATACTCAAACAGTCAATCATTGTCAAAAGACATAATAAAACCCCATATGAGATATTTAAAGGTAGACTTCGACATCGCCTACTTTCATGTGTTTGGATGTCCTGTGTTTATTCATAACCACAAAGCTCATCTAGGCAAGTTCGACGCTAAAGTCGATGATGATACTTTCTAGGTTACTCACCGATCTCCAAAGCCTTCGTGGTATTTAACACAAGGAGACAACAAGTTGAGGAAACCTTTCATGTCACCTTTGATGAAAGTGTAGAAAGCATCAGTTCACCAACACTTGATGGAGGAAATAGAATTGATAACTCATCAAGATATCCTCCGATGAGTTTATCATCAAATCAATTCCTCATACCAAGTCGATGCCGACATCTCATATTATGTCTTACCTCACAAACTGTCACAACCAACTATCGGTGAATTCATTGATAATTAGTCCGTCCTCGGGATAGGAAACACGATCCAAATGATCAAGATCTCAGAACTCAAGAACCTCAACGTAACAAGACATCTCAACAGATGATCTAAATGATCTTGTGGCTCTTGCACCGAACTCACACCGAACTCCCAGTGACCTCCTCAAGCTCGTAACCTAGACCACAAAGTAAGTGGACAAGATCTCGTGACATTGAGCTTGTAAATATAATTGGTGAACCCACCGAGGGCATGCTCACTAAAAGCATGGTCGCTAGGTTAACCGCAGCTTGACCAATGAATGTCTATATTGATTACCTATCGATATAGAACCCAAAAGTGTCATTGAGGCTCTAAAGCACCCAAGCCGGGTTCGGACCATGCAAGAAGAACTTCAACAGCTTGACAAAAACAAGGTCATGACCTTGATCAAATGTCCTCGTGATGTCATTGTCATAGGAATGAAGTGGGTTTTCAAAACAAAACCGATGAAAACGGCCTCATTAAAACAAAGCCGACTTGTACCCAAAGGTTACATCAACAAGAAGGCATTGACTATGATGAGACATTTGCTCTGTTGCAAGAATGGAAGCCATCAGATCTTCCTTGCATATGCTACCTACATGAACTTCAAAGTTTACCAAATGGATGTAAAAGTGCATTCCTAAATGGTGAACTCAAGGAAGATGTTTATGTTCAACAACCTCCGTGCTTTGAGAGCAAGTGAATTCACGACCATGTCGTAAGCTTAATAAAGCCCTTTATGGTGAAACAAGCTCCCAAGGCATGGTATGAAACTCTCGGCCTTCCTAATACAAAACAAGTTTGTCAAAGGAAAGATAGACAACACATTGTTTGTCTATAGAACACAACAGATGTGGTATCGTCCAAGTATATGTTGATGACATCATCTTTGGCTCAACAAACTACAAACTTTGCAAACAGTTTAAAAACCGATGACAAAGAAGTTTGAAATGAGCATGATGGGTGAACTCACATACTTGTTGGACTACAAATCGTGCAACCGAGAAAGGAATCTCCATCGGTCAAGAGAAGTATACAAGAAATCTCTTGAAGAAATATGAGATATCGGCGTGGTTGAAGACTCAATGGTCCTACCTAACAATCTCGGACCGATCTCACCGGCAAATCACCAATCAAACCCATTTCGTAGGGATTGTTGGCTCACCGATGTATCTAATCGCTTGCACTGGACATACAATTCTCATCTGCCTAATAGCAAGATATCGCCCAATCCCAAAGAATCCCTAAGCTTGTTACAAGCTCTCTAGTACTCCCAAGCCTGTGTAAATTAATCTTTTAGATAGTTTAGCTGGCATAATTATCTATTCCAGTGATTGTTTCCATTTTATAGCTTATTCAGTTGCTTAAAAATAAGCTAGAAGATAGCTAGAAATCTAAAAGTCAACTGTGTACCAGTAAAGTTTAAGCTCATTTAGATTTTAATAAGTGCTTATTTGTATTTCAAATTGCTTTTTCAGTTGTAATATTAGCCTATCATAAGCTGCTTGGCTTATTTTCAGATAACTTAGCTTATTTCATGAGTTTATAAGCCATTATAGCTTAATCAATGAGCTTATCTCATTTTAGCCCACTGTTGGAAAAATAAGCTCTAAATCAGCTTATTAGTCATTTTCAGATAAAGTTGTAGTTTTAATAATTGCTTATTTTCTTGTGCTTATTGAGTTTGTAAAATAAAAAGTCCAAAAAATAAATGTTTTGCAAAAAGGTGGGGAGGCAGGCTCGAACCTGAGACCTCCCACCTTTATATGATAGTGATAGTGTACCTGTAACCAATTGCGCCCTTGGGTCTTTTGCGTTACAAGTTGCACTTGATACTTATTTAAGTGACTTGTATATCCTTTAGCTTATTTACTTAATAGCTTATTAACAGCTTATCCGTAAAAGCTGTTGATCTCATTTCATTTTTCTTAGGTTCCCCGTAGTGTAAAGTAGTTTATATGATTTTTGCAAATTTTTATAAATTAGTTTAGTATTTTTAATCATTTAATTAGTTTAAAATCGTATTTAATTCATAATAAAAAATATAAAAGTCTAAAAAATATAAATCTTTTTTCTAAAATTTTCTTTTATCATATAGTACGTAAGAAAATTAGTTTTACATTCGTAGGCCTTTTATTTCATAAATTTTACGTTTTTGCTTGCGCTCCAGCGTAATTTTTAAACGTAACGCTCGTTTTCATTTTAGGTTAAGTTTTAAGTTTATTTAGGTTTACGTTTTAATTAAAATAGTTTATTTAAGTTATTTTGTTTTATAAAATAAACGTTCATCGATCTGTAAAAATAGTGATAGCGTTTATTTAATAGATTTTAACTTTTTAATTTTCTTAATTTGCATTTAAGTCGCTTTAATTTATAGATCTTTTCTTTAGGTAATTATCCATCCAAAACCTTACTGATCGCTATCCTTAGTGATCATTCTATCATCTGAAGTTGTTTAACACCAATTCATCCTCCGTGGGACTTAACGACCCAGGAATTCCCTATATTCCTCTGATCTTAAATTGCATTTGGTGTGTGAGCTGTTTTGAGTTTCTTACGGTTGGTCATTCACAAGTGGCTAGCTTGCGTGAGATAACTTGACGGTTTTGCACCAATCAAATTTTGGCGCCGCCGGGAGGTCGTAAGCGTGTTTTAAGCATTTCGGATCCATTCTTGCACATATACCACCTTTTTGTAAAAGTTAATCAAAATCAAAAGTTCATTAACACTTTTTCTAAAGTGTTAAGCAACACCAAAAATATTTTCATTCTTTGTTTTATGGCATGTTTTCAAAATCCAAAATATTCATCTTTACCCTCCTACCCTTTTGATTCTTTATTCCTTTACCCTCTATACATTTGATTCTAACTTCTTCTATTCTCATGGAATCTCTCGACTACGACGAAATCTGGAATGAAGTTGAAAAACTTCCTATTTTATCACAAATGTCAAGAATTCGTGTGGTTCATGACGATCCATTGATTCTGCGTAGGGAAATGGAACGAGAAACCGAGGTGACAAAGGACCAGGTACTTGCATCTGATGATGGAGGTGCTAAATACGTCCAACCTACGGTTATCCAAAGACCTAACCCCTCAATTGCTCCTAAGTCGTCTAGAATTGATTCTAAACTTTCACGATTTACGGTTAAAAGCAAACATGCAGAATTTAGACCGGTGACTAGCAAGAATGACTTGCCTAATCTTCATATTTCTCAAGAACCAGAACCGGATTCCATAACGGAAGTGATGGAAATTGCTAGCTCTCAGAGCACACCACTTGTCCCACCTCCGGATTTTTCAAAATGTTCTTTGAATCTTAATAGTCATTCGGATCACCATGTTGGTTTTGTTGATTCTTTGAATGAACTGATTCCTTCTCATAACTCTCAAATAGAATCGTTTATTCCTTGTGTCGGTTGTGGTGAGCCTCTTTATGGTTCACCATGTAGCGGTGTACGTGTGTACAGTGTGGTAATGATATTCGAACGGAGTTGTTTGTTTTGTGGTTCGAGGAATTCATTTGATTATGATCCTAATCCGAACTCATTTAACGACTCCTCAAATTTTTCTAACTACCCACCACACCGACTTATCTTCATATAATCAACAATCTTCTTGTGAATTTTGTGGAGGTCCTCACCAAGGATTTGAGTGTCAATCCGGAAACACGTTTGTCTATGAACAGTTTTCGGTGATGCTCGTAACTTTGGTTATGACCAATATCCATATGATTCACCAATCCAGGATCAACAGTTTCTTGTTGTGAGAACTGTGGAGGTCCCCATTTCACTCACGATTGTCAAAGAGGAATCCATTTCCTTGTAACAATTATGACTATCCGGATCACAACCAACCTCCACGGTGCAAATAACTCAAACTCCTCAACAAACCCAACAAGACACTTATCTAGAGCTTCGGAGTCGGTGAAAAGAACCGAGGAGTTGAGTAAGATAGCATTTCATAATGTTCCCGCTTTTTCTTGTGTATATTGTGGAGGTCCTCATGATGATTATCAATGTCAACTTTCCGGTTTGACAAATCTCCACTCCCACAATATCCCGTCATTCAAAATTCACATGAGAAATCCATGGAAGAATTGCTAGTCAAGAAGCGGTGCTAAGATAAATTCCCAAATTGTTTTTGAAAATCTATTAGGAATTAATTGCAAAAGAAAAAGCAAACAGATCTAGCTCTCAATTTCATTTTATTCCCGATGGCGGTGATGATGAGGATGCACTTGGTATCCTAAAATTTTATAAAGATTTATCAAGTTCATCGGTGGATATCCCAAAGAATTGAGATTCATTCTCAAACAAGCGCTATCACACCGAGGTTCACACTCACTCCCCGAACATGGGGATGAGCTTGACACTATTCACTAAAAGGAATCGGACGAATTCATAAAGTCTAGTGTTGAGGACCTTGTCCCAATCCCAAGAGAGTCACAGGAATTATCGATCATGTGTGTGATATCCTCCTCCTCTTGTCTTTCCAAGTAATCATGTTGAGATGTGCTCGATTCGATGAGGACTATTCTTTATCTTGTGGAGACATAAGTTATGTGGGGAATTACCTTCGAGCCTGTCACCAGGAGAAGAGAATGATGAAGAAATAATCCAAGACGAAGCTCTTCGCCTTACATTATTGAATGTTAATCTTCTCGTTTCTAGAATCGAGGCTTTTAATGAAAAGCCTACTTCATATTCTATCCCTTTGAGGATAATGAACTTTTGTTCAATGATTCTATTCCGAATTGCAAACGTTCCATTTTGATCATATGGGAGAGAAGATTAGTGGTATTACCACTTCTCATTCTCATAATTCTCTCCCGATTATGAATCATTCACTTTGAGGAGTTCCCAGTGAACTCAGTCAAATCAATTCGAATATGAATCATTCTCCTTTGAAGAGTTCTCCTTGAACTCACTCATATCATATCTCTACGGAGTATGATAACTTCTACTTTGATCTAGACACACCCGGATATGTCTAGACCAATTGAGCTTAAGCGATAAGATTCATGAAACTATGAATTCTTCCGATGATGATGAGTTAGTCAAGATTATTATCATGACTTTCTTTCTCTTCTTCACCTATCCGTGGCTTCTCGTTCTTCACTCCTTCGGAATGAAGACATTATCTTTGACCCGGCATTTTCATTTCTCATTTGTAAGCGGTTCTATGTATATCTCATCGGTGTGGAACTTTCACGTATTTCAATGTTTATACAAACATTTTGAATGAAAGTCCGATGGAGATTGTTTCTTCCACTTTGCTTCCCCATGAACCAATTAATTCGGGGTCGAGTCAAGCTAGCGACTCGGTAATCAAAAACATGAGTTGAACATGGGTTTTCACCGTGTGTACCACCCTAGTGTGGGGAGATGCCCCATGTTATATATAGATTTTAAAATGAATGAAAATTGTAAATATTAAAAAGAGAATAATTGTTGTGTTTCTACACTTAGGTAGTAATGTTATCTTTTACGTTCTAAGTTTCGCATAACAGTCGGTACTTTGAATATTGAGGACAATATTCATTTCTAAGTGTGGGGAAATTCGCTAATTTGATCATAAATGTACCCTTTTAGTCCCTTTTTCCCCAAAATGGCCAAATTTTAAAATTTTTTATTTAGTGGAAGTACTATGTACTAAACACAACAAATGGTAATCAGTCCACCATGTCTAACCCACATAAGGATTGGCTAATCCAGGAGCAAACGGCTCTTGGTAAAGATATCTCAAATCCGTTAATGGCTTGCAATTTGCCCAAAATTGTATGGTATTCAGCTCACCATATCTTTAAACTAGTGAAGAGTTGGCTAGCCTGCAAGTTTATGGCTTGTGGTAAAGGCAGTTGGAAAGCCATAATTGGTAATCGACTCACCAAAGATATTTTATCTAAGAGTTGGCTAGTCCAGAAGCAAACGGCTTCTGGTAAAGACAAATCAAATCCGTTTAAAGCTTATGATTTGCTCAAAATCATTTGGTTATCATTGTACCAAAGTTCTTACTTGAACTAAAACAATTGGCTACTCCAGAAGTAATGGCTTTTGGTAAAGAGATAAAATCCATTAAGTTTTCTCAAATCATTGCTAGGGACTAGCAATATCTTAGTATGGGGATTGATGAGTGTCTTAATACTCATCATTTTGTACTATCTAGATCGCAAAAACATCCGAAAACACTTTAAATGCATCAAAATGATTAAAATATCACAAACAAGTGTTTTATATGTTTTAAATGCAAAACATCAAAATCGATGAAAACGTATCAAGTTTGCATAATTGGCGCTTTAGTCCCCAAGTTACAAAAGTTGTCAAAACAATCCTCAGTAATTCAAAAACTTGTAAAATGTCATTTAAGGTCCATGAGATTCAAAAGTTGTCAAAATAAACCCTTTAAAGTTTAAAATTTACAAAATGACAACTTTAGTCCCTGAACTTTGAAAAATGTCAAAAATAGTCCTTGGTTAATTTAAAAAGTGAAATTTATCAAAAATAAACCTTGTACTATTTATAAATGACAAAATTGGTCCTTATGATAAACTTTTGAGAATTTACATATTTGGTCCCTCAAGTTTCAAAAATGACATAAAAGGTCCTTGGATACTTTAAAATGGAAAATTATATTTATAGTCCTTGTACTAATGATACTTGGCATGATTGATCCTTGGAAAAACTTTGGAAACTTGTCAAATTCGGACCTGTACTTTGTAAAAATTACAAGTTTGGTCCCTTGTGATAACTTAATCAAACGGACCTATTTATTTACCTAAACAAACCAAGCCCCAACCCAAAATATATAATCCGGCCCAATCTCACCAGCCCAAACCCCACCCTTTGTAAATAAATAAAACAGACCCAGTATCCCCCGTTTTTCCTCTTCTTCTTCCACCTCCCTCAACCTCCACCTGTAACACCACTTGCATTCTCCACCTCAACCCTTCCAGCTCACCCCTACTTTACTACCCACTCTCCACCACCTCTGCCACTACCACCCCCCACAATAAATGCCTTTCACACCATATTTCCCTTCCAATACCACTCTTACCCATAGTATTGAGCAAAACCATCCCAACTTGGTCCAAACTATCCAAATATCTTCCTGACACTTCTACATACTCCCAAGATGAATTAATTAGTCTCAAACTGCCTCAATACCACGTGGAGAATTTTGGCGCCATTTTTGGATTTGAATGGTTGAGATCACTTACAGAGATTCAAGGGTTCAAGTGAAGTGGGAAAGTCTCACAAAGCTGTAAAGACTTCAAAGAGTCATTATAAAAAGAAAAAGAAGCAGATATTGAAGAGTAGTAGTTAAAAGTAGTGTAGTTTAGTTTTAGAAAAAGTCGTTTTAATAATTTCAAGTTTTCTAGTGTACATTTAAGCTTTAAAGTTCTTGTTTAAGTATTTTTGAATGTATTTGAACCTTTATCAATCATAAATTTCAAGTTTCATTATCATTTTCAGTTTTCACAAATTTTCAAGATTCAAATTATCATGTGAATGTTATTACCATTTGTTGTTTATGAACTCAGTAAGCTCATAAGCTCTTATATACACTTTTATAAGCTCACTATAGCTTATTAACTACTCAGTAAGTCTCTACTCAGATTCTAGTCTCCAAGCTCAAAAGTCAACGAAAGTCAACTGAATTGGAATTTGGTATGAAAATGGAGTTGGGTTGATGCTGAGCTAAAAACTGGATTGGATATGGTTTAGAATAGAGTAGTTTGGTTCTGTGATAAGCTGCACATTAGCTTGATCATCTGTAAGTTCTAACTTTCGTTTTAAAGTACTGTTTGGATTAACTTATTAAACTGTGTTTAAATTTGTTAAAGCCTTTGTTATTAGTTGTTTCATGTTACACTAGTTTAATACATCTCAGTGCAAAAGAGAATCCTAGTCTTAGTTTAGTTAAAAGTCAAAATAGCTTATAAGCTTAAATTGACAGTTAACTGTTAAGATCTCAAATGGCAATTCTAATCTAAGTAGTTTATAAATTAATACATTAGCTTAATTTCACCTTATTACAGCTTATAATAACATAATAAGTCAGTATAATTGTCACACCCTCGCCGGAGGCGGAAACACGAGGTGTAACGGAAAGGAACATAAGCACAAGATAATAGAACATACCAACATTAATATTTAAAAGAAAGAGTACACCATTACAATACCAGTTTAGCCGACATCGGCAAATATATAACAAAGTTTAGTTCCCAAAATATTTCGTTCTATTACATAACGATTTGTAGTAACAAGTGAAAACTTCATTATGCAAGACCTGGTAGAAAAGCTTACTAATGATCACCTGAAATGCATGAGAGAAAAACGGGTCAACTATGAAAATAGTTGGTGAGTAAACATGTTTAGCAAAATAAGAAAACTCAAAAAAAAAAAAATTCAAAGCTTTCGGTCAACGAAAATAATCCACAAAGCAAAGGCATTGTAAATCCACTCAGTTCCAAGTTCCGCCCATACAAAACTTGCAACCTGTGTATTCACAACCCATTGCACAAAATATAGCGTATGAAGTAGTCAAGAATAAGCGGTCATAATAGTCCACAATATAGAACCGCGAATATAATAATTCAGGGATGCTACTGATGAAACCAACTTAAGCTGGGTGCCACTACCCAAAGTTATGTTGGGTGCCTCTTCCCAAAGATATAATGGGTGCCTCTTCCCAAAGATATACTGGGTGCCTCTTCCCAAAGATATAATGGGTGCCTCTTCCCAAAGATATAATGGTTGCCTCTTCCCAAAGATATACTCCGAACATAGGAGACTTTATAGTGATGCTCCGATCATAGGAGACTTTAGGTCAAGGTCATAACATGTACGGTTCAATAAGTTCAAGTAAGGCATTATTTCATAATTAAGTTCAAGGATTTGTTTCAAATTCACAAGTTCTAGTCAAACTAGTTAATAAAAGTAGTAAACAATTTAGCTCAAGAACGGTTCATGCATTTCGCCCCAAAATATAGTAAAACGGTGAAAAGGGGGTGTGATTACTCACTTGATGAACTGGTATGATGACAAGAGTGAGTACACTGAGGTATAGCGGGAAACTTTAATCTGGACCTATTACGAATGATATGATATGTAATGAGTTATGATGTAATGTTATGCATGCATTTCGTATGTTATTTATACCATTTGCAAGTTTTGAAAAATATTACTTATCGTCGAAGAATCCTCTTTTGACGTCTTGACCATTCTTAAATCACTTTACAAGTTTTTACGTCAAAATGTCATCCTACAATGGTTTTGTAATGATTTATTGTGAAATTAACACTTTTCGTCAGTAAAATAAAGTCGTCGGAAATTTCATGAAATTGACAAAATGGCTTGAAAAACTAGTCGTAAAATGGTGTGCGTCGATCGTTAGGAAACGAACTCGACAGTTTAGAAAGTTTGTATCAAAATCTAAAAGTTTCATCCATGAGTTTTCGTCATCGAGGTCTCGAACATAAAGATAATAAGGGTTAAAGATGGTGATTTTGTCTAATTGTTGTGTAAAAAGTGAGTTTCGCCAATTTTAAGCATCCGTAAATAATTTATTAAAACTCCGCTATACAAACGGTTGGTCGCTTTGAAAAATATGCTTGGTGATCTTGATTTTATTAGAAGACATTTCGCCCAAAAGTTCCACATCATAGTTAAAACAGCCTTCAACATGGTCGTTTTAGTTACCGTAACACTTGTCTCGTAAAAATAATATAGTTTTTCTAAAAATAATAGTTACGGCAAGTTTATGAAAACGCATATCTTAGTCGTTTCAAATCCGTTTTCACGTATTATATGTCCTTAGCTTCGTATCAAAGTATACTAATATATTTTTGATAAGTCGAAATAATTTGTAAAGCTTAAGGCTCGTTTTTGACTCGAATAAAGTAAAAATAGTATGCTGAAATTTTCTGAAAAATATATATTTCATCGTCAACTTTAAAAATTCATAACTTCTTCGTTATAACTCCGTTTTAATCCGTTCAAGCGGCCACGGATTCGTTTTAAAGTATATTTTCTAAATATCAAGGCCAAAAATTCGTGCCTACTGTCGGATTTTCCAGAAAAACAAAATAAGGACAGAACACTTTTTATACTTATCGAAAATAGTTTTTCTCGTACTAAACCTATTCCAATCCCTTCAAATCAACTCCAAAGCTAATCTAATCCTACCATACACCTTCTTAGGGTGTCATGGGTTCCTAAACATCATCAAGACCAAAATATACCAAGGGAATAATTATAGGATGACTTTATATATATATAACTCTAAAATCATGTAAAAATGGTATAAATCAACATAAGTCATGCATGTTTGCACCAAATATAAAGAAATAAATATGAAATGAAGATGAAATATGTAAAATGATAGTAATATGCTTACAAGCTATTATGATGAGGTGCAAAGAACCAAGGTTTAACCTAAACACCCTAGGTTTTTATTTCAAAACCTTAATGAGAGTGTTATCTAGATTGTAATATACTTGAGCTTGAAAAATTTTGATCCCTTGCTACTCCTATGGTAGAACCGGTTGGGAAGTGAAGAACAAGAGAGAAAGAAAAGATTTTACTTGACTTGGTGAATTATTGGATGAATGAAGTGCATGAATGAGTTGGAGTATATATTTAGACATGTAAGTAAAATTTTCAACCAAACTATTAATGCCAACCCCCCCCCCCCTTGCCGGTTTTGGGGGACTTTTGTCAACAAAATACCTTTTTTTTTTTTTATTATGTATATACTTGTATACTTGTAAGAAAAAGTGTAAGTAAATGTGTAAATAATAACAACTTGTAAGGTTTTGGTAGCTTTTAGGTACAAGTAAATTTTTAATAGATCAAAATAGAGTATAATGATATTATAAAAATTGTAAAAATACATTCCTTGTGAAATTTGAGTGATATAATAATTATAGTGTAGTTTTTAAGAAAAGTGTCGTAATAATAAAAATTTAACGATTTATATACAAAATAAATTTAAAACACTAGGTAAACTCAAAATATAGTTTTTATAAACTAAATGTAAGTATAAAAATATGTCAGGATCATTTTTGGAAGTATCGGATTAAATGTTCAAAATAATAACTTACGCGATAGCGTTTATTTAATATGAAATTCACGCGTTTAAGGTGAAATGCAAAATCATGAATGAACCGATATGAAATGATAAATATAGAGTTTGAGAAATGACCGAAAATTGAGAATTGTGACAATAATAGATTATAAGTTCATCATAGTCAAACTTGCAGTTTAAATAAAAAGTCAAAAAATGTTCACTGCACAGTTGTGCAGTCTTTATTTCAAAAGCTCACAGAGAGCTTATAAATGAGCTTTAATTTGTGTAAATTAGCTTTTTGAGAAGCTCACTTAGCATTCTCAAGTTTCCAGTTCTTAATTTCCAATTTTCAGCTTATTCAATAAGCCTGCTCATGGCTTTTATCTTTGTCCTATTTCATTCAGCATACAAATAAGTCATACTCAGTTATTTTTCAGTTTCTTCTCAAGCTATTCATAAGCTCTCTAGTGGACCCCACAGTGAGATCTTTAGCTTTTTGGATAGTTTGCTTGGTCAACTTGTTGACTGCAGTCTTTATTTTCATTTTATAGCTTATCTTAATGCTTAAAAATAAACCTATAAGTGCCTTGTAATTCAAAACAGTGCCCTGTGCACAGGATCCATAAGCTTGTTACAAGCTCTCTAGTACTCCCAAGCCTGTGTAAATTAATCTTTTAGATAGTTTAGCTGGCATAATTATCTATTCCAGTGATTGTTTCCATTTTATAGCTTATTCAGTTGCTTAAAAATAAGCTAGAAGATAGCTAGAAATCTAAAAGTCAACTGTACCAAAGAAAGTTTAAGCTCATTTAGATTTTAATAAGTGCTTATTTGTATTTCAAATTGCTTTTTCAGTTGTAATATTAGCCTATCATAAGCTGCTTGGCTTATTTTTAGATAACTTAGCTTATTTCATGAGTTTATAAGCCATTATAGCTTAATCAATGAGCTTATCTCATTTTAGCCCACTGTTGGAAAAATAAGCTCTAAATCAGCTTATTAGTCATTTTCAGATAAAGTTGTAGTTTTAATAATTGCTTATTTTCTTGTGCTTATTGAGTTTGTAAAATAAAAAGTCCAAAAATAAATGTTTTGCAAAAAGGTGGGGAGGCAGGCTCGAACCTGAGACCTCCCACCTTTATATGATAGTGATAGTGTACCTGTAACCAATTGCGCCCTTGGGTCTTTTGCGTTACAAGTTGCACTTGATACTTATTTAAGTGACTTGTATATCCTTTAGCTTATTTACTTAATAGCTTATTAACAGCTTATCCGTAAAAGCTGTTGATCTCATTTCATTTTTCTTAGGTTCCCCGTAGTGTAAAGTAGTTTCTATGATTTTTGCAAATTTTTATAAATTAGTTTAGTATTTTTAATCATTTAATTAGTTTAAAATCGTATTTAATTCATAATAAAAAATATAAAAGTCTAAAAAATATAAATCTTTTTTATAAAATTTTCTTTTATCATATAGTACGTAAGAAAATTAGTTTTACATTCGTAGGCCTTTTATTTCATAAATTTTACGTTTTTGCTTGCACTCCAGCGTAATTTTTAAACGTAACGCTCGTTTTCATTTTAGGTTAAGTTTTAAGTTTATTTAGGTTTACGTTTTAATTAAAATAGTTTATTTAAGTTATTTTGTTTTATAAAATAAACGTTCATCGATCTGTAAAAATAGTGATAGCGTTTATTTAATAGATTTTAACTTTTTAATTTTCTTAATTTGCATTTAAGTCGCTTTAATTTATAGATATTTTCTTTAGGTAATTATCCATCCAAAACCTTACTGATCGCTATCCTTAGTGATCATTCTATCATCTGAAGTTGTTTAACACCAATTCATCCTCCGTGGGACTTAACGACCCAGGAATTCCCTATATTCCTCTGATCTTAAATTGCATTTGGTGTGTGAGCTGTTTTGAGTTTCTTACGGTTGGTGATTCACAAGTGGCTAGCTTGCGTGAGATAACTTGACGGTTTTGCACCAATCAGATGTATTGATGACTTGATTCAAAGGTGCCCATCGGAACTGAGAAGTGCATGCGGGTGTAGGATTGCTTGCCAAGCGTTTGGCTTGCCTGAGTATTGTTGTAGCAGTTTGTTTGGAACACCAACAACGTGCAAGCCTACTGCTTATGCTCAGTTGTTCAAGTCAGCTTGTCCTAGATCCTATAGTACCGCATACAATGACGAGACTGCAACATATATGTGTAATGGTTCTAATTATACTATCAGATTTTGTCCCGCTTCCGATTCATTTTCAACAATGAAACATGGCAGTCAACTCAACTCCAGTGATCAGCTTGTTTCCATCCTTGGAAATTTCACATTAGGGTTTTTCGATGAAGATTACAAATACTTGGGAATTTGGTACACAAGTGACGTTGAATCCAAGAAAGTATGGGTAGCTAATCCATACGACCCCATAGTGTCTGGCTCCATGGACCATGCCCTCTCTATTGATGCCAAAACCGAAAACTTGATAATAATTTCTGCAAGCAACACTCTAATGCGCATTACTGATGTAGATGTCGATCCAAACCCAAATGTAACTGCAGCCTAGGAAAACAATGGTAATTTTGTGTTGATTAGCGAAATTGATAAGAAGATTGTGTGGCAGAGTTTTGATCACCCAACCAACGTACTTTTACCGAGTATGAAGTTAGGTTATGACACGACCATTGGGAAGAATTGGACCCTCACTTCGTGGTTGAGTAAAGAAATCCCTAATTCGGGAACTTTTACTTTGAGTTGGGAAACCATTGAAGAGGCATCTCAAAGATTGATGATTCGAAGACGAAGCCAACCATACTGGACTAGTGGGAATCTAAATAGTCAAAGGTTTCAGTATCTGTTTGCATTGAACGGCCCGGGTAGCCAATCTCACTATAATCTCACTTCAGTTTACACAAATGAAACACACTACTTTAGCTATGAGAGTAGCAATGCTGATTCACCTACGTGGATTTTGACACCAAAAGGGCAAATTAGAGATAGTGATAACTCTACTGTGTGGACACCTGAGTTTTTTTATGGGTATGATTCAAGTGACGGTTGTGTAAAAGAATCGAGTTTGCCTCAATGTAGAAGAGAGGGTGACAATTTTAGGGGAAAGAAAGGGGAATTTGATCCTGATAAGTCACAAAGTGTTATTGATAATAACTAAAGCTTAAGTATTAGTGATTGTTTCGTTAAGTGTTGGAATGATTGTAGTTGTGTTGGGTTTAATAGTAGTAATACCAATGGGACTGGCTGCGTTATTTGGACAGGAAGCAATAACTTTTTGGTTAATCCACGTGCCAACTCTACTTTAAAGTATGTGATCAACCAAAATCCAATCAGTCCCGATATATCTATAATACCTTTTACCAATCGTCAATCTAATTAATTCTTTTAGCCACTGATATTCATTGTTTATTTCTTTATGATTGAATAGTGGGTTGGTGGTTTAGAATATTTAATTATTGTTCAATAAGGGTATTGGTTGTTAGGCTTTTTTCTTTGTCGTTCTTGTGATATCAAGCAATAAGAGCGTTATAACTATCTTTTCTCTTAGGAACGATTAGTTTATCTCTTTGCTTATCTTGGGTACGTCAACGTTTGCATGTGTTATTCATGGGTTGATCTATGGCCAATTATGCTTATAAACCCTAGTTTATTACTAGGGTTTAATTAATACGTAGCGATTACGTGGTTTGGTACGGGTTGTTTTCTTAGGATTTCGGTTATTACTTTGTTTTCGTTTTTTAGGGTTGTTATACTTTCTTGTTTGTTGTTATAGACAAGGTTGATGAATTAAACGATGATGTGAATGAGCCTACTGTTAGTCTTGGTGAGTCGTTTCTTCAATCGACAATGAACCCTAATAGTAGGAATGATGAGTTTCTTGGTATTGCTTCGGTTCTCGTTCGATGGACAAGTGGAGCCGGTTTCACTTGGTTCAAGCCCCAGTCATGACGCACCTAGTCATGACACGCTGAGGGCATGATACTTTATTGAAAATTCGCTATTGAAAACAAATCTTTGAGGGAAAACTTGTTCTTGTGGGTGAAGATGGGCAACCATTAAAACCAGGCATGACAGTGGATGCTACTACTTCTATTGGGGCTAACCCAATTGAGCATCTTAAGGTGCCGCAGTAGCAGAAGGAACTTGAGGCAATGCTTACTGATATTGGTTATTATTCGAAACCTCCTCAAGATACGAGTGGTCCTATGGCTTCTAATGTTAATGGCCATAATAATGCTAATGATAAGGTTGATACGAATGCACATTGGACTGTTGGTATTGAGAAGGTTGGTGGTTTGAAACAACCTTCTTCATCGTATGCTGGGGTTACTTCTACTGAACCAAAGAAATACACGTCAAATTTTCGTAAGTTGGAGTGTAATAAGAACGCTAATGGTGTGGATCTCTCTGTCCCGATGACAGTGGTTGAAGAGGTGAACACTAGGTTTGAGAATACTTTGTATGGGTATTTCCTTGGTAAACGCCTTGCTTTTCCTGTTGTTGACTACTTTGTACGCAATGCATGGGCTAAGTTTGGTATTCAAAAGGTAATGATGAATGCAAAGGGGTTCTTCTTCTTTAAGTTTAATTCGAAGAATGGTGTTGATGATGTGCTTGAAAACGGTCCTTGGTTGATTAGAAATGTTCCTATTATTCTTAAACCATGGACATTGAACACCAACTTACTTAAAGAGGATTTGACGAACATCCCGGTGTGGGTTAAATTTCATGATGTTCCTCTTGCTATTTTTTCTGATGATGGCCTTAGTCTCCTTGCCACATTGATAGGCACGCCTAAAAGGTTAGATGCTTTTACTAGCCAAATGTGTAAGGACTCGTGGGGCCGTAGTGGTTTTGCTAGATGCATGATTGAAGTGAAGTCGGATGAGGTACTTAGGGACAGCCTTACTGTTGAGATACCGTTACTTGATGGGTCGAGTTCGACTATTGAGAAGATACGGGTTGAATATGAGTGGAAACCACCTCATTGTGATAAATGCAAGATTTTTGGTCATACTCTTATTGAATGTCCTAAAGTTGTTGAAACTCCTGCTCAGCCTACTAAGCATGTTAATGATGGTTTCAAGACGATCTTTAATAAGAAGAAGGGAAAGCAAGGTGGTTCTACTATGTCGGGTCAAGGAGGGTTTACTAAACCTGTTGTGGGTAAGTAGTTTCAACATCAACCCAAGAAGACTTCTCCTGAACCTAAGAAAGTGGAAGTCACTAAGAAGAATGCTTCTGCTGTGGCTAGTTCGAGTGGAACTAAGATCCCTACATCTAATCAGTTCGATGCTCTTAATATGGAATATACGGATGCTTTTGGTACTCCTTCTAATGACACCAACAAGGATGTGGATTCTGGTCGTACAATGGAAGCTAATGAAGATAAGTCTACTAAGACAGTCTCGCATCACAAGAACCCCTTGTGAGTGATTTGAAAGAGATGGAGTCGAGTGAGGCTCCTAAAACTAGTGATTCTTGTATTCCATGACCTCTTCTACTAAGAGAACTAACCCTTTTCTAAAGTGGGAGATATCATGGTGTCGATTACGAAGATGAGGTGCTTGCTAACCCATTTGATGAGTCGCTAATCTATTCGGTGGTGGCCAAGAGTTTGAAGATGAGTATGATGACTATGACTACAATGACTATGCGAAGCGTGTTTCGATCTTCCGGGAATTTGGATGCCTTTAATGCCATGTATGGCACCAAGCTTCAAGGACCTAGGAAGTAATTTTTTCGTTATGTCCTATGTTATCATTTGAGTAGTGGTTGGTTTTCTTGTTTAGAAAATATGTAGTAACTTGTTATGTAAGCTTTATGCCTATGTATCGGGTCGAGATATGAGATTTCACTCATATCCATTGTACTTAAACGTTTTTGGTTAATATATTTATCGTGGTGCAGGATTACTCCCTATATATATATATATATATATATATATATATATATATATATATATATATATATATATATATATATATATATATATATATATATATATATATATATATATATATATATATGCACTATATGCAACGATATGCACACATCAAAAAAAAAAGCAAAACATTGTGGATACTTATTTGCATCCATAGTTATTTTTATTGATTAAATGTAAGAGAAAGCATAGACAAGAAGGTACAAAACTAGAAATTTTAATTTAGCATATATTTGGGTTGAGTTATTACAACGGTCCCTAGTATTTTAGTAAAACCCTCCCTACTTTGTAGGAGGTACTTTGTGTCTCCCACTTTTTCTTTTTCTTTTTTTTTTTTTTTTTTTTAATTGTGTAATAATATGTTTGTGTAATAATATGTTTGTGTAATATAAGTGTTTTGTGTAATAAGTGTTTTGTGTAATAAGTGTGTAATAATATGTTTTGTGTAATAAGTGTGCATTAATGTTTTGCACGTTAAATATTACCACATTAAATAACTGCAACAACAACAATTATTATTAAATTAAACGTCAACGTTAACATATTATTTAAATACAACAACATAACACTACATATGAAGGTTATTCATCTCGTTTAAAAGATCACGAGTCTTGCACCGATCGACAAGCGTGATCCTCGTGATTCCTTGCCAATTCTAACTCCATCTCAAGCGTCTTTATTTTTGTCTTTATGACTTGATCTCATTATCTTTAGCAAGATTTGAGCCTTGCGTTGAAGATGAGGCTCGACTTAAGTACCGTCCTTCAAATTCATCTTTCCAACTGAAGTATCGACACCCATAGTCATCTGTACCTGGCTGTTACATGTTAAGAAAATAATAAGAAATGTATTTTTAACAAACAAATTATTTACATAAAACCCCTAAGCAAACGTATGATTATTTACCACTGAAAGAGGACATGCATAATACGGTCGGCCTGGAAAGGATTTCGTGGATTTCCGTTCTATAATAAATCCTCTATTACATCGACACCAGAAAGGATTTCCTTGGCTCACCTGACAATGTTATTATTAATTTAAATATAAACAATAATCAATCATTTACAACATAAGTAATCAATCACTATGTTTACAACGTAAATCATTAATCAATTATTTACAACATAAATCGGTAATCAGTCATTATGTTTATAATTATTTACAACATGAATCATTCACTATGTTTATAATTATTTACAAAATGAATCATTAATCATTTACAATGTTTTGTATGTATATATTATTTACTAATTTGGTAGTCGATGCCTATATAATGATTCCCACTGGGATGCAGCTTCGGATCTGTGCCTCCTCCATTGTGGGTGGATTTGCGGAAGTGGAGAATCTTCGTCTAGCGTCAGAACAATGTAATGACCTACTTCGTTCCCCACACGGCCTATCACAAGAGGGTCAGTTCTTTGTGAGAAATCTGGACCACTAATAAGCGGAAAACACGTATTCCAACCCCTGAGAGATATAAGTGCAACGGGTCGTCTAAATACTCGCAATAACCAACCCCGTGTTTGGCATGTCCATGTAGCGATCAGACGGTGCACATCCATTTCCGAACCAGTCTATTGTACGGCGAAGTTCGTTAAAACCATCTTCCCACCACAAACCCATGTAAACCCGCCAATTTAGGTCCATCTGTTGCAATAGCATCTGCCTAACTTGGCGCCACAAATCTTGTTGTTGCCAAACATCATGGGCAACGCACCGAAACCCACAATTTCCGTCACCCTCCACATTATATATACTGATTATGTATGGATGCCAAAGGACTGGAAGCATACCCATCAACATTTCGCTTTCTGCATCTCCATCATACAACCTGTGTCTTGTCGACAAAGGACTAGGACCCGTGAAAGAACTATGTCGGGCAGGCTCTTTGTTGAAGTTCGGGACTTGTCTTGATCTTGTAGCGGTGCTTCTTCGGTGATTTACGGTTGGAACTTCATTCAAGTCCGGGACTTCATTCAAGTCCGGGACTTGTAGCCTGCCCATTTGTCCTTTGCGCTCGGACGTCCACGGGTATTTTTCGAATAACAGTTCCGTGTGTCATCAGATGCAGGTTGGTATATCGATCTCAACTTCGTTAGCATATTATTCTTGACAAACGACGATGCTTTGGTAAAAACATTCCTGAATTGCCGAATGTCGTCTCTAAACGAAGTATCATGATGATGATGATGATCATCATCATCATCATCATCATCATCATTACTGGAAGAGCCATCTTCAGGCGGTGGCCTATTGATATTAGGCCACGGAACATGTAGGGTTCTCCAAAAAATATTAACTTCTTCCAGTGGAATGGGGCATCCTGAAATCATTAAATATATATCAATGCCGCCCATAAATCACTGATATTAATGGGGAAAACAACTTGATAGTTATAAATTTACTTACCATGATATACATAGTATTGCATCTCGTGAAAGCATGGTAGTCCGTAAATTGTACGCAACTTATGGCTACATTTGTCTACGGTGATAGCCAGGTGGAGTTCTTTGTGCATGAGATTGAAAGCATGGTGAGAAACTTTATACCACAAATCTTGAAATATTTGAAAATTACAATCATTTATTTTCTCGCCGATGCTTCTATTTAAACTCTCTTTATCGAATTTTCTTGCAAATACAATCTTATCGATTGCACTCAACAACTGTCTAAATTGGACCGTGTGCCGCCTAAATATAATTTCAACAACGTGGTGAGCCTCAACTCTACACGTTGTTGTTCGGCCGTCAGGGCGATATTCATCGGTGATGTACGAGACAAACATGTGTGCGTAATCTCGCACCGATTATCCGGATACTCGGCGATTCTTGAAAAAAAAAAAGTGAATTAATCAAAGGTCATTCGGTGCTTATTAATTGAATAATAATTAAAAAATATAATTAACAATTTATTACGCATGGTTGACCAAGCTGTTGTCGTGGCGCTCATATTGTTCTTTGGAACAAGGGGCGTGTCTGAGCTTTAATCAACCGATCCCATCTCTTTTTAATGGATGCATACTCATCTATCCCACCGCATCTGTTTTTCATAAACTTCATCAAATTTTGCTCTATATGCCATCGACAGAGTAATTTGTGAGCGGTAGGAAATTCTGCTCTACATGCCCCAACCAACGCTAAATCTCTGTCGGTGACAATAACACGTGGGTAGTATCTTTCGTCTATCACCTCTTTTATGCGTTGCAATACCCACTGAAAATTATGCCCCTTTTCACCGTGTATAAAGCTGTACGCCATTGAAAATGTTTTATTCGTTGGTGTTACTCCTACAATTTCCAACAATGGCAATTTAAACATGGTGGTATTGTACGTGGAGTCCATCAGCATGATTTCAGGAAACGTACGCCATAGAGCATTCGAAGTGGGGTGAACAAAAAATAACTCCTCAAGTTCATTATCGTCATTCACCCTCGGGTAGTATGCATACCCTGAATCCACCAGATGCGAGTAAAGGACTTGAATTTGAGTTCTATCACCTCTTCTGGCTCTCCGGAACTTATCAAGTGTGTTATATATAGTTCTAACGCTAGACACGTTATCCGGATTACGTCCCTTTATTGTCGAAAGTATATTACGTGGTGGTACGCTATACTCTGACAATTCTTTGACCAAACTCAACTCATCATCTTTTAATCGCATTGCATATGGCACACCATGCAACGACTCTAGCAACTCATGATTATGGCTATCACACTTCACCCTCAAAATCCAATTATATCGTGTTGCTCTATATTTTGCAACTAATCTGAATGGACAATTGCTTTTTTTTGTTTTGGTTCTTCGTTTTCCACTACCGTGATATTCATAAATCCCGCCCTTTGTACACTTATAATTAATTTCGAACATCTGACCATTTTCTGATTTGGTTCTGTTTTTAACAATGACAAAACCGAGCCCCGAGGCTATATTTTGCACCCACTCAGTTACTTCCTCGTGAGAACGGAAAGCCTGAAAATATATAACAAATTTTATAAGACACTTTTTTTAACTAATACTTTTTTAATACTTTTATAACAAATTTTACCTCTTGTCTGATAAATGGGCAATCCTCTGATACTTCCTCGCGATAACGGAAAGCCTGAAAATACAATTTTTTTTTCAACAAATGCGTTATATTTACATTTTACAACATTTTTTTATACTTTTCTTTTACAACTTACATTTTATTTACAACTTACAAATAATACATTTTATTTACAACTTACAAATAATACATTTTATTTACAACTTACAAATAATACATTTTAACTCAACTTTTACTAACTCTTCCTTTAAAAAAAAAAAAAAAAAAAAGAGAAAAGCGCGCGCGTTTCTTTGACTAACTCTCACTCTCTCATTATCTCACACATCATCTCACTCTCACTCTCTCCTTATCTCACACACACACTCAAAAGTTTTCTCTCTCTCTCTCTCTATCTCATCTCTTTATCTAATCCATGGTAAGTTCTTGTTTTAATGTGATGTTCATGATGTTTATATCATGTTTGTTTGATGTTTTATTGAGTTAAATAAAAAACGCGTTTTTAGTTACGATTTGGGTGATTGTGGTCTGTGATGGTGATTTTGTGATGTTTGTGTGATTCTTGGGTGATATTGGGGGTTAATTTAATGGATCTTTAACAAAAAATGAAAACGCCCAAATTTTTTTTTTAGGGTTTGGGGTGATTGTGGTCTGTGATGGTGATTTTGTGATGTTTGTGTGATTCTTGGGTGATATTGGGGGTTAATTTAATGGATCTTTAACAAAAAATGAAAACGCCTAATTTTTTTTTTTAGGGTTTGGGGTGATTGTGGTCCATGATGGTGATTACATTATGTTTGTGTGATTCTTGGGTGATATTGGGGGTTAATTTAATGGATCTTTAACAAAAAATGAAAACGCCCAAATTTTTTTTTTAGGGTTTGGGGTGATTGTGGTCTGTGATGGTGATTCTGTGATGTTTGTGTGATTCTTGGGTGATATTGGGGGTTAATTTAATGGATCTTTAACAAAAAATGAAAACGCCTAATTTTTTTTTTTAGGGTTTGGGGTGATTGTGGTCTGTGATGGTGATTCTGTTATGTTTGTGTGATTCTTGGGTGATATTGGGGGTTAATTTAATGGATCTTTAACAAAAAATGAAAACGCCCAATTTTTTTTTTTTTAGGGTTTGGGGTGATTGTGGTCTGTGATGGTGATTCTGTTATGTTTGTGTGATTCTTGGGTGATATTGGGGGTTAATTTAATGGATCTTTAACAAAAAATGAAAACGACCAATTTTTTTTTTTTTAGGGTTTGGGGTGATTGTGGTGCATGATGGTGATTCGTGATGTTTGTGTGATTCTTGGGTGATATTGGGGTTAATTTAATGGATCTTTAACAAAAATGAAAACGACCAATTTTTTTTTTTAGGGTTTGGGGTGATTGTGGTGCGTGATGGTGATTACGTGATGTTTGTGTGATTCTTGGGTGATATTGGGGTTAATTTAATGGATCTTTAACAAACAAATGAATACGCCCAAATTTTTTTTAGGGTTTGGGGTGATTGTGGTGCCGTGATGGTGATTTTGTGATGTTTGTGTGATTCTTGGGTGATATTTGGGGTTAATTTAAAAACCCTATGGTATAAGCAGTTACAAACTGCTTATGTGAGATAGTGATTATGTGATGTTATTGAAGCGCCGAGTTGTGGGTGCAAAAGGGTAGGTTAACACCTTGATCTGCCACCATTGAGTGGTATGAATACCTGCTCTGGCCTACCCCAATCCACAGGATCTGTGTGGTTTCTTGTTAAACTACTTATTGCTTATGATAAAATGTGCTTATGTGCTTATTGAAAGCGCCGAGTTGTGTGGGTGCAAAGGGTAGGTTAACACCTTGATCCGCCACCATTGAGTGGTATGAATACCGCCCAGCCTACCCAGTCCACGTGCTCGTGTGGTTTCTTGTCAAATTGCTTATTGCACACAAGCAGATTGCACACAGGCTCAGATTAGAACCGTTCTAGCAGTACTTTATTGGTTGGGTTATTTCAACGGTGCCTAGTATTTTATATCAACCCTCCCTAGTTTTAGAGGGTTTGGAGATGAAAATAACAAACTGCTTATACACTTGATAAGCAGTTTGTTATTTTAAGCTGATTTGAAAACTGTTTTTTTTTTTTAAAAAAAAACTGGGATAAGGCAATGATGATTTAAGGTAAAAACATGATTTTGGCTTGGCATTTCCGAATGGACGGCAAAAAAATAATTCATTTTGCAACCTTGATGTTGCGACCATAAATGATCATATGAAACTTAATCGAGCCTAATGTTAATAAAATACTAGGCACCGTTCTAATAACTCAACCCTTATTAATGTGTAAAGTTTCATTACCTCTGGTGATTGAGACATGTCGGCAGCTGTCGAAATAATCCAACCCTATCTGTAACTTGTGTAACCTTCACTTGTTGTAACTTGTTGAGTTTGTGGTGAGAGTAACTTTGTGGTAATTTGTGAATTTGATACTGCCTTGTGGTGATGAGGCTGAGTATAAATTGGGAGGTTTCACTACCTACCAATTTGAGATTGATCCCTTGTGACTTCCTGTTTGGGAATCTTACTGCAGTTTGGGAATATTACTATTGCTTTTGGTTTTTGGCTTGTGAACACTTAGTCAATCTAACTTGGTTGCTTTTTGATCTGTGCACTTGTGTGCACCAGTTTGGGAATCTTACTGCAGTTTGGGAATATTACTGTTGCTTTTGGTATTTGCTTGTGAACACTTGGGCAATCTAACTTGGTTGCAATCTGGTATTGTGCAATCGATCATGCACTTTGTGCAATCTGCGCACTTGGACAAAAAATTTCAAAAAGGCGATGACGATTGGTTTTATAACCGAACGGTAGCGGCAAAGTGATATTGTCACTGCGACCTTCATATCCGAGCCTAATGGTTTTCTAAATTGGTGATGATGTTAATCGAGCCTTTATGCAATCTGCTTGTGGTAATGCAATCGCTTGTGTGATAATGCATTCGCTTGTGTTATAATGCAACCAACGTGTGATAATGCAATCGCCTTGTGCTTATGCACTGGACAAAAAAATGGCGATGACGATTGGTTTTATAACCGCCAAGCGCGGCAAAGTGATATTTTATCACTGCGTACCGTCATATCTGAGCCTAACACTTTTTATCAATTGCGCAAATGTTTTCTAAATCGGCGATGATGTTAATTTGAGCCTTTATGCAATCTGCTTGTGTGATAATGCAATCTGCTTGTGTGCTAATGCACTTGGACAAAAAAATAACTTAGGACTTGGACAAACCTTGCTTATGCACTTGGACAAAAATAAATATTATGCACTAGTTGTGCTTATGCACTGGACAAAAAATGAAAAAGACTTAGGCGTGTGTGTGTGTGTTGACTGGGCGTGTGTGTGTGTGTGTCTTGTACTTGGACAAAAATGGGAAAAAAACAAAATGACAAAAGTATATAATTTTGCAAATGAACAGTGAAAGTACAAAAAAAAAGAAGGAATAGTACCCTAAACTAGGGAGGGTTTGCAGTGGAAGGGGGGTAGGGGGGGTATTAATAGTGTGACCCATATATTTTTGTCCTTTACGGTACTTTTGTTAAGTTGTGAATATTGTTGTAGAAATCGAGAGACAGAAGAGAGATGAAATTTTCCTTGAGCTGACAGCTTCCGATTTGCAATTTAGTTTTGCTACTATCATGGCAGCCACACATGATTTCTCACTTGAAAATAAGCTTGGACAGGGTGGTTTTGGACCAGTGTACAAGGTAACTCACCTTTAGTTTCACGCAATAAATTGAATTTCGTGTTCTTGAATTTTTCTCTCCAAGCCCGCAAAATATTATTTAATGATATTACCAAACAGGGGAAACTAAGTGATGGACATGAAATTGCAATTAAAAGGCTCTCAAGAACATTAGGGCAAGGACTTGTAGAATTCAAGAATGAACTGATACTCATAGCCAAACTCCAACACACAAATCTTGTTTGTGTTCTTGGGTGTTGTATTCACGGGGAAGAAAAGATGTTAATCTACGAATATATGCCCAACAAAAGCCTATATTTCTTTCTTTTCGGTAAACATGTTTGTATAATAAGTGCACAGATTGGTGTGTTAGTTGCTTGTTGATTTTTGTGATTTACTCTTTCATTGTCTTGCAGATGAAAACAGAAAGGCAAAGCTAAATTGGCCTAAAAGGTTTAACATCATTGAAGGAATAGCTCAAGGATTGTTATAATTGCATAAATACTCAAGAATGCGAGTTATTCATAGAGACATAAAAGCCAGTAACATTCTTTTAGATGAGAGTTTAAATCCCAAAATTTCTTATTTTGGTATGGCAAGAATATTTAAGGAGAATGAGACAGAGGCAGTGACTAACAGGGTCGTTGGTACATAGTAAGTGATTTAGTTATACCTTTTTATTTTAAATTTCTATAAACGATCTATATGCTGTCATGATCTATATCAGAATGAACTTAGATTTATTATTAACTTATAGGAGAAAAGAATAAGATAATGAAAATGCAGAGAGTATCCTTTAGATAATTAGTTATTTGTATGATTTAATACACCCTTATTTCATGAAATGTAAAGTCAATGATGTTTTATTCAGTGGCTATATGTCTCCGGAGTATGCAATGGAAGGGACTTTCTCCATCAAGTCTGATATCTTCAGCTTTGGAATTTTGATCCTAGAAATCGTCACTGGAAGAAAAAATAGCTCTTTCGTTCATCTTGACCGAACATTCAATCTTATTGGATATGTAAGCAATCACATTTAAGCCTCTTTTATTTAAAATGTCTTCAATAAAAACGAGGGCGTATAGATATGTATAATAAAACACATTTGTTTGCTGCATACACGAAGATAATGAACATATGACTTATAATATTTTTCTGAAGATTTAGGCATGGGAGCTATGGCAACAAGGAAATGCACCGGAGTTGGTAGACATGACATTTAGAAATACTTGTGTCATTCAACAATTCTTGAGAACCGTTCATGTGGCACTTCTATGTGTACAAGAAAATGCAGCAGATAGACCAACAACTTCAGATATGATCACTATGCTTCTCAATGACACTATACCGTTACCCGGTCCAAACAAACCAGCATTCTTCATCAACAGATTCGAGTCAAGGTCTACTCAAGAAGAAAGCAATCGGAAACATTACACTGCAAACAATTTAACCATCACTGTTATGGAGGGTCGATAGGTTATAAACAAGTCATTTATATTTAAATAGCATCGTCATGGAAATATAAAATGTTGTATGTTACATAATCTTATGAATGTTAGTTGTCTCGTAACAATCACGACTCGATTCGATTTGAACTTCAATCACCTTCGATCTAAAGCTAAATAATATGAAGTAGTGGAATCATAAATATATGTTTTGTTAATCATTTAAGTAGTGGTTTTATTTATTTATTTTTGAAAAAAATTAATAGGAATGTAAAGAGCAGTGTTTTAAAACCTGGTTCGACTCGGCCGGTTCAACCGGTTGAACCAGGAACCAGAGTGATGACCGGTCCGTTGTAAGCCTGGTTTTAGTTGAGATTCAAACCGAATTGAACCGCCAGGTTTTGGTCGACCCGGGTCAAACCGGAAACCGGCCGGTTCAACGGCGAAAAGAAAGAATGATTTAATTGTCGATGATGTAATCGATGTTGGCTGGGTAATTACGTTGTATGCTATTTAATCTTGCTAGCGATTTATCAAGGGTCCTCCTATGCAGGCATCCCATGTTAGGGGGTGCTGCATTTTCTGGAGTGTTTGCAGGTTTCATGATTGGTAGCCAATCATTGGGGTCTCGATTTCCGTGCCAAAAAATACCACCACAACATCACCTATGCAGTTTTGGGTTTTTTTTACAAGGTTTTGTTTTTGTTTTACAACTTTTTTTTATAAAGATGTGGTGATAGTTTTTGTTTTACAAGTTTTTTTTACAAAGTGTTTTTTACAAAGTTTTATTTTTTACAAGTTTTATAACTTTCAGTTTTAGAACTTTAAACAAAAGTAGTCGAAAAAATTTTAAGGCTCAGATTCGAAGGTTGCAAAGTGAGATTTTTATCTCACTTTGCCGTCCATTCGGTTTTCATCATCGCCTCGGAAAATTTTAAGGCTCAAAAATCATCATCGCCTCGAAAAAATTTTAGGCTCAAAAATCATCAATGCCTCGGAAAATTTTAAGTCACAACTGCACAAAGTCACCAGTTCACAGGAACTGCACAAAGTCACAAGTTCACAGGAACTACACAAGTCTCACAAGTCCAAAACTGCATAAGTTTCACAACTGCACAAGTCTCAAACTGCACAAAGTCTCACAAGTCTCAAACTGCACAAGCACACAAGACTCACAAGTTCAACAAATTTCACAAATTACACGTTTTCAACATGAATGTGGTAAGTAGGATTCCAAAACTGCAAAACTTCACAAGAATGTACTAAGATTCTCAAAGGGGTTCTGCTATGCATGCACCAAACAACTTATAATGCCACAAGAAAGCAACAACACCACAACATAATCCACTTCCCAATCAAGCAGAAAGCAACAACCAACAACCAACAAAACCAACTAGCAATATAAACTAGCAAGAACTAAAACAGGACCACAAGTGTCACAGTCCACGACAACAAGCAAATTATACAAATTCTTTTGGCCAGATGCAACAAGAAAATCCTTTCTTGTTTCGTTGTCGACGTGGATTTATAATTGAAAGAACATCCCAACAGCCCAAAACTTGTGGTCTGAAGTATTATGCATGTCCTTTGTTAAAGGTAAATAATTAAACGTTTGCTTATTTACGTAAATATATCAATAACTTGTTTGTTTAGAATACATTTCTTATAATTGTTTCATCATGTAACAGCCAGGGACTGAAGACTATGGGTGTCGATACTTCATGTGGAAGGAAATATTTCAACAAAAGTACTTTGGTCAAGCCTCTTCTTCAACGCAGTGCTCAAACTGCGAAACTAAAGATAAAAAGATCAACATGCTATTGGCTCAAAACAATTTGTTGGAGGCAAGAATAAAGACGTTGGAGGCATCACTGAAATTGGCAAGAAATCCAGTTGATCACGCATGTCAATCGAGTGGAATACTCTATGACCTTATAGATGACATTAATAATCTTCATGTGGAGTAGATTTCGTTGTAATATTAGTAACATTTGTTGTTGTACCTGTTTAATGTTTTAATGTCTAATGTTTTATTATTATTGTTTAATTAAATGAAAATAAATACACAATTAAAAAAACATAACGTAAAATAAATACCATATAAAAACACTACACAATTAAATACACTATACATATAAAACACCACACAAATAAATACACTATACATATACCTAAACACTACACAATTAAAAAAAAAAGTACAGCCGCCGTTGTACGGACATGGGGCCCACAAGGCTATGAGGTGCATGGCTAGGAATATATGGGGTGCTTGGGTAGGCTCACCCTTTATCAATGGCGGTTTCGATTTCCTGTGCATTGAAGTACGGTAAAATGATGCAGTTGTAATGATTGAAAATGGGGATCAATGTGCTGTTTTGTGAGATTTTCGTTTTTGTTTTTTCTAAATAATGGATTGAATAAGAAAAATGTATATTCAATGGTTGGTTTATTGGATGACTGATGAGCTAACAAGGTACTAGTCGGATGAGCAGTGGCTTGTATAAAAACATTGTCAAATATTTAATATAGAAGTGATTTACGTAATTGTCCTCTTAAGATGTCTAAGAAGTGTCAACTATTGATATTAGTTTGATAATAAGCCCATAAACCCTGCATACGATACTGTTATTATTATTATATAAACTGAGAATGTGGTATGTTTTTCCTTATGAACACCTCAAACAGGGGTGCCTTTTTTCTTTTGGTATAAAACCGGTTTGACCTGGTGGTCCAACTGGTGACCCGGTGAACTGGTGACTCGACCGGTTCTATTGAAAACCCGGGTTTTAAAACGTTGGAAAAAACAATGACTCAGTTATACAAGACGTAACACAGCAACACTGCAAAAACACACACTATATACCTAACAAATTAAACCATGACATCAGTATCTTAGATGCAGGGCCGTCCCGTGAAATTTGAAGGCCCTGTGCCATTATTTTAAATTGGCCTTCCGAAGATGAAGTATTCGTAAACTCAACCTCTATTAACTCCATAATGCATTGCTTTTGATATCGATCAAACAAATTTCTAACCATATTCTTACATAAATACATCTTCCTTTTAGGTGTAACCATTGAGTATTCCAAACATTTTACAACATGTAAACTTTAAAGCATTACATGTAAGATGTTTAAATATAAATCATAGAAAATACACTTTCTTTTGGACATGTTTAGGATTAAGAAATTGTTCTATTAGGAAATTTGGCTTTAGTTTAATGTTTAACCTTTCTTAGATTTGAACCACAAATGCAAAATGAGTAAAGTTGTTAAAATAAAATATTGTGAAGACAAAAGGACTGAAATTAAACTTAATAAACTAATAAAACTAAAAGACAAATAAAAAACTAGAGCCCACTAAACATTTCCTCCTTCTTTGAGTTATCTTCTTCACTAAAATTCCAAAACCTATAAATCACCGGTCACTGTAAAACACAAGAAAATGCTTCTTTTTTCTTATTTTTTTTTTCTTCTGTTAAATATCTTGCATTTTTGTATCCTAAATCATCTTCCAACGTGATTAATCCTTCAAAAATGGTTTTATATTAATATTGGAGTTATAGACATCGGAGACCCTTTAAAATCGGAGACCCTGTGCGGTCGCCTATGTCGCACATGCTCAAATCCGGGCCTGCTTTGATGTTTATAAAAGATAAACTAAAACAATTGATGAATATAAACTAAAACAAATTCCTATCAACTAAAGGGTCTATTTATATCTTTAAAGTTATAAACTGACTCACAAGAAGAGACCCTATTCTATCAGACATGTATATTTGCAGCCCAAACTCACCACCATTATAAAGTTGCTCTCTTTAGTCCCCCACTTGACTCACAAGATAAACTAAAACTAAAACAATTGATGAATATAAACTAAAACAAATTCCTATCAACTAAAGGGTCTATTTATATCTTTAAAATTATAAACTGACTTACAAGAAGAGACCCTATTCTATCAGACATGTATATTTGCAGCCCAAACTCACCACCATTATAAAGTTGCTCTCTTTAGTCCCCCACTAGATAAACATAAACTTAACAGTAGTTCACGAATAATTTTTGCTTTTCTTTTAGGAAGGAGTTATTTAATAACATTTGACAATTTATTGTTAGTTGTTTAATATCATTTTGAAAAATCTTTATTCATAAACCTTGGTCGCTATCGCACCATAACATGTTTTTTGTTTTTTAAAATTTTAACTGGAGTTGATTTTTGTTATAACGGTTTTTTTGTTTACTAGTTGCTTTATGCACAAACCTCGTGTGAAAAAAGATATAATACATGAATAAAAGTGATGCTCATGTTTCGTTATTGATATTTATCACTTTTGAAACTACGCAAATGGCAAATACAAATACAAATCATATCAAAATCTAAGAAAAAGTATATTACAATTCTTTAAATTGCCAAAAATTAAACATAAAAATATGTATACATGCATATATTTGTGATCCTACGTTAACATTCAAATAAATATGTCAATTATTTAGTTCTTTGGCTTAACTACGTAATATACCAACTTTAGCGCACATTTTTTAAATATTGTAACGAGCACATGCTAAGATTTATTACAAATGTTTTTTTTACTATAGGATGAGTAATGAACAGATTGACATGACTAACCTATATGATAAATGCGTCCGGTTTCGGGTGTGTGAACCCGTCAACCCGATCATGCATAGATTGTCACCCCCATTTAACGTTTAATTTTTCTTTTTTCTTTAAAAGAAATGATTTTATTGTCTTTTAAAAACCCTTAAGCTTAAATAATGTGTTTGGATATTATCAAGTAGCTTAAGCTTATGAGCTTATTCAAGCTCAAATAAGCCCAAATTTATAAGTCTCTTTGTAATGACTTTTCTAGATTATATGTATTATTACCAATTTTAAATGTAATATTGTCTTTGACCATGACAGTTATTTGCCAATATCTTTTATAGAATATCTTTTATAGGGTGTTCTTTTATTTAATTATTTTACTAAAAGTACGTTTTGAATATGCACAAGGTAATCCAAACACTATTTGAAGAAATGTGTTTTAATAATAAATAAGCTTATTAGCTCTTTCTGTAAAAATGCTTAAAGGCATCCAAAATTTGCACTTAAGAAAATGTAAAGGAGATCAATTAATATTGTAAACCTATTCAAAATTTTAAACTTTTTCAATATATTTAAGCATAAAATAGTAAATTGCTATCCTTTAACAAATTTTGACCTCTTGGTCTTTTCTCCTTACCTTGTCTTAGTTAGTGTAGTGTTATTTATTGTAGTGGATGCTCTAATACTGAGTACAAACTTTAGGTAGTTAATTCCATTTTAATTTGGCGGCAATGTTAGTTTCTAAATATATTTTTACGCCTTTGTACGATATTTCACTTTTAACTATTATTGTTATTAATTGAAAGACAAATAAGGGTTGAAATCCCCTTTGTATAATTTTTTACTTTTAGCATATGCAATGAGGACGGTAAATATCAAATTCTATAAAATTTCTGATTAAATGTAAAAAATATATATTCAGAAATCATAATATGAATTCTCATTGGATTAATCTACTTTGTTTATAAATTATATTCTTAACAGATAAATAAAATTCAAGCCACAACGAGAATTTCTTTTACGTAGGTTTCATGCACCAACTAGATGAATGCTTCATGTGGCCTTGCAGATGTACGAGTCCTTAGAAACTCAACCTTAATTGCGTATTGTACCATATGCTACAATATGTTTGTCTATGATTTTATCATTGGGCAAATGACAAAAAAATGTATCGAACTTGACACTTTATGTGATTGTGTGTAGCCAACTATTTTTTTTCTTATTGTATGTACTAAACTTTCAAATTTCGATCATTATGTGTATTTTGTGACTATTCTGTCATGTAAAATGACCATTTTACCCTTCGAAATTAGAAAAAATTAAGGGTAAAATGGTCACAAAATACACACAATAACCGAATTTTAAAAATTCAGTACACACAATAAGAAAAAAAATAGTTGGCTATACACAATCATAAAAAGTGTCAAGTTCGATGCATTTTTTTGTCATTTGCCCTTTTATCATTTTATGTTCTCTTTAACTTATTTGATAATTGTTGGACTGTTTGTGTGTTTGATTTCTCGAAATTTTCCATGTCAAACATGATATGTTTATAGGTTTTGTTCCATGATCATATTACGTAAAATATCAACATTATGTAGCTTTTTAACTTTTCTTTAAAATACTCGTGAATTTCACGGGACTTTTATCTAGTTACATATATAGTTTACTACTATATTTTATTGTGTGTTAGGGCGTGGTTTAAAATTTTGTCAGTTTTATAGGCCAAACAAGAAACTGATTAAATAGCTTAAACTCGGTTTGGTTTGGTTTTAACTCAAATCATATATACTTATTTTTATTTGGTTTTATTATTCTAAAAGTCTGTACATTTGAATTTTGACCTTTGTATGTATTTTTTTTTCATGTAATGACTCTTTTACCCTCCGCTGTTTATATGTTGGTTAAAAATATAAAGGTAATATGGTCACGAAATACATACAAATGTCGAAATTTATAAATTTGAGTATACAATAGCAAAAAAAAAAGGAAAAAAAAAGAATTGCTACATAACACTCGAAGAAATGACAAATTATATACATTTCATATAAGTATCCTTTTTAAATATTATATTTACTTATCAAATCTTCGTAAGTCTCAATCTCAAGATTTTAGCTACCAAACATTATGTCACTTCAACTAATTCATTTTATAGCAACTAATAGTAAACTTATAACATATTGTTAAGAGAACGATTTGAAATAGTTAATTTTCCAAAAATTTGATAAAAAAACAAGATTAGATAAGGTTTTTTAAACGGGCAAGACTCCAAGAAAATCAAATAGAAACTAAACTTCTAAATAGTTTTCTTCTTCATATTCAACTCAATGCAAGTACAATGTTTAAATACTAGAAATAACAACTAACAATTGCTGATTTAAGTATTCATGCAAAAATAAAGGAGACGTGAGATACTGCCTACATGCATGCAAACAATGAGAACTGTTAGTCTATTACTATTAGATTAGTATCAGTATTGGCCCATTTTATATTCGGCCCATTATATATCGTATATAATTTTGATGTATTAAACATTATTATTCATTCAATATAGACAAACTTACATGGTATCAAACCTAACCGATCCACTCTCTGCTTCCGCAATTTTTTTTTAGATTAGTATCATTGTTTCTCGACCTTGTGTGTTGTCGAGGTGTGTTTGATTGTTTGTCGACCAAGTGTGTTGTCGACCTTGTTCCACGATTACTAAACCACTTTGTTACCATTAAACCAATATTTTACGATTCCCTAAAGTCTCCTTGAATAGTGATTGGTTCCTTCAACTTTTGCTACAATCGCTACAATCGTTCATAGGCCAATATTAATATCACTTTGTTTAATATCACTTTCTGTCGACCAATAGTTTAATATCACTTTCTGTCGTCATATAGTTTATTCGTCTCATTAATATCATATCACTTTGTTTCTCCAACCCCACCACACTAATTATAAAAGTCGAAAGAAAGAACATTTACCGATTGAGATATTTGTTGTCGACACAGTTTCTAAACATTACCGATTGCTAAACCCCACCAATTACTACCATGACTACGGATACAACTATGGGTGTCAGTAGGGTCGGGTCAACCCGACCCGAACCCGATAAAGCCTTATCGGGTCGGGTTTAATCGGGTCAAAAATCTAGTCGGGTTGTTTTGACTCGAACCCGATAACCCGATAATGTTATCGGGTCGGGTTAGGGTTAAAAAAATAATGTTATCGGGTTATCGGGTCAACCCGATTAGACCCGATAATCAATTTTACATTTTTTATATATTAGTTTTATAGGTACTGTACATTTGGTTTTTATGTATTAGTTTTTATATATTAGTTTTTTACAACATGTAACTTAAACGTTTGGTTTCCTTGTTCTCAGAAAACGTTTGGTTTCCCATTATGTAACTTAAACATTTGGTTTCCCTTGTTCTCAGAAAAAGCAAATTTCTTCAACAACATTTTATCCAATAATTACAGTTGGATATATCCAGTGACGAATCCAAAAGAAAATCTAAGGTGGTTCCTTTACCTAGTCGAAACGACAAGATAAACAAGTCAACGGGTCAATGGGTCGTGTTTAATTATGTCATATCGGGTTACTGTATAACACAAGCAACTTAATCACAAATTTTGCATGCAAAATCACGTTGATTATAATGCATATTTAATAATTACAACAAGGAGGAGTAGCTTTAAGTTGCGCTGGGTTCCTAGTCAAATAATTCATATAGAAGTTAAAACAGTTAGGAGTTTGCTTTGATATTATGGGCCTGTTTCGCAGGGGCTTTTTGGAGGAGCTATTAGCTTTTTGTTACAAAATAATCTCCTATAAACTAAGTAGCTTCGTTTGGATGCATCACCTACAAGCTTTTATTTCAAACAAATAGCTCCAAAATGAAAAGCTAATTCATGAAGCTTTTTAAATGTCTATGAGCTGTTAAAACTTTAAATTACTAATATACCCTCTAAACATTTATTTACAATTATAGATTTGTCCTTTTACGTCATTTTACATCTTATAATTACATTTAACCGCTAATTTACCAAACATTGTTATTAAAAAGATACGACATAGCTCATGTTAATAACTTTACGGTTCTGATTTCATACTTCTTTTCTGATTTATAGCATCAATTTTCAAATTAATTTTAGAAACATACCTATACCTTTTAAATGTTTGATATTTAAGCTTAAAACTTTAAATAAGAAACACATTTCAGATATTAAAAAGATGAAAATAAAAAGAAGAAACACATAAATATTTATAGTAAAAATTTTGTGGGACACACACCAACCCAACCACGATGCAAAAGCAAGAAACAAAAAAGACTTTGACCCATTTAAAATTTACTAGATCCAAAAACATGCTACTTCAAAACTAAAATTGCTAGTCAAAAATTGCTAAGTCCAGACAAAACAGCTACCTTTTACAAAATTTTTGTCATTTTATGCTTTCTAGACTCTAACCTACTTTCTTCTTCACCAATTTCATCTTCTTCTTTCATATTCTTCTTCTCCACACTAATGTCCGATCAGTCTCCTTCTTTTTTATTTTTTATTCCTTCTTTATTTATGTAATAATTTGTTCTAAGGTGGTTCCCACGTAATTTACAAGGTTGGTCTTATAAAATAATTTATATCGATTCTAAAGGTTTTTTTTTGTCCAAGGTGGTTCCTGGGCATCACCTAAACATGCCTAGATCTGCCTCTGGATATGTCGACTTGGATCCTCAGAGTTCATTTATATTTTGTATATCTAGCCATCTAGGTAGGCCTTCGATTTCTTTGAAAGCAACATGTAGACATTTCATCTTTGCTAGCGTGGTTCATTCCAATAATTATCAATTAAAACAAACAAAAATGCTATGCTTTGAAATCAAACCAAGAGAGTAGATAATGAACTTTCTACACAATCTAGAGTTAATCAAGTTCTTCCTTTACATCCAAATCTTCAACAAAAGAATGCATTTTTTTTCTTTCTATTGCAGCTCCAGTAACATAATTTCCTCATGATATATTTTATAAATAAATTAAACGCAAACCCGACTCAACCCGACCCGATAACACCCGAACCCGATAACCCGATTACTTATCGGGTCGAGTTGCGGGTCACTTTTTAAAAATTTATAACCCGGCTCAACCCGACCCGATAACACCCCTAGATACAACTCCCCCTCTTTATCCTCACGTTATCCGATAAACTTATTGTGATGAATCACTTGACTACTTTTGTTCCGATTAAGCTTGATGTTGATGAGATGAATTACTCATCATGGGTATATTATTTTTCTCACATTTGTCATGGATATGACATCTTGGATCATCTCGTCGATCCAACAACGTCCTCATCTACTACACCTCCTCCACCCCCGACTAAGGATGCGGAATGGCTCAAGGTTGACTTCATCATTAGGTCTTGGATCTTCTCTACACTTGCCTCGAACCTACAAAAACGGTTGGTTGCTCTTAATCCTAAATCTGCCAAAGAGGCGTGGGTGTGTCTTGAGTTGATTTTTCAAGACAATAAACGCTCACGAGCTATGGCTTTGAAGGCGGAGTTACGTAATCTAAAGCTTGGGGACTTAACAATTGATGCATACTTATAGAAAATTGAGTCAATTGCCTTGGTTTTGAATGGTCTTGGTCCTCCTCTTAGTAACGATGATATTGTTACGTTTGCACTTGAAGGCTTACCTAACACGTATGATGTGATTTCAACCGTTATTGCTAGTCGGGAACCCTTTCCCGATCTCAAGACGGTTCGTTCTTTGTTGACCACGCAAGAGATGCGCATGAAGTAAAAAGTTCAAGACTCGCTTGTGGATGCTACCTCCCCTTCTCCTATGGTTTTGTTGGCAAATAATACTCCTAGGCGTCCGTCTAATCCGTTGGAAAAACTTAACAAACCTTGTTTTTTGTTTGCTAAAGGTCATTGTTGTTTTGGTGAGGCGTGTCGGTATCTTCATAATGGCGTTCATGGTAAGTCTACATTACTTCCTCGCAGTTCCGGTTCTGTGGATATAGATACCTTGCAAAAATTATTGGCTAAATTGGGTTTTACTAATTCACAAAATACTACTTCTGCCATGGCTCCTGTTGCTTATCATGCCACGGCTCACATGCCTCCACAGGCCCAATATACGCCGGCCCAGTTTATGCATCCACAGCCGGCCCACATGTCACCTTGGGGGTCCAACACATTTGGCCTGTCATCCTATGGACTATCTCCTTCAGCGGTTCCGCAACATGAGGCTCATTTTTTGCCACCGGGATTCACTCTTGCACTAGGTCAAGAAACATGAACAAGTGGTTCGGCGACACAGGGCTGGGCTCACTTCGTGGGGTCTTTTCCTGGTTCAAATGGTTCGGTTCAGCTAGGGCAGTTTGTGCTAGGGGTTCCTCAACAGATGCCGGTTCAACAGCAAGGGGTTTTTCATCCAAGTCAACTTTTGGCATCCGGTTTACAAGGTTTGGGTCAAGCTACTGTTTTGCCACATGCTTTTGCTACTAACACTCTTTCGGAACAGTCTGCTAGAAATTGGAATATGGATACAGGCGCGAGCTCTCATCTTAATGATTCTGTACATTCTCTTAGTGATATTCTTAATGAGTGCATTTATCCTTCTGTCGCGTTGGTGATGGGCGTTTCATTCCCGTTACCAACTCCGGTCATAGTATCTTATCTACACCTTTTTGTCCTCTTCGTTTAAATAATGTTTTAATTACCCCTCATATCGTTAAAAATTTATTTATGTGTGTTAATTTGTTCGTGATAATTATTGCACTGTTGAATTTGATCCTTTTGGTTTTTCTGTGAAGGACTTCGTAACTCGACGAGTACTCCTCCGTTGTGATAGCACAGGTGATCTTTACCCTGTTACGAAGCCTTCTCCAATTCCTCAAGCTTATCTTACCAGTCAGTATACGTGGCATCAACGACTTGGACATCCAGGAAGTGAAGTGTTGCGGTGTCTTGTGTCTAGTGATTCAATTTCTTGTAATAAAGAAAAGCTTCCCGTTCTTTGCCATGCTTGTCAGCTTGGTAAACACGTGAAGCTTCCGTTTGTTAGTTCGTCTAGTTCTGTTACTTCTTGTTTTGACATTGTTCACTCGGATTTGTGGACCTCTCCAATTTCGAGTCTTTCTGGTTTCAAGTATTATATTTTGTTTCTTGATCATTATTCTCAGTATGTGTGGGTTTATCCATTAATGAATAAATCTGATGTTTTGTCTAAATTTCAGTTGTTACGTAGTTATGTTCGTACTCAGTTTAAGTGTGAAATTAAGTCGTTTCAGTGTGATCATGGTGGTGAGTTTGATAATACTGCCTTTCATAAGTTATTTTCAACCTATGGCATCCAATTTAGATTTTCTTGCCCCTGCACCTCTCAACAAAATGGAAAATCTAAACGTATGATTCGAACCATCAATAACCTTATTCGTACTTTATTGTTTCAAGCACATTTACCACCCAACTATTGGATTGAAGCTTTTAATATGGATGTTTATTTATTTAATATCCTACCTTCCCGTGCCATTAACAATGACATACCCTTTACCTGCCTTTTTGGTGCTACACCTAATTATAGTGTCCTTCGTGTTTTTGGATGCCTTTGTTATCCACATATTGATACCAACCATAAATTAGGACCTCGCGCTACACCTGCCACATTTTTGGGACATGTTGCCAATCATTTTGGCTATCGTTGTCTTGATCTAACTACCAAGAAAATTATTATCTCTCGTCATGTTACCTTTGATGAAACGGTTTTTCCGTTTCAAACCAATCCGTCTAAACCCACCCCCTCCTATGATTTTTTAGAAGATTCTTCCAATCTCATTTCAACCATTATTAACACCACCCCAATTGGTCCTCCTTTAAACCCGATTCCTATACCCCTAGTTGATTTATCTACACCTCACGAACCAGTCAACATACCTACCTCCCCTGCCCCACCTACACCAACGTCAATGCCATCTGTCCCTAATGCACCTGTCCATGACCCACCAACGCCACCACCTGTTGTATCTATTCATCCCATGGTCACACGTTCTCATGTGGGGACTTCTCGTCCTAATCCTAAGTATGATGGTCATGTGTCCACTGTTTCTCCGTCACCTAGGTCGTATAAGGATGCTCTTGATGATCCAAATTGGCGAAATGCTATGTTTGATGAATATAATGCGCTTATTAAGAATAAAACTTGGACTTGTGTACCTCGTCCTACGGGTGTCAATGTTTTAAGGTATATGTGGTTATTTCGCCATAAGTATTTGGCTGATGACACTCTTAGCCGGTACAAGGCACGTCTTGTTGCCAATGGTAGCACACAGGTGAAGGGAGTAGATGTTGATGAGACTTTTTGTCATGTTGTTAAGCCGGGAACTATTCAAAATGTTCTTATTTTAGCTATTTCTCGACATTGGCCTATTCATCAGCTTGATGTCAAGAATGCACTTTTGCATGGTGATTTGGCTGAAACAGTTTATATGCATCAGCCACCTGGTTTTCGGGATCCTGAGCATCCGAATTATGTTTGTTTATTACAGCGTTCTCTTTATGGTCTTAAGCAGGCGCCTCGGGCATGGTTTGAGCGGTTTCTTTGCTTATATTCTTCTTGTTGGGTTTACTTGAGTCGGTGTGATTCTTCTTTATTTATTTACCGGCTGTGGTGATGATATCGCTTTTACTACTATATGTGGATGATATTGTGCTTCTGCTTCCTCGATAGTTTATTACAACGGATTATTGCTTTGCATAAGGAGTTCTCTATAATGATTTGGGTGCTCTTAATTATTTTTGGTGTGTCGATTCACGCGTGACTCTTCTAGGATGTTTTGTCACAACGTAAGTATGCTATGGAGATTTTGGAGCGTGCACATATGGTTGGTTGTAACCTTCTTCGGACTCCGTTGTGCCGAGTCTAAGTTGGGTGATGATGGTGATCCGGTTTCGATCCACGTTATATCGGTCGTGCGGGTTCTCTTCAGTATCTCACTTTCACTAGACCCGATATTACTTATGCCGTGCAGCAGGTTTGTTTATATATGCATGATCCTCGCGAGCCTCATTTCACTGCTCTTAAGCGGATATTACGGTATGTTCAGGGGACTTTGGCTTATGGTTTACAGTTATTTTCTTATACTAATAAGTCCTTGGTTGCTTATTTGGATGCTAATTGGGATGGTTGCCATACCACTCGCCGGTCTACATTAGGTATTGTCTTTTTCTTGGTAACAACTTACTTTCATGGTCCTCTAAACGTCAGCCGACGATTTCTCGTTCCAGTGCTGAGGATGAGTATCGCGGTGTTGCCAACGCTGTTTCTGAGACATGTTGGCTTTGGAATTTACTATGTGAGCTTCATACACCATTGTCATCTGCTACTATTGTTTATTGTTATAATGTGAGTGTAATGTACTTGTCTTCTAACCCTGTTTAGCATCAGCGTACCAAGCATATTGAGATTGATATTCATTTTGTTCGTGATTTGGTTGCTACTGGTCAAGTTCGAGTTCTGCATGTTCCTTCTCGGTTTTAGTATGCTGATATTTTTAACAAGGGGTTACCATCTGCCTTGTTTTTTGATTTTCGTGATAGCTTGAGTGTTCGGTCTCCTCCCGCTCAAACTGCGAGGGAGTGTTAGTCTATTAGTATTATATTAGTATTAGTATTGACCCATTGTATATTCGGCCCATTATGTATCCTAGATAATCTTGATATACCAAACATTATTATTTATTCAATATACACAAACTTACAAGAACATGGGAAAATGAGTGCAGTAGACTAGTAGAGGAGATACTGGTTGAATTATTTCATAACTTATAGCCGGATTCAAGCATGTGCGAGGGATCAATCCCGCACGGTCTTTATTTCAATGGCCTCTGATATATGAAACTTTTATATAGATATAAAGAGGAATTTTCATTTGCTTACCTTTATTTTGGTGCTTACTAAAGGAAAAATCTCCACCATCCATCAAATTTAATCTAATGGTGGGAATTAACCTAAGATTTATTAGATAAACCTAAGTCCATGTTTCTTTTCTTATCTTTTTGTCTTTTTTTTTTATTCGTATTTTTTTTCTTTTTCTTTAAATTCATTTTTTTTTTCTCTAATTCACGTTATTCACGTTTTTTTTCTTCGCTTTCATACGTTTTCGCCCGTTTTCTTACGTTTTCGTTCATTATTCATACGTTTCGTCCGTTTTCATACTTGTTTTTACGCTTTCATACGTTTTCATACATATTCGTTCATTTTCTTACGTTTTGTCCGTTTTCATGCGTTTTCGCCCATTTTCTTACGTTTTCGTTCATTATTCATACGTTTTCGTCCGTTTTCATACGTTTTCGTCCGTTTTCATATTTGTTTTTACACTTTCATACGTTTTCATACATATTCGTCAATTTTCTTACGTATTTGTCCGTTTTCAAGCGTTTTCGTCCGTTTTCGTACTTGTTTTTACGCTTTCATACGATTTCGTCTGTTTTCATACTTATTCGTCCATTTTCTTACGTTTTCGTCTGTTTTCATACGTTTTAAAATGTTTTCGGCCATTTTCAGACGTTTTCGTATGTCTATGAATATCACAAGTGATATTCTGTGATATTCATATGACCACAAGTGATATTATGTGATATTCAGAATATAACTTGTGATATTCTAATTATCACAAGTGATTTTCAACTAATATTTTGTAACATGAAAATAACAATTGATATTCAGAATATTACAAATATATAATTTGAATAGCAGCTACATAGTTTGGGGGTATTTGTTTAACCTTATTTTATTGCTTATGAGCTTATGTGATTTCGGTTTATGTTTCACAAGCTTAATTTGCTTATTTTGAAACTTATAAAGATATGTAAGTTTATATTTACCGCGTTGAAAGAGAAAATGGTCAAATTTTGGTTTAGAGTTCATACATATTCGTCCGTTTTCATACGTTTTTGTCCGTTTTTAAATGTTTTCGGCCGTTTTCATATGTTTCTGAATATCAAAACTGATATTATGTGATATTCAGAATATCACAAGTGATATTCTTAGTATCACAAATGATATTCTGAATATCACAAGTGACATTCTGTGATATTCAGATGATCACAAGTGATATTCTGTGATATTCAGAAAATCACTTGTGATATACTTTTCAGAATATCACAAGTGATTTTATGAATATTACAAGTGATTTTCAACTAATGTTTCGTAAAATGAAAATCACAAGTGATATTCGGAATATCACAGAAAATCACTTGTGATAGTCAGAAACGTATGAAAACGTAAAAATCCGGACAAAAACGTAAGAAAATAGACGAATACGTATGAAAACAGACGAAAACGACTATTCATTATGAGTATCACAAATGATATTCTGAATATCACAAGTGATATTCTGTGATATTCAGATGATCACAAGTGATATTCTGTGATATTCAGAAATCACTTGTGATATTCTATTCACAAGTGATTTTCTGAATATTACAAGTGATTTTCAACTAATGTTTTGTAAAATGAAAATCACAAGTGATATTCATAATATCACAAAGTGATATTCAGAAAATCACAAGGGGATATTCAAAATATCACAAAGTGATATTCTGAATATCACAAAGTGATATTCAAAATATCACAAAGTGATATTCTGAATATCACAAAGTGATTTCTGAATATCACAAAATGATATTCAGAAAATCACAAGTGATATTCTGAATATCACAGAAAATCGCTTGTGATAGTCAGAAACATATGAAAACGTAAAAAAGGGACAAAAACGTAAGAAAATGGACGAATACGTATGAAAACGGACGAAAACGTATGAAAGCGTAAAAACACGTTTGAAAATGGATGAAAACGTATGAAAAATGGACGAAAATGAAAGAAAACTAATGAAATCGGACGAAAAAGAACGAAAAAGTAAGAAAACAGAAGAAAGCGTAAGAAAACGGGCGAAAACGTAAGAAAATAGAAGAAAACGTAAGAAAACAGACGACAACATAAGAAAACGAATGAAAACGTAAGAAAACATACAAAAACGTATGAAAACGGACGAAAATGTAAGAAAACAGATGAAAACGGACGAAAACATATGAAAACGTAAGAAAACGGACGAAAACGTATGAAAACGGACCCAAACGTAAGAAAAAAAAATGAAAACATAAGAAAACGGACGAAAACGTAACAAGACAAACAAAAACGTAACAAAACAGATGAAAACGTATGAAATGGACGAAAACATAAGTAAACAGACGAAAACGTAATAAAACGGACAAAAACATATGAAAAAGGAACGAAAACGTAAGAAAAAGGACGAAAACGTAAGAAAAAGGACGAAAACGTAAGAAAACAGACGAAAACGTATGAAAATGGACAAAAACGTAAGAAAACAGAAGAAAACGTATGAAACCAAACGAAAACGTATAAAAAGCGGAAAAAATGGACAAAAATGTATGAAGACTGACGAAAACCTGGAAAACGAAAAAAAACGCGAAATTAAGAAAAGGGATTAGAAAAAAGACAAAAAAAAAAGAGAAAATAAATAAGAAAGATAAAAAGAAAAGAAAATGACAAGAAAAAAACATGGACTTAGGTTAGACATATTAAATTTTAGGTTAATCTCCCCCATTAGATCAAACTAGATGAAAGGTGAGGGATTTATCTCTTAGTATGTAAGATATTTTAGTATGCAAAATAAACTGCCTCTAAATATAAACTCATTTTTAATGATAACAAATGGTTCAGGATAAAGAATGTAACTTGTGTATGATAATAAGCAATTATTAAGGCTTTAATAGTGGAAACTGAGAGTTGGGTTTAGGAGGGAAAGATAAACCCAAATACGTAAGAAAAGTGTGTGGGGATCATAATTTGTGTTGTTATTTACTTGTTTTTAATCTTTGTTTCTCATGAAAGTTCCAAATTAAATGCCTTGTTTTTCTAATGTATACGCTTGTAAACGAACTAAATGTTTAACGAATAATTCATGAACTGTTCGGTAAAAGTTCGTTTATTTATTAAATAAACGAACATGAACGATATTTTACATTCTCTTAGTTAAATGAATGATCATGAACAAAAGTTTTATCCATTCATTAGTGTTCCTTAACGTCCGATTATGTGTTCGTTAACATTAGTTCGCATATCGTATTTTTTAATTCTATATTTTGAAATTGGTTTAGTTATACAAAACAATACTTATAAGACACAATATTGTGTATATTTTTATATATTTTATGTTTATTTTTCTACATTTATTTATGTTTGTTCATTTACGTGTGTTTAGTGTCTTAATGACGAACAACCTTATTTTCTTAATAAACGAGCATGAACAAGATAACTTTGTCTGTTTAAGCGATCGTGTTCGTCTATTTGTCCAGTTAAAACTAAACGAACGATTATGAACATGGTTCCGGTTGTGTTCATCTGATTCGTATACATCCCTACTATTTTATGATTGTAAACTCTTTTAGCTTGGAGTATTGTTTTAGAAAAAATTTCAAAGTTTTAGATTTAAAAAATTAAACACTTATGTTGATATATTTTCAGAAAAGGTTCTACATGACATCTTACCTTATAAGAAAGTGTACGGAACTTCATTGATTATCATAAAAGTTTAAAAACTCAACGGTTACGCATCTCTGCTACTCATAATGCATGCATATGCATTCCATAAATTTAAAATGCTTAAAATCTGAGTAATGTTGATTTCTTATAATACCCCTTAAACTTAAATGCTTAAATGACAAGTTTTAATACTTTAATTTTCTTTTCAAAACAAGTTTAAATTACATTTTTGCTCTATCAATATCAATCTCTACTACTTTTAAAATGTCAACTTTTTAAATGACAAGCTTTTTGATATTGATCAATCTCTACGTGTTTATCAATTAAAAAGAGTACACGATTTCTCTATCAATATCAATTTACATGGCTGCTCTTATAAAGAGTGAATGATATTACTTAAAATTTAAATGCTCAAAATTAAGTAATGTTAGTTTAGCATTATACATTGATTAAAAATGGTAATATCAGCTACAACTAAATTAATATTTTAATTAATGTTTAATTCTTAAACTTTTATCATTTTTTATTTTTAACTCATGTACTTTTTTTTCGCAATGACTACAAATAAGTTTTGCATCAAGGGTCAAACGAGAGTTACGATTTCACAAATATAATTATTTGTCATCATACATCGTCGCTTTGCACGAATATTTATCTAGTAGAAAAATAAAAGATGTATTTAAACTTGAATAAAATTGGCAATGCAGCTGTTAAGAAAAATGATAAGTAGGCCTAATAATTAGACCTAAATATAAGCCTAAAAATATTATAACGACACGTGTTACAGTCAATATATTTCCAACTTGAGGTTTTTGTTAAAGCACTTCCAATGGTTAACGCCGGACCGGTGTTATTTCGGTGTTATCTGGTGTTAACCTATGTTAATCATTGCACGTTCGGTGTTATTTCGGTGTTAAACCATGGGTGTTAACTTGGTAACGCCTGTTATTTCATTTTTTTTTCATTTCTGCCCCTAAATTAGGGTTGTTTTTGTAAATTGTTGGTGAGTTAAAGTTTAACTTGGGAATATTATGATTGCGGGTGTTTTTTCGGTGAGTTAAGGTGAAATGTTAAAGCTGGTGTGGCGCGGACGTGGCGCGGTGAGTTATGGTTGCAACTGCTCTTATTACTAAACTACCCTTCAATAATCTTGTTATTTATCTATTTCCCTGTTACCCTTGCCTTCCAATCTCATCTTGCCGACTCCTTCTGCCACTATAGGACGCTTGAAAATCTTACTTATCCTCCTGTATTCTGCCAATCATGTTGTCATCCTGTTACTCATATTGCGTTTTATATTTTGAAACCTCTAATCTCGAAACTCAAACTCGTGACATAAATACATGGCTACATGCTCTATTTCCTAACAAAACGAGGTACACAATCATCTTTAATTCTTCATTCACATTAATTCTCATATCCTTAATTCATGTGTTTATAATGGGTTAGGCGTTATGTGCATGAGGTATAAGTAAAAAGATGAAACAAATTATGTTCAAAATTTTTAAGTGGGCCTTGATGGTTTGATCATTGCTTTTTGGATACAAGAATTATACGATAACAAAAAATAAATGAAGCAAAATATGCACGAGAAAGAGCAGAAAGATCAGCATGTAAATGAAAAAGAGGATGCTAAAATTTTGGAATACTTCTAGAATGGGCAGATTTGAGAATATAGAAAGGGGTCGGTTGAATTTTTAAAGCAAAGACACGTGTTCCTTTAATGGCGTTAGGTTTATTTTTAGGTCTACAAGTTTAAGTCCATATATCAACACTCTTTATTTAATGGAAAAATGTCTGAAAAGACATCGAAATTGTCACTTTTTCCTTTTGTGGGCATCGAACTTTTTTTTTTCCTCAAGTAGTCCAAAACTTCACTGATTTTCCTATTGTACACTTAATCACACTTAGAGGGTAATTAACATTCTTAATCACAGTTTACTTGGTTTTGATGGATTTACTAAAATTTGGGCAGTTTTTTGACAAAGATTGTAACTTTAGGGAGGCCTCCTACAACTTTTACTAAACTTAATAAATATCCTCCCAATTCTTCATCCCCTCATAACCCGTAAAATAAAATCAAACCCTAATTTCCCATAGCACAATAATTGATCGTTCTGCATAGCCATATTTGATGCTTTTTTCGTTATTTCAGGTATACACTAATTGATTTATTTGATTATGCTCTGTTTTGATCAAAGTTTTAACCACGTTATAAACCCTAATTTATTATTTTTCTCAATTTTGTCATAGAATGATACCCGGTACGAATTTGCACCAATTTGATGTACACAATGACGGATATTTTGCGCATTTACCTTTAAGGTATGCGGATGGGGTGATTCTTAACATGTGTGCTCCAAGAATGCCCTATGAAGCATTTGCTGAATTCCTGGAAGAAAAAGCTGGTAATTACTTTCAAGGTTTGTATTACAAAGTGCCACATGCTGAATTAGAGAAAGGTTTAGTTAGAGTAAGTAATGATAAGGAAATAGAACACATGTTTGATGTTGCTGAGTTGTTTGGTAGGCTTGATCTTTATCTTGATCACATGGATATGAATCTGTCAGGGTATTTAGGTCAAGCAGATACCACTTTTATGGATGAGTTTGTTTCTAAAGCAAAAGGCTCACCCAAAAAGAGGTATTGCAATGAATTTTCATTAGATGAGATGGTTAATTGGGCTGAGATGGAGGTTGATCATACTAGGAAGGTTAATGAAACAGAGGGTGATAAATCTAGGACTAGTGTAGAGGGTGTTAATACTAGGACTAGTGTAGAGGGTGATGATACTATGAATAGTGTTGTGGGTGATGATTTGCAGACTAGTGTAGAGGGTGATGATACTAGGTCTAGTTTAGGTGTTGATAAGGGCAAAGGGAAGGCTAGTGCAGTTGAAAACATGGATGCAGAAGATCCAACTGTTGCACATGAAGTGAAATTACAAGATCCAGTAGTACAAGTTAGATTATGGAGGCCTAGTGCAGAGGGTGATGATAGTAGGACTAATGCAGAGGGTGATGATTTGCAGACTAGTGTAGAGGGTGATGATACTAGGTGTAGATAAGGTGTGGGTAAGGGTAAAGGGAAGGTTAGAGAGGATGAAACAGATGGTGAGTTTGATAGTGACTTTGATAGTGACAATGACAGTGGATATGGTTCAGGTAAATTAGTTGACTATCTCAGTCCTGGTGAAAAGGAGGTGATTGAACATAGAAAAAGGATCAAAGCTAATAGAGGGAAGGAAAGAGAGTCATTGCCAGAAATGAGTGAACCAACTGCAGAAAACACTGTACCTGCTAATAATCATATAAGTGAGACTATGATGGAACATGATTTGTTCATGAACAATTCGATGAGAAGGCTACAGCCATCTGAAGACAGTGTACCTAAAGATCCTTTTATTTGTGTGGAGAAAGCTGTTGACAGGTATCCAGTCTATGAAGAAACTAGTCACTAAAGACTGAGGCATCCAAAGGTATGGTCCTACTTTTTTTTTTCAACTACTGATATTGTTTCAAAATTTTGGTTATAAACATTTGTTCTATTTGTAATGCGGGTTGGTGAAAAGTATGCCAGTATCGTTAAGTTTAAAGAGTGTCTAACCTACTATGCATTGGCCAATGGCTTTTCTTTGTGGTATGAGAGGAGTAACAATAAGAAGGTTGTGGCAAAATGTGGACAGAGACCACCAAAGTTGGTTGATCCTGACAAAGGTAAACAGAGGAAGAAAATTAGATATCCTAGTTTTACTTCAGATGAATTACCTTCCTGTCCTTGGAGATGTTATGCTAGGTGGATGACTAATGAGGAAACTTTTCAGATACAGTCTTTAAATGATGAACACACATGTGTTAAGAACTTCCAATTTGGTTCATTAGTAAACTATAAGTGGATAGGAACAGTATTTGGTAATAAGATTAGGACTAACCCCGATATTAAGTTGAATTCTATAGCTGACCTAGTGATGAAAAAGTATAAGTGTAACGTAACCCCAAATCAGTGTACAAATGCAAAGAGGTTTGCTTTGACAGAGTATGAGAAATCAGTTGATGAGCATTATGCCTTGCCGAGATCATATGGAAGAGCTATTTTAGATTCAAATCCTGGGTCCACTGTCAAATTATTAGTGACTGTCAATCCTGATCAAAAAACATACTTTGATAGGTTTTATGTGTGCTTTGCTGGACTAGCAGAAGGTTGGAAGGCTGGTTGTAGGAGAGTAATTGCCTTAGATGGATGTTTTCTGAAAAAACCAAACCATGGTGAAATTCTTACTGCTATTGGAAGAGATGGAAATAACCACATTTACCCAGTTGCTTGGGCAGTGGTTAATGTTGAAAACAAGGATAACTAGAGCTAGTTTTTAGAGTTACTGGAAGGAGACTTGGGTTGCACAAAAAGACAAGGTCTAAATCTTATGTCTGATCAACATAAGGTATGCTTATATCCATACTTTGTTGTTAATGACTTAGTCTTACATATATTCTAACTAGGTATGCTTGTATGTAGGGTCTTATTGAAGCTGTGAAGAATGTCATGGCATATGCGGAACACAGGCAATGTGCCAGACATATATATGAAGGGTTCAGGAAAGTATTCACTGGCTTGGAATTGAGAGAGTTGTTTTGGTCAGCATCTAAGGATTCCTATCCACAGTTGTTCAACAAGATCATGGAAAAGATTAAAAGGGCTAACCCAAAGTCTCATCAGTGGCTTATGGAAAAGAACCCAAGAACTTGGTCAAGAGAATTTTTTGAAGTTAATAAAGGATGTGAAGCAGTGGAGAATGGATTCAGTGAATGCTTTAACAGTGTTATTCTAAGTGTTAAGGACAAGCCATTGCTTACAATGCTAGAAGCTATGAGAGTCATAGTTCTTGAGAGGATGCACAAAATGAGGGAAATCAGTAAGAAATGGAACCCTGGAGTTTGTCCTAACTTTTAGAAGAGGTTGGAATGGCTAAAATAACAACAAAGGTAAGTTTCATTTACAAATTAAAGTTATTTCAGTTATGAAATTGTTTGAATTGACACTAATAAGTATGTTATATTGTAGGTTCTGGCATATTATCCATGTTGATGGGAATGTTTTTGAGGTCAGATCAGGGAGTGAGGCATTCACAGTTAATGAACCAAGGAGGTCTTGCACATGTAGAATGTGGCAGCTATCAGGTATACCTTGTGTACATGCAACAAAGGTAAATCTCTATATAAACAAGGTACCTGAGAGCTATGTGCCAGAGTGTTTTCAAACATACAAGTATTATGAGACATATAACCATTTTTTGAAACCATTTGATGGTATTGATTTCTGGCCTGATCAGAGTATGTATTCTATTATATTGCCTCCCAAACCCAAAAAAATGCCTGGTAGGCCAAGAAAGAAAAGGATCGGAGCAAAGGGGGAAGGTGGTAGCTCAACCAGAGTATCAAAGGTAGGTGCTGAGATGACATGTTCTATATGCCACAAACCTGGGCACAACAAAAAAGGTTGCAAAGAAACCATTGTAGATGAGGATGTGTCTGGGTCAAAACAGAGTGGGAATGCGTCTGGGTCAAAGAAGAAGACTTGTGGGTCAAAGAGGAAAAATGATGGGTCAAAGGAAAATGGTGTGTCAAAGAAGAAGGCTTGTAGGATGGAAGCAGCTGGTGGGTCAAAGGAAACTGGTGGGTTAAGTGGACTTGGTGGGTCAAGGGGAACTGGTGAGTCAAAGAAAAAGACTGGTGGGTCAAGTGGGTCAAATAGGAAGGGCTTGAAAAGAGGTTGCACATCAGCTTATGCAAGATGGTTTGGTGACCAAGATGCAACTGAAGAACACCCTCAAGCACACCCTGAAGAACACCTTGATGAACACCCTCAAGTTGACCCTGAAGAACACCCTCAAGTTGACCCTGAAGAACACCCTCAACAGCAGCCTCAACAAGTTCAAACAGAGATTGACCTGACAACTACTCAAGTTGAACACATGCAGGCTGAAGAAGATCAAAGTCAAGAACAACCTCAGCCTATTTTGCAAAAGAAGTTGGCTAAACTGAAAGTAAGGAGGCCTAGCGAAAGGATCATCAAAATGAAGTTGGCTAAACAGTTGGATGGCCAAGGTAGCACTAGAGTCTGCACTGGAAATAGATGATGCTTGAACAACAAGAAATTCCATGTGCCCTTTTTGTATATCTTTTGTGGGCAACTAATGTAAACTATAATAACTTAAATTGGGTCTATAATATGTCTAGATAACTAATGTTAATAAGTCATGTAATAACCATCATACAATAGCCCATTTTGTACATCCTTTGAGGGCACTAACTGATGGTCATTTTGGTATGTAATATGGCTAGAACATATACACTCATGATAGCAGCCACTTATGTTATTATTTTATGTAATGACCATCTTACCATAGCCCATTTTGTACATCCTTTGAGGGCAGTAAAAGATGGTCATTGTTAAACTACTATGATTAATGAAATATGCAGTTTCTAAATATGTTTTGTTATTATTTTGCAATTTTGTACATCTTTGGAGTAAATGCAGTTGTCATTGTTAAAGTCATTGTTTACATAACAGTCATCACCTTTATGCAGTCATTGTTTACATCTTTAAGCAGTCAATACTATTTGAGAATCTATACTATTTGCATATTGCCTTTATGCAGTCATTGTTTACATAGCATTCATTGTTTACATTGATTAGGCAGTCATTGTTAACATGGCCATGTGTAACTAGTTGAGAATCTTGGCAGTAACATAGGTAAGCATCAAAACTATTTGAGAATCTGCACTGTTTTTGAGACTTGTTATAAAACCAAATGAACCATGACCATATCCCACACATCTTCTTTCTCATATCAGTTTATCTACACATACTTTTGAAAAGATGAGTTCAAGCAAGAACATTGTTTCCAGCTATACACCAGGTATCCAACAACTTAATAAGTCATACCATTTTATCTTGATTTCTCATATCTGTTTTTTTGTTTTCAGAAATAATAACCATTTCCAGCACTACACTGCTGAACAAGATCAGACTAAAGAAGTATCATGGGGAACTTATTTTCCACCATTGCAGACCATTGAGGAGCCACTACCTCTTGATTGGAAAGTTGGTTCCAGCTCAAGGCAAGTTGAATCTGATGATGATGAGGTGCCAATAACCTCAAAGTAGCTTTCCAAGCTAGCTTTTGATTCTAGGGTCAAAGTTCTGGGATTGCCAAACAAGGCAACTTGTGGCAAACTAAGTATCAAAGACTTTGTTGTGAAACCTATCAATGATGAAGCTGAGACAACTAAGGGGAAGGGGAAGAGGAAAGGGAGGAAATGAGTGGTTTGGAACCACTAAAAGTTAGTAATGTTAGTGGTTGTAGTTTACCTGGTTTTATGGCTTTAGTAATGTTAGTGGTTGCAGTCCCCTAGAATAATCCTATGTAATCCTATGGCTTTAGTAAGCCCTTTTATGAATGGTATGTCACTTGGTTTCAACTAATTGTGCAGACCATCTAGTCAGTGCAGACACTACTACTTGTGCATTGACTATCAAATGTGCATTGACTATCAATTCAAATGTGCAGACCATACTAAGCCAATTCAAATGTGCATTAACTATCAATTATCCAAAATAACACTTAACAATTCAAAACATTACCCAAACTAAAACATTTACATTCATTTTCCAAACTTAACAGTTAACAATTCAAAAGACTACATTAAAGATTATATAATCAATGCATCAGTTGGATAGTTTCATACCAAACCAAACACAAATGAAACATAACAATCCTAACATCATCATAAACAACCTATCATACAATTCCAACTTAGACTTTCCAGCCTTCACCCCATCCTCCAATCTTGTCTTTGTAGCCTTCAACTCATCTTCCAACCTTGACTTCTCCAAAGCTAGAGCTTCAATCATGGGTGCAGTTTCAACACCTCTCTGTCTTTGAAAGAACCCATATACCAAGTCCTTGTAGTATTGACTAGGAAGGTCTTCATCAAAAAACTCATAGACGCGGCATTCACCACATTTTACAAATCTCTTTCCTGGATTCGTCCTTGTGGTTGATGTTTGGACTCTTAATTGTCGATTACACTTACAAAAACGTTCAAGTTTACCTCCAACTAAACATGATTGTGCTGAAGAAGAACTACTCATGATTAGGGTTCTTGATTTTGAAACGATTGGGGAAAGTATTCATGAAGTGGTTTAGGCATCTGAATTGGGGGGGGGGAAGTTATTAAGTGTAGTAAAAGTTGTACAATGCCTCCCTAAAATTACAATCTTTGTCAAAAAAACTGCCCAAAATTTAGTAAATCAACCAAAAACGAGTAAACTGTGATTAAGAATGCTAATTACCATCTAAGTGTGATTTAGTGTTACAATAGGAAAATCAGGGAAGTTTTGGACTACTTTAGAAAAAAAAAGTTCGATGCCCACAAAAGGAAAAAGTGGCAAGTTCGATGCCTTTTTAGACATTTTCCCTTTATTTAATATGAAAAAAACACATATATTAATTACAATTCACTATTTTTATATGCATACTTCAATTTATCATGGGACGATCCTGATAAGACTTGGTCTTAGTCCTTCTCGCATGTATCAATATTTTTCGCCTAAAAATGATTCTTGTCCTTAAGGATCATGTCTTTGTCCCCCGTGTCACGTGGCTTCCAAGGTGGTTCTAGTTCGGTTTAGAGAAAAACAAACTTTGGTGAATGGCATCGGTGACCGAGGAAATGTTTCCAACCAGAGAAAGGTGGCTAACATGTCCTCAAGAAGAGGAAGAGAGCTATAATTTGTTTTCTAACATCATTTTGGAACTTTGTTATAGATGCAACAGAGGCAGTGACAAACTTAGCCATGGGTTTACTGGGTTTAGGTGTGTGAAATTTTTGTCGGTTGTTCGGTGGTGGCGTGATGCTTGGTTGTGCGTCTAGTGGTGGGATGATGACGGTTGGTGTATTGACATCAGTGACTAGCGAGCTCGAGGGTATGTGGATCATTAAATAAATTTCCTATGGTATGGCTAATGTATGCATAGCTTCTTTAAGGGTTAGTGGTTTAGATGTTGGAGGCATAGTTCGATGCAATGAAAGCACTATTGTTAAGACCGATTTGAGACGCTCAATCTCTCAAAAACTAGATAAGAGATGAGATTTAATAAGGTCCTTTTGAGTGAGAAATATTCTAAGAAAACCAGAGAAAAACTAAACTAATAAACAATTTTTTTGTTATATTCAACTCAATGTAACGTACATTGTTTGAAACTAGCAGGGTAACCGCCCGCGGGTACTCTGAAATAAATTTTTTTGATGAATAATGTATTTTAGTTTATTATGTTCTTTTTAACAATAAATTTATGGATATCAAGAATTTTCAGATAGCACGTGCCGTTCGGGCTCGAACCCGCTTCTGCGTATTGCTCGGGCTCGAGCCCGTTGGTCCGCTACCGTTCGGCTCAAGCCCATTTGGTCCGTTACTGTTCGTGCTTGAATATTTGTATAATGTGCTTTATTATTTGTAGTAGTGAAATTTAATGCAGGAATTATGTTTAATTTGGTTGTACAATATGCTTGATAATTTGTATTTCTTATGTTAGGGGTGTTTTAATAACTGTATTAATTGTATTTATTGACCATTTAAATAACTGACTACATTAAATAGCATTAATGTGGTGTTTTGTTGTACACTATGCTTCTTGTCTTGTATGTATGAAAATTATGTGCATTAAAGTGTTGTACACTATGTTTCTTTTCTTGTAAGTAGTACTCATTATAGTCATTAATAACATTGACCACTTTAATAGCATTAATGTTGTAAGTCTGAAAATTACATCATACTTATTTTGTTGTACACTATGCTTATTTTGTTGTAAATCTAAAAATTGGTTGCAGCTATTGTACATTGTGCTTAAATGGTTGTAATTTTTGGTGAAGGGGTGTTTTTAATAGCATTAATGTTGTTTGATAGAATTTTGGTCTTAAAATAACACCACGCTTTATTTTGTTGTACAATATGCTTACTTTGTTGTAATTCTGAAAATTTGGTGCATTAAAGTGTTGTAAACCATGCTTAATTTCTTGTACGTCTTAAAATTAAGAGTGAGGTGCCTTCGTGCATTATAAGTAGTATAGATATAGATATAGATATAGATATAGATAACAACTAACAATTGTTAATCCAAGTATTCATCCAAAAAGTAAAAGAGACGTGAGAAAATGAGTGTAGTAGTAGAGATAATGGTTGAATTATTTCATAAGGTGGGGCGTTATGGTGCTAGGTGACCACATGCGAAAGCTGGAGATGGCGCGAAGGCCATGACACGGGTGTTTTGTTGGCACGGGAAGGTGATAAAATGGGGTTGGTTTGGTGAAGGTGCTCGCCTAACTAAAAATGTGGAAAATTTGTGTAACGGTAACAAAAAAAATACAATTGGTTAAGTCATAAGTCTTAACCAAGGCGCTTTTGGTTTCATTATATTTACTTATAAATATCCCATTCTTCGTTAAGTCTTAAGCACTCAAGGCGCTTTTGGTTTGACTTATTTAGGCTGAGGTGTGGGATTCACCTACATCAGTTGTACTTAATTGTTTTTCTTTAGTAATAATATTTTACCGGAAATAACCCTTTTACCAAAAAATATATAATGACACCGTTACCCTGTTATTTTCTTCATACATTCAAATCTTATTCCATCTTTCATACTTCTACTTCAAAAATGTCTCAAAGTACTCCAAAAAACAAAACCCCAAATCAACGTCAACACTAAAACGTCCCAACACCCGATTCCATTTTCTAACCTTTTCACTCATAACTAGTTCATTTTCGAGCTCCAACTTTTGTTTACAGAACACAAACACTATAATACAAACAAACACATACCACAAGCCACCATTCATACCTCCATAACAACAACAACAAATAATGCATCAATCACAAATGTATCACGATCTTACATCACCATAAATGTTCTGTGATTCTTCATCACCAACTCCGAACCAATCTTAACCGGTTTATTCCATTCATCCATTCAACATTGATGATTTTGAGCCTATTTCAAGTTACGAACCTCAATTGGTGATGAAGTGGGTGGGGCTCTTGGTTATGATGTTCGAAGGTGCGAAAATCCCTTAGGCTATTGATTAATGGAATAGGTGTGTCGATCTAGACAAATGAATATTCTTTCTATTAATATTAGGGGCTCTAAGAAGCATAGGAAGCGTGTTTGGATCAAAGATCTTTTCTTTAAGAACAATATTCACATTCTTGGAGTACCAAAGACAAAGATGACCAAATTGGAACTTTTTCAGTTAAGATCTATGTGGGGAAATTTTAACTTTGATTATGCATGTAGTATGGCGAGAGGTAGATCAGGTGGTTTGGTTACTATATGGGACCCCAATGTTTTCATCAAAAAGAGAATACGGTGTGGTGATAATTACATAATCATAGAGGGAGAGCGAAAGAATTCAACAGAAGATCTCTACATTATCAATGTATATGGCCCTCAACATCAACCTGATAAATCCATCTTATGGTCTTTTCTTCTTAATTTCATTCTCAATCACACTAGTAAAGTTATTTTATTTAGTGATTTGAATGAAGTTAGAAATGAATGGGAAAGATTTGGCTCCATTTTTTCTAGTGGAGACGTGGCCATTTTCTATGGTTTCATTCACGACACTGGTTTGATCGATCTTCCCATGGGTGGCAGAAAGTTTACTTGGATGAACAAGGTTGGTTCTAATATGAGCAAGTTAGACCGTTTTCTCATTTCAGAAGACATGATTCAAGATTTGCCGAATTTACAAGTTGTTGCTCTTGATAAAATTTGGTCGGATCTTAATCCTATCCTCCTTCATTCTAAGAAGCATGATTTTGGTCCGACCCCTTTCAAAATCTTTCACTCTTGGTTCGATCTCTTGGATTTTGAGGATATTGTCAAAGAAAAGTGGGATGTCATTACAGGCGATGTATCGGGGCCTAAAAAACCTCTTCATTCCAAACTTAAAGACCTTAAATCTCATCTTAAAGTTTGGTTCTTTCACACTAAAGAGATTGAGTTAAGCAGGAGAAAGTCCATAGTTGTTGAATTAAGAAGTTTGGAGCAAAAAATACATGATGGCCATGCTACTGACGAGGATAAAATTATTCATACCAACAGGTTGAAATAGCTTGATGACCTTGAGAAGATTGAATCAATTGACTTAGCCCAAAAAGCGAGAATTAAATGGGAAGTAGAGGATGATGAAAATTTCAAATTCTTCCACGCCCTCATTAACTCTAGGAGAAAATCCCAAACGATCCATGGTATTATGCTCGAAGGAATTTGGTTAACCGAACCAAATGACATCAAAGAAGCTTTTGTTAAGTTATACAAAGACAAGTTTAGTTGTCACGATTCTCATGTTTCTTTTCAACCTTTCATACCTGCTCACCAACTCAACATTCCTGATCGAGAATCGCTTGAAGTCACTGTTTCTATGGATGAGATTAGGACGACTGTTTGGGAGTGCGGTAGTAACAAAGCTCCAGGTCGGGATGGTTATTCTTTCATGTTCATTAAAATATTTTGGGATCTTTTGAAGCATGATATTCATGATTTTGTGGCTAATTTCTTCGCTAATGGAAAGTTCCCTCAAGGTGCAAATTCCGCCTTAATTACGCTCATTCCTAAGAAAGATTACATACCTATTTCCCTTATTGGTCATCATTACAAGATTGTTGCAAAAATTCTTGCAAATAGATTGTCAAAGGTCATTCATTCAATCATTAGTCCCGAGCAATCATCATTTATTCTTAGCGAGATTGTTGATTGGTACAAGAAACGTAAAAAGAAGCTAGTGATTTTAAAGTTGACTTTGAAAAAGAATTCGAATCTATCAGTTGGAAGTATCTTGATTATGTTCTAGACAAGCTGGGTTTTGGAATCAGAAGGCGCACTTGGATTAAAAATTGCTTAATGTCGGCTAGAACTTCAATTCTTATTAATAGGAGTCCTACATCGGAATTTTCTTTAAGGAGTGGTTTGAGGCAAGGGGATCCGTTGTCTCCTTTCTTATTTATTATAGTCATGGAAGGTCTTCATATGGCTCTTATCGATGGTATAGCAGCTAATATGTTTCATGGTATTAAAATTAACTCTTCAAATATTCATCTATCCCATCTTTTCTATGCTGATGACGTCATCATCCTTTATGAATGAAACCAAAAAGATATGGAAAACATAATTCGAATCCTCAACGTTTTCCACATAGCCTCTGGTCTAAAGATTAACATCAAAAAATCGAATGTTTTTGGAGTTGGAGTCTTACATAATGAAATTGCCTCTATGGTTACATGTACTGGTGTGAAGCAGGTGCGTTCCCTTTTTCGTATATTGGTTTACCCATCAGATAGAGTATGATTCGTATAGCGAGTTGGCAAACCCTCATTGATCGTTTTAAAGCTAGAATGTCGAGTTGGAAAGCTAACCTCCTTTCCACAGGAGGTCGTCTTACTCTCATCAAGTCAGTGTTAGGTCTCTTGAAAGCTTGCGCGCTATTTTCTTTTGGGGTGGTCATGAAAATAACAAGAAAATTGCTTGGGTCAAATAGTCGAATATCCTGGCCTCCTTTGATAAAGGTGGCCTATGCGTTGGAAGCCTTAAAGCTTTCAATAAAGCTCTCTTATTGAAATGGGGATGGCGCATTTTTAATTCTCCGAAGACTCTTTGGGTTCAAGTGATTAAAGCTTTACATGATGAGGAATTTGGATTTTGGAGGCTGCTATCTGAATGGAGTTTGGTCAAAAATTGTTGGAACTATTAATCACCTTCACTCGAGTGGTATTGTTCCTCTTAATTCTATTCGCTTTAAAGTTGGTGATGGTTCGTCTCTTCGATTTTGGAAGGATACTTTGTTACGAGATGAGCCTCTCTATATTAGATATAATAGATTATTCCACCTTGCCATCAATAAAGAATGCTCTATACGTGATCGTATTGTTAATGGTTCATGGGATTGGGATTGGAGTAGGCCGACTACTATGGGTAGAACGAAGACCGAATTTGATAAGCTCATTATCGAAATTGCTAACTTGGATAGTGACCATATGGCTGATTCAGATTCCTATGTTTGGAATCGCTCCATTGATGGCTCTTTCTCGGTGAACATGGTTAGGAAACATATTGATGAATACTCCCTTCATTCGCTTGTTCCTAGCACACGGTGGTACAAGATGATTCCTAAGATGGTAAATATTTTCATGTGGCAGATGTTCTTAGATAGGCTTCCTACCCGCTTAAACTTATCTTCACGTGGTTTAGACCTGGATTCGATAGCTTGTATGGTTTGTAATGGGTCAGTTGAATCGAATGCCCATACCTTCTTCACATGTGACACGGCTGCTGCAATTTGGCACATTGTTCAATCTTGGACTGGTATTTCTTTTCCAAATTTTAGCTCCTGTGAAGAATGGATTGCCTAGTTTGATTCGTGGCATGCTTCTAAGGACAAAAGATCTCGGGCTTACTCTATTTTCGCTGCTTCTTGTTAGAGTCTTTGCCGCTTTAGAAACAATATCACCTTCAACTCTCAATCAATGAGGAAATGTGAAATTTTTGATTTTATTCATCTTGTTTCTTTTTCTTGGCTTAAATATAGAGGAAACCTTTGTAACAGTTGGAATGATTGGCTTCAATCGCCATTATAATTTCTAGCACATTGCTAGTTTCTTTTCTTTTATAATATCTCAGCTGTTAAAAAAAAGACGTACGTAACATTCCATGGACCACGGTCGAAGAAATTGCATTGTGTCAAGGATGGGTTCGATCGTCCGAAAGTACTGCCAAAGGCAATCCGAAAATAGCGGATGGATTTTAGAGAGAGGTATTAGGTTGCTTTGAGCAAAAATTGGGTAACCGTCATTCTTATCCATCGCCGTAAAATGGAAGAGTATACGTCCTAAAACTGTTCAATTTTGTTCGATTTACGGTAATGTGATTAGAAGGAGCGAGAGCGGATCCAATGACGAACATGTCCTCGAAAAAGTAATTGATGAATATCATGCTAAATTACAATGCATATCAGCCTTTATCATGCATGGAGAATTTTAAAAGACTGTAAAAAATGGCGGGAGGTGGAAATTCTTGTATTTGAGAAAAACCGCGCAAAAATTAAAAGTAAGCGGTTAAAGATATTGGAGTCAATCTCGTTTAACACATTAGATTCAGCACATGGTAGTTTTAAGCTCAACAATGCAGTGGACGAAGATGAGGATGAAGATGAAAATGAAGATGAAGAGGAAGTGCGAGAAGTTCGACTAACGGCAGGGGCAAAGCCAAGAAGAAGTCGGCATCATCGGCATCCTCGTCAGCTAGTGGGGATGAAGGTTTTGTGAAGATGTTGGTGAAAGAATAGGCAAATGCCACTACTTCTCTTTTTTCAACCAACCAAATAAAAAGTGAGATGAAAGAAAATGAACTGGAGATGAAGCAAAAGAAGTACGAACTACAATAACAAATGTTCGACTTTCAACAAGAAAAAGAAAAACAAGATGATATAATGTTTTATCTTTCTCCCAATGATCATTTGACTGAAACTAATTGCGAAAAAATACTGGACCTAAAGCAGAAAATTAAAAAGAAATATAATTTAGATTATTAGTTTATGTTTTAATTTCCCAATAAGAGTTTAATTAGTCAAAGTTTTTAATTGTTAATTCACGTCATTTTCACTTTTGATGAAAGTTTAATTTTTATGTTTATTTAATTTGTTAACAAAATAAGTTTGATGGTTGGTTAGGTGGTAACCATTATGATTCAAACATGAAGGTAAGGTGATATGCTAAAATATATATCAGCCGAGGTAGAGGTGAAAGTCAAGTAAAAAGTGACCACTAATGGTTTTAGTTCTTCTTGAATGTATTACATTTTTCAACTCTTTTTATATCTTTTCCAACTCAAAATTAAGTAATTAAACTTGAGCATGACGCAATATTTTCCTTATATGTAGTACTATCACGAGACTTGGACACTTAAAATAGTATAATTTCATTTTTGTATTTATGTTAGTTGACCACATATAAAGTATTTCATGATGGGTGCTAATTAATAACTTAACTGTCTATAACCAATCACAATTAATAAATTTCGAAACAATCTAGTTAAAGACACCCTATAATAAAAGTCGCAAAGTATAATTCAACGACAATATTAATAATATCTTTACACACGTTATATTCATGTACATGGGTACCCATTTTTTCTTCATAAATGTCATATAAAACATCACATCTCACATTATTTTCAAAGCTAATAATATCTTTGATTCTATTCATTATTGAATAATGATTACTCTTACCATCTTCACAATTGTATGTATCAACTTGATCATCAACTCTTTTCCGGCATACGGTGTTTCAGCGATCAAACTCGGCGACCAACTCAACTTCACTTCTCAGCTTGTTTCGCCAAATAGTACTTTCACATTAGGATTTTTCACGATACCCGAGACAAGCTATACATATTTAGGAATTTGGTATACCAATGATGCTAATGCTCAGTTAAGGAGAGTATGGGTAGCCAATCCGTCCGTGCCAATTATATCAAATTCTAGCTATAGCTACCTCATGATCAATCCTGATAATGGGAAGTTGATCATTACCAACCGAGAAACAACCCTTGTGAATATATCAGATAATCTAGCTGTATCTAGTACTAACTTGACCGCCACTCTTGAAGACAATGGTAATTTCGTGCTGAAGAGCGAAAATGATGATCAGACTATCTGGCAGAGTTTTGATCATCCAACCAATGTACTCTTACCGGGCATGAAACTTGGGTCGGATCTTGAAACAGGTAAAACTTGGAACTTGACTTCTTGGCTAAGCGACGAAATTCTCGACTCTGGTGCTTTTAGTTTGAGTTGGGAACCTAATGGAGAGAATTCCCAAAGATTTATGGTTAGACGACGAGGGCAGCCATATTGGACTAGTGGGAATTTGCAAAATCAAGAATTCGAGTTCATGGATGTGAACAACTTACTTAATTCACGGTATAACCTTAATTATGTGTTCAATAATAAAGAGAGATACTTTACTTTTGATAGTGTTGATTATCTTTTTCCAATGTGGATTTTGAGACCACTTGGTCGAATAGTAGATGGTAATGACCGTCGTTTAATTTCGACCTCTGATCTATGCTATGGGTATGATTTGGGTAATGGGTGTGTGGCAAGCTCTAACACTCCCCAATGTAGGAATGAGGATGAGAAATTTAGTCCAATGAGTGGCGATTTTTCTCCTGGTATAACGAGCAGCTCATTTGATTATAATTCAAGCTTAAGTATTGGTGATTGTATGGTGAAGTGTTGGAATGATTGCGGGTGTTTGGGGTTTATCACTGGTGGAAATGGAACTGGTTGTGTTACATGGACCGGAGAGAAATCTATTAGTAACTTTACTATTGATGCGCTAGGGAATTCTGTTTCGAAGTATGTGCTTATTTCTCACAATCTGGACAAAGGTAAATTAATGGGCTAATGGCCTTTAAATGTACATAGTACGTTGTCATGATTTCCTTCTATATGTATCCAACAAATTTCTTTTGCTATTATATATACTAAACTTGCATTTTTGGTATTTTTGTGTATTTTATGACTATTTTGCCCCTCATTTTAATAACCCGGGAGGGGCAAAATGGTCATAAAGTACACAAAATATACAAAAAATGCAAGTAGTACATCGAATAGCAAAAAATGTGTTCGATACATATAGAAGGAAATCATGACAACTATGATACATTATCGTGTAATTAACCCTAAATTAATCTAGAACGATTTTGATGATTATGTAGGTCACATTAATATTGCATATAGTTTATGTTCTTGGGAATGTGTTTGGGGATTTTACTTATTTTGAAGTGTTTGAAATCTTTGAAACTAAGGACGTACCTGTTGATCGACATATTTTTAAATGTAATCCTTTCTAAAATAAGCAGGGAATCAGTTATCAACAGAGTGTTTGGGATTGCTTATCTTCTTCAAAGTTCAAACAATGCAAAAAGGATAAGCACATACATAAGCAATCCCAAACGCTCCCTTAATTCAATTGGATATTGCCCACGGTTTGCATAGCTGATTTATGGTGTCCATGAATGTTAAATCGTGGATGTTGCTTCAAGATCTAACACATGTCATAATACACAGGAAAAACTAAAACTTGGATCTGGGCACCTATTCTGGCCGGCGTTTTTCTAGTTATCTTTTGCTTAGGTTTATTGTGGTACTCTAAAAGAAGATAGCCCAAACGAGAAGGTATATAGCATTTGATATTGACATTGAATTGGTATACTTCTGAATTTTATAGTAGTTTTAGTTGTAATCCATAATTCTGATTGTAGAAGCCATACAAGAGAGAGATGACAAACATTTTCTTGAGTTAATGGCTTCCGATAACCTCAAGAATTCAAGTGAAATTGGAATCCATGGTCGAACAGATAGTCATGATATGATGGTGTTCAGCTTTACTTCTTTAGTAGCAGCCACAAATGAGTTCTCAATTGAGAATAAGCTCGGGCAAGGGGGTTTCGGACCTGTTTATAAGGTACTTTCAATTCTGATACATTTCGTATGTTTATACTAGTAGATTTTTTAGAAGTGGCAGCATGTATGGGTTAGGAAGGTTCGGTAAGTGGTTTCAGTAGGTTAGTTTGACTTGAAACACTTTTCAGCTCATATATATGTTAACGTGCTGAAATTTCACCATCTCCTTGTCTCATAATCTGACAAAACGAGCTAATCGTGTTTGTGAGAAAAGGGGAAACTTAGCGATGAAAGAGAAATTGCAATTAAGAGACTGTCAAGAACATCTGGACAAGGACTTGAGGAATTCAAGAATGAACTTATACTTATTGCCAAACTTCAACATAAGAATCTTGTTCGGGTTCTAGGTTGTTGCATTCACGAAGAAGAAAAGATGTTGATTTATGAGTACATGCCTAACAAGAGTTTGGATTTCTTTCTTTTTGGTAAGTCGAATTATCAAACTAGCTAGATTCCTCTATTTTTTTTAATAGAATTCATATATATGTGCTTTAAGAATGTTGCTAAAACAAATGTGTAAATATGACACCAGAAAGGCGCTACTAGACTGGCCAACAAGATGGAATATCATTGAAGGAATAGCTCAGGGCTTGCTATACCTACATAAATACTCGAGAATGCGAGTTATACATAGAGATCTTAAAGCTAGTAATATATTGTTAGATGAAAGTATGAACCCCAAAATTTCTGATTTTGGTATGGCGAGAATTTTCAAAGAAAATGAGACCGAAGCAATAACCAAAAGGGTGGTTGGAACATAGTAAGAACACTCTTCTTTTTAATAATAATGATTGTAATGTTGATTGTTGCTTCTATACTAAATTCCGAAGCTTAAATATGTTATTTAGTGGTTACATGTCTCCCGAGTACGCCATGGAAGGGAATTTCTCGGAAAAATCTGATGTTTTTAGCTTTGGAGTCTTGATTTTAGAAATCGTGAGCGGAAGAAAAAATAGTAGCTTTTCTCTTGTTGACAAGGCACTCAATCTAGTCTCATATGTAAGTCCAGTTGATATCTACTTCTTCAACGTCCATAGTTATACAAAAGTAATTGGGTGAACTTCAACCTTTATTTCACACGTACACATGGAATAAATACTTAAAGATTTACTAATGGTTTTAGGTGTGGGAGCTATGGAAGCAAGGGAATGCATTGGAGTTAATGGATCCAACACTAGCTGATTCCTGTGCCATTGACCAATTATTGAGAACTATACATGTAGCACTTCTATGTGTACAAGATCATGCCGTTGACAGACCAGTGATGCCTGGCGTGGTTTCTATGCTTAACAATGACCATGTGTCCTTACCATCCCCAAAACGGTCAGCGTTCTTCTTTGGTGGAAGTGTATCAAGTTCAACATCAGTCGAAAGAAATTCAAAGGACTACTCTATAAATGGGGTTACCATTACAGAAATGGAGGTTCGGTAGCTTATCGATGTGCCATGGCCAACTACGATATTATCAAATTCTCTACAAACTACAAATGCTTTGAAGCAGGTCTTTTATGATAACCACTTTTACATATGAACTATAATCTTTTTATTTTGTATTAGATCCTAGGTCAAAAGATTCTACAGTTTTAAGAACTATTATGGGAGTGGTTTATACTTTATATGTAACCCCTTCAATTTTCGCTTGTTGATTTTTAATCTGCACATACTGTTTGCAAAGATAAACTAGCATGATGTTAAACGAATCCACTAACAAAGACCAAGAAGCACAATACTTACTAAATAAAAAGATAAGGACTAAAATAGTGAAAGGTTTTAATGGATATTTAAATAATAGTATGTCCGGATTCGAACTCGAGACTTCGGGATTGCACACATTACGTATGAGAATTGATGTACATAATTAATATAAATAAAACGTTATTGTTATTAATTATTAATCACTAAATAAAACATAACGATAGTTAAATAATTAACGAGGTTTGGTTAACGGTCGTTAAATATTAACTAGAAGGACTAAGAATGAAATTAGAAGTCGGAAGGTTCTAGAATTCCTTTTGGAAGCCTTGGCGATCGGTGGGGATTGCAAACCCAATCCTACACTAACTTGGTCACCAAGATAAGTTACCTATAAATACAATTCATTGTATTCATTCATAACCTAATCTTGGATCACCAATAACCTAATTTCTTCTCCTTCTCCTCTCCTCTTTGTGTGGCGGTCGAAACTCCCAACCCCAAGGGATTTCGATTTTGTCTTAGCTCAAAGATAAAGTGTTTGGTTTATTAGTGATTCAAGGAACTAGCTTCTCCACATCAAATCGCTATTAGTACGTGTGTATAAGAACGAAGAACAAGCACACTTGAGCTTGTAATCCTTGGTGGTCGATTTTTGGGTTGGACGATTTTGTATAAACCCTAATTTAGGGTTTTGGGTTTTGTTACTTGATCACATAATCGTTTGATTGCTTGAATTGCTAAAAGGTACGCACTTTCTTGTTTGGTTAATTAATTACATATATTATTCCTATAGTCTTCCGCTGCTTGCTTTGATGATGTATTTGTTTTATGTATAATTGTTATGAGTATAAATTAGACAACAGTGGCATCACGAGCCGTTAATATGATGTAATTAATTACCGAAACACATAAAAAATTGAATCTTTATGATTATATGCATGCTTTTTATGGTTTCTAGGGTTTTGAATTCGAAACCCTAATTTTATATATATGGGTCGATTACCCTAATATTTATTTAATTAGGTTTTAATTTTGTAAAACTTGTAGAAACCCTAGGATTGCATGCTTATTTTATGTGGTTAATTAATGAATAATTGTTATGTGCCATGTAATATGCGTATCTTGGGTGATAATTGTTATGCGGAATCCATGGTGGAACATGCATGTTTTGCCATGGAGTATTGTTTATTGTATATTGATTAATTGTTAAGTGATACACACATGTTTTATTTATTTAATAATTATAAAATTGGGGAAGACCTCAATTATAACTAATAAAATTCGTTATGTGCTATTTGATATACTATTAACTTCGGCTTACGAATCGACTTGTCGATGTATGTGGCTCATCTACCTTATGAGATGAAAGTCCTAGTTAATGTATGCATTTATTTACGCCTAGAATTGTTATTAGAGTTTATTGAAATAATTATGCATGTGGCTAATTGTTTTACATATGTTAAATTGTTTAGTTATATGTTTATATTATTTGAGTGTGTTTAATTTTTATTAAAATGTTTTTTGTTTATATATTGTTTGACATGTTAGTAAGCAAAAGGGTTTTTATGAATAGAAAATTAAATGGACTAAATAATGGCGAAATTGTTTTATCTAAGAATTATTCTTGAACTTTTAATCGATGATGCGATTGTACTAAATGGTTAGAACGGCTCACCCACTAGAACAAACTATAAAGGGTATTTAAGAAGTGAGCATAGTCTCACCGAATGGATGTCTAAGGTTATGCTTCACACACCGGTCCTCTCCTCGTATGCTCGATTGAGCTACCTAGTATAACCATTCTATGTACGAAGCATCTTAGTGCAAAGTTGTAAGTTTCTCAACGATCGATTAAAACTTTGTAGAATTCAATCTTAGCAATTAAAATCTTTTAGTAAGTTTTTCAAAATTTTATGTTATAAAGTTGTATGCATGCTTCTTTATACATAAGTTTTGATTACACATCAAAATTGTACCCTTTAAAATTTAAGTTTATGCCATCTAATGATATGAAACACTTGAAGTTGTAATTTAGTTATGTGAGACCTTGATCTAGATTACAATAACGAGGTGAATTATTTTGTTGTGTGAGACCTCGACTTTATGATTTGCGTTTCTAAATTAGACAACTTAATTAAGTTAGTTAGTGAGACCTATAACTTAAGGCATAAGATGGGATAAAACATGCTTACGCTTTTGCATTAATTGTTTTGGCAAAATTGTAAATCCCATAACTTTTGGAATTGAAAACTTGTTTGTCAATTATCGCTTTTCAACGACACTATTTTATACTTTCACCACTAGCGATCAACCGATGTGGTGGAACTATGATAATGAGGATCCAATATTCAAGGAAAATTCTATGGTTAATATGAATATTGACCAAAGGGTATTTTATTTTCTTGAATGTTTACTTATCGAAAGTACTAACTTTTGAACTTTTATTTCGTAGAAATGGCTCAAGTGAATCCATCTTGACTAGCCTCGTCGCTCAAATCTATGTTTGATCGAGAGAAATCGATTGGTAGCAATTTCAATGATTGGTATCGGCAACTCGAATTGTCTTGAGGGTTGCCAAAAGACTCAATTATTTGACTACGCCTTGTCCTCCCGAACTCGCGGTGATGCTATCGTCAAGCACGAGCCGCATGGCAATCGAGTATGACAAGTATAATGAGGTAGCTCTGCATTATGCTCGGGAGTATGAACTCAAGCTTGCAAAAGCAATTTGAGAGTTACTTCCTAATCTCATCTTGGAAGAATTGCAAAAGTTGTTTGAAAAGCCCTGATGATCAGAGTTGTATGACTTGATTGATGCTCTTCATAGTTGCAAGCAAGGAGATGGGAAACCCGTAGGCCCAACGTCTGAAATGATGAGTTACATGGACCGGTTAGGCGTTTGAACTATGTCTACCCTAATGACATACAAATTGGCTCGATCAACGGATCCCTTAACAAGGAATTTGATGGTTTCATGAATTATAATATGCATTGCACGGGAAGACAACAATGAGGTACATGCAATGCTCATTGATTACGAAAAAGGTTTGCCCAAGAAGGCCTCTACACTGCGGTTTTGACTATCCGAAGGGTAGAATTTCTAAGCCTAATAAGCCGCTAGCGAACAAGAAAGGGAAAGGTAAGGGTAAAGTCGATAAGGAAAACAAGTTATGACTTATCGGCAAGAACCCAAGAAGTACCCTCCCAAAAGCGTGAGAATCAGAAGAAGGATCAGCTTGTCATCACCGCACCGAGGTTGGACACTAGAAGAGGAATTGTCCATTGTACCTTGATGAGTTGCGCAATAAGAGGTATAAAATATCGCACCGTGTGGCGATGATTGTGTACTCTTTTGATGATAGAATTATTTGCTTTTCCTCATAAAATAAATTCTCGGTATATGATCTTGGATGTGGTATTCACATATGTAATACACGCAGGACTTAGAGGAGCAAGGAAGCTTGCCTATGGACGCAATACCGCACGTGGGTAATGGAGCACATCACGATCGTTGAAGCTATAGGCACGTTTGATTTAGTTTTACCTTCGGGTTTAGTATCGTCATTAAACGATTGTCATTACGCACCTTCCATTGTTAGGGGTGTCGTTTCGCTTCCTTGTTAAAAGATATTGGTTTCGTTCATACATTTCTCGATTATGGAATTTCATTTCTTTAAATGATGTTTTTACTTTAATGTTATTCCAAAGAATGGTGTGTTTGAAATTGATTTGCATGATAATGTTGTTGATAAAAATAATTTCATCTTTAGCATCAATAATAAAAGAATCAAAGGTGATTTGGATTCTTCATTTCTATGGCATTGTAGACTTGCTCATATAGGCAAGAAACGCATGCAACAACTGCAACACGATGGGCTTTTGCAAGATATCAATGATGAATCATTTGATAAATGCGAATCTTGCATATCCGGGAAGATGACCAAGAAACCTTTACAAATAGTTTAGAAAGGGCTTCGATCTTCTTGGTGTGATACATACTGACGTATGTGGACCACTAAGACATGTGTCAAGAAAGGGTGCTAGCTACTTCTTAACCTTTACTGATGATTTCTGTAATACCTGAATTTCTAAAATTCACAAAAAGACCAAAATACCCTTATGATCAAAAGTAAGAATAATTAAATAAACAGAATACCAGATGAGCTATGTAAATTCAGAAAACTTATAAGAAATATCATATATGATCCAAATAAATCTTGAATGACTATGTAAAGTTAATTTTATAGTTTATGATTTTGTAAAAATTCATTTTGTATTTTTATTTAAATAACCGAATATATTTAATAGTTTTATAAAAGAATTTAATTAATAAAAGCCCAATAAAAATTTATATTATTAAGAGTCCATTTATTTTAAGTCCAATGCATTATTAAGCCCACAAGAAAAATAGTAACTCAAGTATATATACAAAAATTCGGTTCCCATAATCCCTAATAACCGATTAAACACAAACCGACACCCAAAACCCTAAACAAATCGATTTCCAGTTTCCAGAGCTTGAGACCATTTTTCTTGGAGAAGATTGAAGGTAAAGAAGGTGGGAAAATAGTGTTCAAGTCCTAAGTTGCTGTGGTGATCGTGGTGAGTTTTTAAGTCGATTAGGGTTTCGACAAGTGAGGTTTTGTGCTTCTTTTGTTCTAGCGATCCAAGCTCATTAAGGGTAAGTTCCTAATGTTGATTTCAGTCCTATAAGTCATATGGAACACATAAAATTATCCATGCATGTTTAATATGTCGTATGGAATTATTTGGAATCTAAAACCCTAAAAGCGTATACAAATAACGAATGAGCTTATAATAATTTTAAGACCATGATTCGATTTTTCCAGAAGCTATTATATGTTATAAGACCTGAATAAAATACGTATTTAGGAATTCGAAGCTTGTATGAATTGTTTTGAGTTTTATGGTTCGATTAAACATGGAAAAAGGAAGGTTTTTAAAAGGACCGATTAGGGTTTTGCATGAACTAGGGTTTCCTTGTAATCATTGAAAGTAATTAATGAAGTAGTAATGATGAGCTAATGATTGGTTAAAATTAGGTTTAGGGTTTGTATTTGAATTATGTCTTTTCGGTCCTAAATAAAAGATTTGGGTTGGTTTTGTAAATTATGAAACTTAAGGGTTATTTTTGGGAACAGTAAAATAACGGTTCTAAACGTATAAAAATAAGTGTGGGGGTTAAACATGTAATTTTGGATATTTAAAGGGCTATTCGAGTTGTATTTAATTTATTAGGGTACGTTTTGTAAATTCTAAAACCTTTGGGCCAAAATAGTAAAATTGATAAAGTAAGGTTAGATTGTGAAGATAAAGATGTCAAGGGTGTAATTTGAAATTCGAGCAATTATGGGTTCAACAAGTGTAAGTCGATTTTTGTAGACACGCATGAGTTTAAGTTAATTTCGGTTTGTTATCATTTACGTTCTAGGTTAAATTGGGAAATCATTAAAAGAAGTAATATGTGAATTTAATGCGTATTTAGTAGTATTTAAAGAGTATGGGAAACCCTAGAACCTAAATAGGAAGTTGGTGAATTAATGAGGAATACTCTAAAATGTTGTAATTTAAATCATCACTAAAATGAGAATATTCGACAACTTTAAAAGTATTAATACGATAAATCCGTTATAACATTGAAGATGCTAATAAATATTAAATAAATCATAATCCGTGTAGATTCGTTGGAGGAGACGCGACGTTACATCTTCGTATTCGCTCATTCGTTACTTTTCTCTCAATTGCTTTAAGGTACGGATATTCATCTTACCTTAAGACACTTATGTTATCGTACATACATTCGACCTTCTTACTAAAGGTTGCTTCGATGTTCTTTCGTTAGTCTTTCCATTTTACTTATTAGGATTTCCAATGCCATTGCTATGAACCCTTTCCGATTGTGTGATTTGTTGCTTATCCGAACTTATGCTTTATGGAACCATGCGATATCCGATTTGAACTTTATGTTAGGAAGACTTTGATATGTGTGCGATGAACCTTATTATATTTGAATATGAACCTTATGATATGAGATATTGATATGTTCCTTCTTGAACCATGTGTTTGAATAAGACTTACGTTATAATTGAACTTTTGTCCGACCGAGTTAGTTTGACACCCGAGCCAAATATTTCACTAGTCATGGGGTTCCATGTCCGTATCGATGATGCACCTCGATATGACTCTAGGGCGATAAAGTGATGTTCGCCACGCCCCTTTTCATTATCGATTATGAGCTCGATATATATTGTATGGCCACTATTTGTCGCAGGGCGTATGGATGCATCCTAGATCCGATCTGTTATCCGATATGATTTGTCGGTGAATGATGTCGTGCAATACGCGCCTTCACAACTTCGGGAGCTAGCTACTCCAAATTATTTTCCGAGATTATTTCTATATATGTATGATGTTTCTGATATGATATGTTCTGGGCTCGAGGTAGTTAACTAAATCTGTATTTGTTAATTCTATGTTAAGTTCTGATTATGATTTGGTATGTTCAAGTGTTTATGATTATGTGCAAGGCTTATTATATGTTATTATATGTGGTTATGCTTTTGTATGTTTATGTGACTACCGTCTGCTATGCTAAGATATGATTAATATGTTAAAATATGATTCGCATGCTGTCATCTGATATTATGTTAGTTTATCGTTATATGGATTCGTTAATCTGTGAGATGAATGTGCTAGTATGAAAGTGGGTATTCTATAAGTTTAGTATGTATAATTTGATTTGTTAATTTTGGGAACTTTGTTTATACGTTAGTGTTTTATTGCCTATGTGACCTGCCATGTTAAGTTCTGCTTATGCTAATATTTGATCTGGGAAATGATTCAATTTATGATGCCTGGTCTGTTAACTTGATAATTGCTATGCTATGTCTTTTGCTTATTTAGTTATAGTTTGTCTACTATGTTTCTATTTGTTTGTGAGACTGCCATGTTTTGGACTGCTATTTCCGCTGCTGCTTTAATGTTTTAAATGTGTTAAGTGAAGGTTAATTATTTGTTGAATGCTATGTTTAATTGTTGGTAACTGTTTTTGTTAGTCTTGGACTCTTCGTTTGGTTTATGTGTAATCTATTTGCTCTTGATATGCTAAGTGTTTGGTTGTTCTGATGTGTTTGTGTTTGTGTCATTAATGTGCTATGAGATGTTTAACTTGTTATGTGGTTGGTTGGATTTCTGTATGTTTGAGTTCCGCAGAATCCTAAAAGATCCTTTGTCGTTATTTCATTTTATTTTCGTTATTCGCATATTTGTTCTGTTTTAGTTTTTTTTTTGTTTCTGTTATATCTGTTCACTGGGCTTTGTAAGCTCAGCCGCACTTTTCTTTTCCTGCGGCAGGTATTAAGCGTTCAAGATAAGCTTATGGGATAGCTGATCTGGGTTGAGAGTAGAGACGAGAGCGAGATTCGATATTAGAGATCTTAGATTTATTTTGAAGTTTAGTTATTTATGTTTTCTCTTGAATATTTTTGTAAGGTTTTCGCTATTGTATAGTATTTAAAGTTCTGATATGAAACCGTATTGTGATATCTTTACCCTTGTCGGGTTGGGGTGTTACAATTTCAGTCGTTATGGTTATGTTTATTTACTTAAACATAAACATGAAGTCTTTGAAACATTTAAGGTTTTTAAGAGTGAAGTAGAACTGCAACTAGGAAAGAAGATTAAAGCTCTTCGATCTGATAGAGGTGGTGAATATTTAAGCCAAGAGTTTAAAGATTATCTAGTCGAGTGTGGTATTGTCCAAGAACTCACATCTCCTTATACTCCACAACAAAATGGTGTATCCGAGAGAAGGAATCGACGTTGCTAGACATGGTGCGATCAATGTTTAATCTTACGACTCTTCCCTTATCATTTTGGGATTATGCTTTGAAATCATTGTCGCATATTGAATATGGTTCCAACTAAGAAGGTTGATAAGACTCCTTATGAAGTGTGGTATGGGAAACCTCCCAACTTGTCTTACTTAAAGGTGCAGGGTTGTGAGGCGTTTGTTAAACGTGACTCTGGCGATAAGTCGCAACAAAGATCATTAAGTGTGTCTTAAATAGGATACCCAAAGGAAACGATGGGTTACTACTTCTACTTTCCACCTAAAAACAAAGTAATTGTTGCTAGGTATGGAGACTTTCTTGAAAAGGATCTCATATCTCATGAATTCGATGGGAGAGTTTATGATCCGGAAGATGATCAAGAAGATACAACACCTTCTCGAAACACTAGCCAACCTCAAGTAGAACACGAAAGTCCGGGCGTTCCACCGAGATTGAAGTGATTCCCATTCGTAGATCCGCAAGGACTACGCGTGCACTGGCGTCTATGTCTCAACGTAGAAGGCGAGGAAAATATGTTAGGGGATCTTGGTGAACTCGCTAACTATAAAGCTGCCATGATGAGTCCCGAAAAGGAAAAATGGCGAGTTGCAATGAATGGGAAATGCAATCCATGAAAGACAACGAAGTCTCGGATAGAGGTTGACTTACCTCCAAATGCTAAGGTAGTTGGAAGTAAGTGGCTCTTTAAGATAAAGACCGACATGGATGGCAATGCACACACCTATAAAGCTCGTCTTGTAGCTCAAGGTTATACTCAAACCTATGCGGTAGACTACGAGGAGACATTTTCTCCTGTAGCGGACATTAGAGCTATTAGGATTCTTATAGCCATAGCTGCGTACTATGACTATGAGATATGGCAAATGGATGTCAAAGCCTTCTTAAACGGTCGCCTAGATGAGGACATCTATATGGCGCGACTGAAGGGTTTGTGAATCCAAAGTTTCAAGCGTGTATGCAAACTTCAAAGATCTATTTATGGGTTGAAGTAAGCATCAAGGCAATGGAACAAGAAGTTTGATGAAGAAATCAAGAAATTTGGTTTCACTCAAAATCTTGATGAGCCATGTGTGTATCACAAAGCTAGTGGGAGTAATGTTATTTTCCTTGTCTTATATGTCGATGACATATTGATCATGGGAAAAGACATTCCAAGTATGCAAGATGTAAAGTCTTATCTTGAGAGTGCTTTTCTATGAAGGACTTAGGGAAGCAAGATTTATTCGGGAATCAAGATCTACAGAGATAGATCAAGGCGGTTAATTGGACTAAGCCAAAGTGCTTACATTGATAAAATATCAAGAGATTTAGTATGCAAAATTCCAAGAAGGGATATTTGCCGATGCAAGTTGAACATGGCTTAAGTAATAAACTATGCGCCAACACTGCTTTGAGGTGGAATACATGAGGAAAGTTCCTTATGCTTGGTACCGTAGGATCTATCATGTATCCGTGAGATGTACAAGGCACGATGTGGCGTTTGCACGTAACATTACCGGTCGGTATCAACGTAACCTGTGTGAAACATCGGCAGTGTTAAGAACATTCTTAAGTATCTAAGGGCTACTAAAGAAATGTTTCTAGTGTATGGAGGAAATCGGATGCGTAACTTGATGTTCTGTGTTTTTGCGATGCATCATTCCAAACCGATAAAGATGATCTGAAGTCTCGACGGGTTATGTCTTTGTCATTAATGGAGGAGCAGATTGTTGGAAGAGCAAGAAGCAAACAACGTTGCGATGTCTATTACTGAAAGTCGAGTACATAGTCGCTTGAAGCTGCGATGGAAGTTGTTTGATTAGGAAATTCATTTCGGGACTCGGAGTAATGCCCTCAATCGAATTACCTTTAAATGTGTATTGTGACAACTCTCTGCAATAACATTTGCCAATGAGCCCGGAGTCATGAAGGCGCCGGACATTTTCCTCGTCGATATCACTATGTTCGAGAACAAGTTGACATAGGTGAAATCAATCTACTCAAAGTTCATACAGATGAAAATCTAGTCGATCCCTTTACGAAGCCTTTGCCAAAAGATAAACTTCATCGACCTGGCGATGGGATAGGACTTCGTTTAGCTAGTAGTTTCATGCGAGATCCGTGATTAGTATTTGGATAAAGGATGTTATGAACAAATATTACTTTAATGAAATAAAATAGTTGTTTATGTTTATTTTCATTTTCTTAATATTATATCCTATATTTGCATGTTTAATCCGTGAGTAACTTATGTTATTCTAAATAGTCCGTTGTTGATCAATGATGTGGGAATGTCATTGAATTAAGACAAATCGAGTTTTGGTAGAATATACTTTTAAAGTATATTGATGTGTGGGACATACCAGATTCACATGATATTCAATGAATTGAATATAGGACTCATCCCAACTTTACATGATGATACTTTTGGATTTTATCATTAAGTATATCATGAAGTGTTTATCCTCGGACTTGAGATACCGGATAAGCGATATGAATGTAGTGCATTTATGTAAGATAGTCTAACGCTATCCGTGAATCGGTAGTTATAAGGGCTATTTTGAAGTGTTGCAAAATTCATGAGTTATGTTTGTAGTCAAGAGAATTTGTTCCTTTGAATTTGTTTCAAAGTATAATACTATATTTGGGCCCTCATAGGGTTGACAAGATGTTTGTATGGCCATACCCAAGATCTATCCGGAATACGTTCGATGATTTGGTAATCTTGTTCAATCATATACATCGAGAAATGAATATTAACTTATGAAATGACTTGATCCATATTCATAGTTAATGTAGTATTAGCAACAAAAGGATAAGTAAAATGATGAATCATTAAATGGTTTTCCAGAGACCATGCTCGATTCGATCCGGGGCGTTGGCGTGTGAAAGCTAGACTAACCAATGTCATTACTATATTTAGTAATATCCAGTGGGAGTGAAAGGTTTTAATGGATATTTAAATAATAGTATGTCCGGATTCGAACTCGAGACTTCGGATTGCACACATTACGATGAGAATTGATGTACATAATTAATATAAATAAAACGTTATTGTTATTAATTATTAATCACTAAATAAAACATAACGATAGTTAAATAATTAACGAGGTTTGGTTAACGGTCGTTAAATATTAACTAGAAGGACTAAGAATGAAATTAGAAGTCGGAAGGTTCTAGAATTCCTTTTGGAAGCCTTGGCGATCGGTGGGGATTGCAAACCCAATCCTACACTAACTTGGTCACCAAGATAAGTTACCTATAAATACAATTCATTGTATTCATTCATAACCTAATCTTGGATCACCAATAACCTAATTTCTTCTCCTTCTCCTCTCCTCTTTGTGTGGCCGGTCGAAACTCCCAACCCCAAGGGATTTCGATTTTGTCTTAGCTCAAAGATAAAGTGTTTGGTTTATTAGTGATTCAAGGAACTAGCTTCTCCACATCAAATCGCTATTAGTACGTGTGTACAAGAACGAAGAACAAGCACACTTGAGCTTGTAATCCTTGGTGGTCGATTTTTTGGGTTGGACGATTTTGTATAAACCCTAATTTAGGGTTTTGGGTTTTGTTACTTGATCACATAATCGTTTGATTGCTTGAATTGCTAAAAGGTACGCACTTTCTTGTTTGGTTAATTAATTACATATATTATTCCTATAGTCTTCCGCTGCTTGCTTTGATGATGTATTTGTTTTATGTATAATTTTTATGAGTATAAAATTCCAACAAATAGAAGCTAGACTCCACACTTTTTCCAAAAAGTTGCAAACACCAAAGACATGAACATAATACCGAGATTAGAGCGGGCCAATTATGAGGAAATTTCACATGGGTTGCTCTTTCCTGTGTTTATTGGGTTATCGTCGAATGGGCTATATGTATGAAGTCATGTCATTCAATGGCCCATAAATGCATTTACCACAGGCAATTTGTTAAGAAAATGAGTAAAGTATTTTTATAACTGATTGACATCATAAGAACATCTACATGACAATATATTAAATGTTAGCAATTAGAAAATTCCATAGTGAAGTATCGGTCACCCCAAATATAATCTAGCATAAGTTAGCTCATAGACATTACGTTATTTACTAGTTATTTAGTTAGTTATATAGTTTAGAGTAACACCGTGGAGGAAGGACGGTCGTAACCCCTTGTATGCACGATTCACAATCCAAGGAGGACGTTTATTGTGTAACTATAAATACCCTCTACCTCCCAAGGTAGAGGGTTGGACCTTTCAATCTAACCTTCTTTCTTTTGTTACTTTCTCTCTCTAGAAAGGCTCCCACACTACTTTCTCTCTCTAAACTCTCTTGCCTAATTCGTTCCATATATTGAATGTATTATGTGTTTGTGAAATCCAATATCTTACAATTGGTATCAAGAGCCATAGTTTGATCACTCATCTTTCATGTTCTTTGTTTTGGTGGATTTCATAAGGTTTTTGGGGTATTAAGTTTTTAGGAGAGTTTGAATCATTTGGACAAATTCTAGTGTTAAAGTTTCAATTTTGCTTGTACTTTTGTGTTTAGGATCATCATATGTGTTTAGGTTTTGAATTAGAAAGCTTAAATCATTGTGGTTTGGTCGCTTTTGATTGATAAAGTGGGTATTTGTGAAAAGTGTACAAAGCGAGTTGAGACTCATAGTTGAGTTTCTTGGATGCGAGTTGCTTCTTCATTTGAAGCGAGTTGGTATAAGCGACTTGGCTACTTAGCGAGTTGACTATTTATGCGACTTGTTTCTTTAAGCGAGTTGATTGCGTAGCGAGTTGATACTAAAGAGAGTTGCCTATGCGACTTGTCCAGATTCAACGTATCTAAAGAGAGTTGCCTATGCGAGTTGCTTAAGCGAGTTGCCTATGCGAGTTGTGTTTTATGCGACTTGTCTATTAAGCGAGTTGTCTGTTTATGCGAGTTGTGTTTCATGCGACTTGTCTATTAAGCGAGTTGTCATCTTATGCGAGTTGAGCCTTAAACAAGTTGTCGTTTAAGCGAGTTGTCTTGGAAGCGAGTTGTCTTGGAAGCGAGTTGTCCTGGATGCGAGTTGATTGAAGCGGTTTGACCAAAAGTTGACTTTTTACGGTAAAACTTCAAACGGCCATAACTTTTGAACCGTAACTCCGTTTTCAGCGAAATACCAGTCAAAACGAGCGGAACAGGCTGAATATGGTGAGGTTTCAACACGAAGTCGTGAAAAGAATTTTTTGAGCCCCAAATCGCCTCCGGAAGGAAGTTATTGAGCTTTTTAAGTTTTTGGACCAAAATTTCTCCGTTAAATCGTGCATCAACCAATCCAAATCTTAACCAAACAACATCTCTGATAATCCTACAAACAATCATAAGTCCTAACACACGATTGTCTATAATTGTGACAATCCATCAGTCATCTTAACACGTTCCATTGCTCATTGCTTAACGGTTTGGTCTTGATTTTAGTAAAATCCCGCGAAAGATTCTATTTCTCGGTTTAAATCATAGACTTGTAAAATCCGTGGATTCATCAACATCATGTCTTACACTCGATTCAATGATTTGAAGTAATCAAACTGTATGATGTTGTTGACAACCATGAGAATATTAGCTATCTTGAACGGTTACAGATGATGGAATCAATCAATGATGATTTGAGTTCTTCATGCTCGAGTCCAATGAGAAAGATTTGCACTGTTTAGACTACAAAATGCCATGCAAAAGGAAAGTAGCATTGAACCTTATCAAAAACTTCACTCACATCTCATGTTACTCACAACAGAATGGAGCGAGCATGCAATGCCCTTTTCCATCAAGATTTATCCACATTAACGGAACATTACTATTGAACTTAGAACAATTGGAACAAGAACTTGATAAAGAAAAGGTTCAAAAGGATAGTTCCAGTCTTTGCATCGCAAGTGATCAACAACCAATTACAATCATTTATCGTGGGGAATTTACATCGATTATGATCAAGACATGACCGAAATGTCTTTCAAGAGATACACTGGAATGGAAATTAGCGTGTGCATAGAGACACTTATCCATCTCATGGATAATGTGGAGAAGTACATTGAGGAAGTTACTCGAAAGATGAAAATGTGGATGAGAGTCAGTGCGGTTGAGAGATAGTTGTGATGAGACGGGTAATGTATCGCTTGAAAGATCGGGTGTTCTTTGAATGCGATTAAGAGACAACAAAGAATGATGTAACCGCGATTCAAGAACTCGGTCGAGACAAGATGTGGATACGTAAATCGGAAGGGTGAATGAATGTCGAGTGCAATCAAGAGATTGTAGCGTTGAGTCGGGTGAAGCAACAGATGTTGGATCGATTAACACCGAATCTGAGGCTCGAGATACAAATAAGCTTGAAATAGCCGAGAGTTCGATGACTCTTGTTACACATGATGTGGATGCAAATATCGGATCGACAAATGAACATGTGTCATATGATGAGGTACCCTTAAGCTGCTCAACATAGTGCATCCGCTAATGTACCTAAACAATCGATCTTATTGTCGAACATGATTCGATAAATGTTCTTTGGTTGAGGTGAGTCCGAGATTAAGTGTTTCAAAAAAAGATATGGTTGGTAAAAAGGCTTTTGATGAACTTTCAAACAAATTCTCAAATCTTGAAAACATTGCATTTCACTTGAAATTGCAATCTGAGTCAAAAGAAAGTTTTCAACTTAACAAACCATGTAAAATCCAAAACTTTCGAATTCGTGAACTTTTGAAATAAACGATTTAAAAGCTCAGCTTCAAGCAAAAAACTCGACTATCAACAACTTGAAGAAACATATTTCTGATATGCATGTGAAAAGTAATTTGGTTACAAGTAATTCTGATGTTAATGCTTTTGATGATATTCAAATGAGAAATGATGAATTAGCGGTTTGTGTGGCCAAATTACTAAAGGAAAATGAGTCTTTGAGAAAGCATTGCATAGAACTAAGTGACTCTGTCAAAGAAGCTAGAACTAACTCAACAGAACAAACAAACTCTTTGATAGGAAAATTGATGATCTCAAAGCTCAACTTCGTGAAAAGAGTTTCGCTATTGTTGCCCTAAAAATGAGCTTAGGAAAACTGTAGGAAAAGTGTGAACACTAAGTTTACAAAACCATCAACCTTGGGAAACCGGTTTCTCATCCCATTAGAAACAGTCCGTTGTTAAGCGACCAACTGCGTTTATATGTGAAAGACAAAAATTTCAAAACACGGTTTGCCTCCCAAGTTGATGAGAAACAAGTTTTGTCAAAACCAGTCACTTCACCTGAGTAACCTAAGAATAAGGCTTCTAGCTCCGTTAAACCTCAACATGTAGCCACTTCTACTCCCAGCACCTCTAGGATTAGTTCGAAAACAGTGTCAAAACCAAGCATTAAAACCCAGAATTCATATGATATGAATGACTTGTGGAAGAACTATTTTCTAGAAAAAGCTAGAAAAAAGGCACATATTCGAAAAGACGGAATTTTAGGTGCAAGACCTAGGGTGATGCATTCCACGAGATTTCAAGGCACTACTAGTAGTTATATGAAAAAGAATGCTAAGCATGTAGAAAATGAACCTAGAATTTCTGAGTCTTTTCCGAATAAGAAACATTTTCCTAATTCACGTCCTAAGGTACAATCCACTAAGGCTACTAACATGGCTAAGGTTCAACATGTTATGAAGCAAAACAAACCTAAAACTTCACCTAGATGGATCCCAATGCTAAATCTTTGGAAACTAGGAATAAGGATAAGTCTTCCACTATGCGGAAGAAGCGACAATCCTAGACCTTGCCATAAGTGGATTTAAATGCGGTAAAATGTTTAAGGATGTTGGACTTAGGTGGATGCCTACTAGGAAAAACATTTCGATGACAAAATCAAGGTGACCGTGAAACCCCAAAGGGTTTGGATACTAATGTCACTAACCAATATATATGCAATCAAGCTTGTAATGTTAGTGCGGTAGTCCTTACTACTGCTGAGATACTTGATCCTTCAATACATGGTGGTTTAAAGTATGGATAACACAAGGATTGATATCTCATAACTCACGGGTTCAAGTAACTCAATCTTGATACTCTTTCGGCTATGACGCCTGCTCACATCAGTTTAGGCCTCGTTCGTCATCACTATGGCGTGCAGAGATAACTCTTCATGCCCGTGCCTCAAAGAAAAGAAAGGTGTACGCTTCAAAGGCGCTTTATCTTCGTAAGAAGAGAAATCTTCATATTTATGACCATTCTCATCGACATTCTTCATCAACATACTTGTTTCTCCCATGCTCATTCGGTCATCAAGTGGATCTACGCTCATTGGTGTACACTCTTATTCACTTGTTTAATCAAAATGGCAACTTCGGATGCAATCTTTGAGGGGGAGAAGTGTGAATATACTACATGATGATGGATGTTTGACTAATGGTCATACGACTTAATTTTTGATGACGATGACTCCCCTCCAACACCTAATGCTTCACTTACTAAGGATAACTGGGATTCATTGTTTTGATTTTTGATGACTCTCCTCCAACGCCTAATGCTTCACTTACTAAGGATAACTGGGATTCATTGTTTTGATTTTCAAAGATATGTTTGATGAATACTTCCAACCTCTGACGAATGTTGATCATCCAGCTTCTGAAGCTCATGCTCCGGTTTCTACTGACTCAACTAGTTCATCATCTAAGAAGTACTTCTCAGAATTCTCAAGAAACCTTATCTCCAGTTACTTCACAAGGCGTTGATAATGACTATCATGAAATTGTAGTTGCATTACTGAATAATGATCTGCTCTTTGGTATTCCTTTGCCAAATCTTCACGGATTATTGTTCATGAATAATGATCCGCTCTTTGGTATTCCTTTGCCAAATCTTCACGGATTATTGTTCCTCTCATTGTGCACGCTATAAATCAACCACATGAACATTAAGGAAAATGACTACCTCGTCCGCTAGAAGACATTTTTGGACATTTTTGGTAAATCTTCCAGATCAGCTTCTACATGTATACCTTGAGGAAGAAAGCATTGATGTTGAGGAATCATTTGCTCCAGTTCATTCGGTGGGTCAATGTTCATCCGATTGTATGTTTATTCAAGTGTTGGACATTTGACACAAGTTGATTACTTCGAAATTACTCTTTTATCACTTATTTGAGGTTGAAGTTGACATTCACAAACACGTGTTCTTATTTGATAACTTGCTCGGGCTTATGAATTTGAGTTGAAGTCTTGGGTTATCTAGTTACCAGCAGTCGAGGTGGACGGTTGAAGACCTGGTTAACTATCACTATTAGGAGTTACTTTATTTTACTCAGTGTCACACGCATATGACGGTGTGGATAATCGCAAGAGGTGTTAATGTCTCATACTTTGCTTGAGTAGTGAGTACTTAGAAATTTGCTTGAAGCATAAATTCTCAACACCGTTCTTCCATTATTAAGTGCAAGCTTAAGATACAAATGTGGAATTTGACTTGGTTTCAAGTTTGGTATATCGGGTATTCTTCTTACGTGGTTACTTCAAATTGTCTACATATGGGTTGATAAAGATAGTCGAGAGAGTTTCCGTTGGAGTTGATTCTCACAGGATTCATTTGGGCTATTTGAGTTCTTCTCACAAGATTTCGAGTTTTGGGTATATTATGTTTCTTGAATCTGAGGTATCAAAACCGGCAAGGGGAAGGAGACGTACATCTAAAGGCACAACGAGTACACATGATGAACTTAACACTTCTACCGATTGAAGTTATCCCGGAAAGTCAATGGTCATATCCGTAGAGCAACTCGGTGTTTATCTCGCACCTTTGGTGTATTATTCCAACTAATTGGGGAAATGGTCTCGGAGACTTTTGGTATGTGTTACTTGAAGATTCATTAGAAGAAATGTGAAAAGAATATTTGGTTCATGAGATGATATTGCATATCGACATCTTCTATATGATTTATGATAAAGTGCTTCCGGTTAGTGCTTCATGTACACAATGTAATGATGATTCGATGAGATCGCAACGATCGGGAGAGATATGTGTACATCGTGGTCGAACAACATATTCACATGATCGAGCTTAATTAGTTATTCTAGAGTTGACATCCGCAGAGGAGATCGTGATTCAACCGATTAGTGTGATGTGGTTGTCTCTACTCCGTTGGGTACTTGTGCACATTATGGGCTAATTGGTTATATGGAAGATAACCGGAATGCATTTGGTAATATGAAGATGTTGATGTATTGTTCCCAGAATATGACAACCGGTCAATCTCGAAGAGTAATGTGTACATCGGGACGCACAATGCAGAGTTCATGTGATCGGACTTCATCACTATTCGGATTTGACATCCATTGAGACGATCAATGTTTCAACTTGTTACTTTGGTGTTCTCATGTTCTTGGGTCTTGAGCTTCATTCAATGAGACCGTTTTGTTCATTTCTACTTCTTGGAGATATGGTCTTTGTTCTTAGTTTGTCGGTTTGGGGAAGCTACCAAAGTCTCACTTCGATGGCTCAAGTTCGACGACGATTCAAGAGCCTCAAAAGATTTGGTGGTGAAAGTTTAAGAGATGATGACTTCTATCCTCTACAAAGTGCTAAATGATTTCCTTATCTCGGTACTCGTATCATCATCTTCTTAAACTATTTCTCTATCTTTGTAAATATTTTCAAAACCAAATAGAAAAATATAAAATCAACAAAAAACCCATTAAAAAAAATCAGAAAATTTTGAAAATGACAAAAAATATTGTTTTCTCAAGACATGTCTTTTGGTATCGATAACATCTACGGTCTTAGAAATGTCATTCAATAATGGCACGGACTTTAGATGAAGTTCAATGTAAGGTATAAATATTCTTTTCTAATCATGTCTAAAAAATAAAAAATAAAAATGGCTTGCGATTCGTTAGATCAGAACTGTGCTTTATACTATGGCTTGCTACTATTTACGATAGCAACCCGCTCTTCAAAGAGGAAAGTCTTTGCGCTAAACCAATTTTCAAATATTTCGCACTTATCCTAAAACAAAATAAGGAAAGTATGTCAAGGATTTGTTCCCACACAAATGTTTTTCCGTCTAAAATTCTTGAGAAAAATATTTGTTGTATTCAAAAATTGGTGGAAAATGAGTTGCTTGTAAATCAATCGGTTTGAGTTTTCGTAAAATTGAAAACTCAATCAATGACTTCAGCTTTTAACCTTTTCGGAAAATGAGTCATTGATTGAGGGGAGAATGTTTTTAAATTTACATCATCTAACGGGCTTTCTTAATTATCCTAATATGCTTAATTAAAATGATGTTAACCTATGTTGAAGGACTAGGTGCCTAGGATATGATTGTTAGGATTAGATGATTATAGTTTGATGAAACACATTATTCCCATACCTTTTATGATCCGATTGATATGTTGAATTGACTATTATTAGTCGATTGTTTGGGTGATGTCGACCACCATATATCTCGTATGTGTGTTCACTAACGTATGCGGTATATTGGTTATAAGAATGTTCCCGATCCGGATCCCACAATTGAAGATGATTGGATGCCGAAAGGAAAGGGTAACTATATCTTGGGTTGACAAATGAAGAAACGGAGCTTAATTGGACTTCTATGGAGAGTTGGCATAAATGCAACGTAAGAGGTCTCACTGCGCATCGCCAGATGGTTTTCTTCTAAGTGATTGAAGAAACGGAGCTTAATTAGACCTCAGTTGGCATTCAAAATGCAACGTAAGAAGAAGTCTCACTGCATCAGCAGATGGTTTTTCTTCCAAACCCTACAGCAACAACAACAGAAGCTTCTCAACCACTAATGTATCTTTGTGCAGGACAAGTAGTGAATGATACCATTTTTCTAAAACTTTGAATAAAATTGTTTTTGAAAATGGAAAAATATTGTTTTGAAAATAAATTGGATTAAATTTTGTAAATCACCGGACTTCTTTTTATCAAAACCAAAGTCACTCAATTATTGACTTCTGTCATGGATTGAGGGGGAGAGTGATTTAAAATAAAATATTTTCAAACGATATTTCTTCATAAAAAGTCCGTTTTGTACAGCTAAAAGTGGTGATCTAAAGATTTAATGTTATGTCATGGTATGATTTTTCTTTTGAATCAAGGTCTTTCAAAATGAATTTTTTTTCATTCTTGTTTGATTGTGAAATTGTTTTATTTTACTAAAAGATCTCTTAAAACAACCATACCGATACTAACAATCTTTAATGTCTTAAATGGTCCTTATCATCATTTTCAAAATCAAATCTTGCCACGTCTTTCCCATAAATTTTCTAAATGATTTAAATCTTTTGGGATCACAAATCTCAAATGGTTTGAAATTTTTGATCGTGGGAGAGATCGTGATTTAAATCTCAAATCTGTTTTAATGGAATTAATTTTAGTCCTTCAAAGGCACTCCTGCCTCCATGTGCCAAACGATTTCAAATACACAATGCACATGTTGAGGAGGAGGATTTATCCAAAAACCAGATGAGTTTTTAAAACAGGCACATTTTCTCCCATGTTTTCTAAACCTTATTAAATCGCTTGGGATCTAAAATCTCAAAGGGTTTGATATTTTTGATCGGGGGAGAATTTGTGATTTAATAATGAAATTTGATAAAAGGTGATCGTTGTGATTTAATTGTGCAGGCTGCTCTCTCATATGTGCTAAACGTTTTCGAATCTCGAAGCACATATTGAGGGGGAGCATAACTATCAAGGTACAAAAGTTTTGTAAAGAGACTTATAAAGTACCTTGATTGAGTTTTAAAATGGTTTCTTAATGGCACTTGTGATCGTGGATGTGCTTCAAAAGAACTCTTTCCTCTATGTGATAAAATGATTTCAAACATCCTATGCACATATTGAGGGAGAGAATTTACCAAATAAAATCAAATGGCTTTTTCTAAGGAAATTGTGATCAAGAAATTATTTCAAAGAACTCTTGCCTGCATGTGCTAAACAATTTAAAAATCATATGCACATGTTGAGGGGGAGCATTTCTAAATGATCAAAACTATTAAGGTACAAAATGCTTTGATTTTATATCACAAGTACCTTGATTGTTTTTCCAAATGACTTTTCAATTGGTTTTAAGGAAGAATGAACTGTACCAAAAGACCGACTAATTTACTTTATGCATGGTGTTATAAGGATGGTTAGGTTAGGTATTTGCTCCACGATCCGCCGTAACCGGAGGGATCTACCAGGACAATCCACTAGATAGTGTAGAGTCCTTAGGTATATTGAAAAAGGAGAAAATGTGAATATGGGAAGAGTCTGCCGATCGAGACCGAGCTAGTCTTGGAATAAACCCAACAAGGTTCTAGTAATGAAGTCTCTGTAAGCAATGAAGGGTTGAAGAATGAAAAGAAATGAATGTGAAAGGGTGAAAAGAAATAGCCTCCAACAATTCAACCTTAGGGCGAACTGGATTCAATACATATGCTACTGGTGTTTACTAAGGTAACACTGGTATTGAAGACAAGACGTCATGGACCCAGTGACGACCGCACTAAACTTCCCAAACTACTCAAGTTCCTCTTAAAGGGCTTGTTTCATTCTCACGGGAACCGACATTATCTATCGATTTTCTCTTAGAGATTGTTGATATTGAAGAAGGAGACCCTCTCCCTAGTCTCCGGCATAGGAACCAAATGTGCACTATTGAGTCTAGAGCCAAGAGATCATCCACAATATCTCATTAGGACACTAAATTAATGAAGTCTTGCTGTTTCACACAATGTGGATAGTAAGAATATATTAAGAGTCCTACGCATTATCCTTGTGGTATTGCCAGAACATCCGAGTGATATGTCAAATATTCACAATGAAGATGGAAATCCTTCTAGAGCCAACATCATACAAGCTCTTGATGGGTGACATGTGAAATCTTGCAAAAGATCAAGCTTGTGACAAATGGATAGAAACAATGGGGCGATTCATTCTTGAATCAACCTTGGTCCAGGAAAAAGGATTGACGGATACCTTTGAAAAACCGGTCGTTGTGCTCAAAAACTCTTTTCTAGCACTTGATTGTGTATTATGTTTTCAAATTAAAAGGGTATTTATGATTGAAAATTGATTTTTCTTCTAAACCTTCGTCGTATTGAAAACTCTTTATCTTAAGCAATACACGATTGTTTTCAAATCATTTTCTATCAATCGGTAAATCTCAATTTGTTGGTTCACTCACTCCGTGTTGTCTTCTTTGAGACGTTCGGTTTGAGAACGGCTAGAACAGTGCGAAACCCCGTCAAGGAGATTCTTGAATTATACCGATCACAAAAGACTTGTAATCGATCAACGGGAACCGTGGGCGTGTACCTCAATTCAACGAAGTGATCAAAGACACGTTCGTGTGATTTATTGCTAACTATTGTTTGCGGTACATTTGACGGTTGCACCGATCGTAATTGAGAAGTCAATCCAAAGCCGCATGCTCACAGCATCCTCACTTAATTGAAGAAATCATGACTTGCGCTTATCTACATAATCTGGCTATGATATTTCTATACTACGCTTCTGCTACGCTGCTGCAAATATCTTGAACCAGTAAAAGCTTCCGCTACTCTGATGAAAGGATGTCATGATCCAAAATGTGTGAGCATGTCGGTCCGAAAGTCACAACTTCACATGTTGGCAACACAATAAAGGGTGATCCAGAGATTTACTGTGGCCGATGATCTCAAAGAAAGCTCGAAAATCATCAATGATGTGGATCAGTATAAAGACCTCCACTTAAAGAACAATGTTATCGGACTTTAAAGAATCACTGCTAAAGCACAAAGATGCAGATGTTGAAGAATTAAATGTCTACGAGCTCAAGACTAAAGATTAAATAGAATGCTAGGATTCGAAATGTAAAACATGGGGTGACCTCCTTGGGGAGATTGTTAGGAATTAGAAAATTCTATAGTGAAGTATCGGTCACCCCAAATATAATCTAGCATAAGTTAGCTCGAGACATTACGTTATTTACTAGTTATTTAGTTAGTTATATAGTTTAGAGTAACACCGTGGAGGAAGGACGGTCTTTACCCATCGTATGCCACGATCCACAATCAAGGAGGACGTTTATTGTGTAACTATAAATACCTCTACCTCCAAGGTAGAGGGTTGGACCTTCAATCTAATCTTCTTTCTTTTTTCTTTCTCAGAAAGGCCCACACTACTTTCTCTCTAAACTCTCTTGCCTAATTGCTCCATATATTGAATGTATTATGTGTTTGTGAAATCCAATATCTTACATTAAATTAGCTTTTAAATATTTAAAATAATAATTTTAATGAATTAATCTAAATTTATTATTAAATTTTTAAAATTTCCTCTTAAATATATAAACACACATATTTTATATTTAGCCCAACAATTTTCAACACAAACCAAAATTGATAACCCCATACCCAAAAAAAAAAAAAAAAAAAAAAAAAAAGTTACATAATTCTTAGTACTTTTCTAGCTCCTTGCCTTGTCGTTATTGAATGAATATCCTTTTTCTGCTTTCAAGAAAATGATAACAATCTTGAAGGACTTAAATATATCCAAAAGCTTGAACAAAAAGTCCAAATTCCCGTATATATTTTAGATGAGCAAATATACCAGTTGTAAAAATTCAAACTCATATCCAACCATTGAAATATTCAAACTTTGTTAACTAAAGGAAATATCATTAGCATCCATAAGTATAAAAGTCCAATATTCAAAAATCTATGTTGACAGCTGATAACAATATATCATTAGCATCCATAAGTATAAAAGTCCAATAAGCAAACAAAAGCACATAAAAAATAACACATTGCACAAGTGTTAACAAAAATGATCACTCTCATCATCTTGACAATCCTATGTACCAACTTATTCACCAATCCTGCTAACGGTGTTTCAACAATCACACTTGGCGACCAACTCAACATCTCATCTGAGCTCGTTTCTCCAGGTAACAACTTCACGCTAGGCTTCTTCACCATACCTGCGACAAGTTTTACTTATTTAGGAATTTGGTATACTAATGATGATCAGCCTAGGAGAGTATGGGTAGCTAACCCATCCATACCGATCAAATCAAATTCTAGCATCCTTATGATCAATCCCAATACTAGCAAACTGATCATATCTTCTAGAGGAACAACTCTAGTAAATATATCTGATAATTAATCTGGTCCTGATTCTAACTTGATTGCGTCTCTTGAAGACACTGGTAACTTTCAGTTGAGGAATGAAGCGGATAATAGTATTATCTGGCAGAGTTTTGATCATCCTACTATTATAGGACAACATAGGCATACTGAGATGAAAAAATCAATTTATTTATTTATTTATTTATTTATTTTATTTTATTTATTATTATTTTTTTTTTTAATTCTGAGATTTCTTCTCTAAATTTGCACAAAATAGTTCAAGGACTGAACTTGTTCTAGACTCATACAAATTATGCGGTTTGATACGGCTAGATTAATGGTCTAGTCGACGCTATGATTTTGTTACGAATACAATTTTCATTATATTTGCGGGAGCTTGTGGACTAATATTACTTTTGTTAATAAGCGTGAATTCCTTTGTTTGGCCCGGAATCTCGGGCAATTTTAGCACCACTGGATTTGAGCTCAGAAAAGGTTATTCAATCTCTTTTGAAGCTCCATCCGGATGGATCGGTAGAATCTGGGGTAGGACGGGTTGCAACTTTGATGTGTCGGGTAATGGGTCGTGCACAAGTGGCGATTGTGGCACGGGTGAAGTGGAGTGCAACGGAAAGGGATACAAATTACCTGCTACTATTGCGGAATTCAGTTTGAACCAATTTCAAGGCCAGGACTTTTATGATGTCAGTCTTGTTGACGGTTACAACTTGCCTATGCTTATTGAGCCGACCGGTGCATGGGTCAGGTTCTGGGTTACGAAGTTGTGCCAAGACGGGATGTATTGATGACTTGATTCAAAGGTGCCCGTCGGAATTGAGCAGTGGAGGCGGGTGTATGACTGCCTGCCAAGCGTTTGGCTCGCCTGAGTATTGTTGTGCCAGTTCGTTTGGATCACCAACAACGTGCAAGCCGACTGCATATGCTCAGTTGTTCAAGTCAGCTTGTCCTAGATCCTATAGTACCCCATACGATGACGATACTACAACATATATGTGTAGTGGTTCCGATTACACTATTAGATTTTGTCCCGCTTCTGATTCATTTTCAACTATGAAACTTGGTGGTCAACTCAAGTCCAATGATCAGCTTGTTTCCATCCTTGGGAATTTCACATTAGGGTTTTTTGATGAAGATTACAAGTACTTGGGAATTTGGTACACAAGTGACGTTGAATCCAAGAAAGTATGGGTAGCTAATCCAGACGACCCAATAGTGTCTGGCTCCATGGACCATGCCCTCTCTATTGATGCCAAAACCGGAAACTTGATAATAACTTCTGCAAGTAGCACTCTAATGCGCATTACTGATGTAGATGTTGGTCCAAACCCAAACCTAACTGCATCCTTGGAAGACAATGGTAATTTCCTGTTGATTAACGAAATTGATAAGAAGATTTTGTGGCAGAGTTTTGATCACCCAACCAACGTACTTTTACCGGGTATGAAGTTAGGTTATGACACAACCATTGGGAAGAATTGGACTCTCACTTCGTGGTTGAGTAAAGAAATCCCTAATTCGGGAACTTTTACTTTGAGTTTGGAACCCATTGAAGAGGCGTCTCAAAGATTGATAATTCGAAGACGAGGCCAACCGTACTGGACTAGTGGGAATCTAGATAGTCAAAGGTTTCAGTATTTGTTTGTATTGAACGGTCCACGTAGCCAATCTCGCTATAATCTCACTTCAGTTTACACAGATGAAGCACAATACTTTAGCTATGAGAGCAGTAATGTTGATTTACCCATGTGGATTTTGACACCAAAAGGGCAAATTAGAGATAGTGATAACTCTACTGTGTGGACCCCTGAGTTTTGTTATGGGTATGGTTCAAGTGACGGTTGTGTAAAAGAATCGAGATTGCCTCAATGTAGAAGAGAGGGTGATAACTTTAGTGAAAAGAATGGGGAATTTGATCCTGATAAGTCACAAAGTGTTACTGATGATAACTCAAGCTTAAGTATTAGTGATTGCTTTGTTAAGTGTTGGAATGATTGTAGTTGTGTTGGGTTTAATAGTAGTAATACCAATGGGACTGGCTGCGTTTTTTGGACAGGAAGCAATAGCTTTTTGGTTAATCCACGTGCCAACTCTACTTTAAAGTATGTAATCAACCAAAATCCAATCAGTCCTAGTACAGGTATAATACTTTAATGTTAAATTTCCAATGGTTTTGCTACCATTTGTACCTAGTTGAATCTAAACGAGCCAATATGCAGGAAACAAGCAGCAAAAAAGCAAAAAATGGCTATGGATACTTATTAGCATTGTTATTCCTTTGGTTTTCCTTTGTTTGGGGCTTTTATGGTGTATAAAGAAGAGAAAGCATAGACAAGAAGGTACAAAACTAGAAAAAATAATTTAGCGTATATTTGTCCTTTATGGTACTTTTGGTAAGTTGTGAATACTTGTTGTAGAACATGAGAGACGAAAAAGAGATGAACTTTTCCTTGGTGACGGATCGTGCGATCTGCGAATACAAGCTTTAAGGATATACACCATCTTGAAACAGGGCGATTGGGAAAGGAAACGATTTGCTAAACCAAAAGAAAATCCTAAATAATGCTAACAAACTTTAGATAAACCCAAACTTTTTCTTCTATCATGGACGAATTGGCTGGTCCAAAATTTCTCACTTGAAAATAAGCTCGGACAAGGTGGTTTTGGACCGGTGTACAAGGTAACTTACCTTTTTCTTTCACGCTATAAATAGAATGTTCTTGAGTTTTTCTCTCCAAGCCCCAAAAAATGATATCATGATATTACCAAACAGGGGAAACTAAGTGATGGACGAGAAATCGCAATCAAAAGGCTCTCAAGAACATCAGGGCAAGGACTTGTAGAATTCAAGAATGAACTGATACTCATAGCCAAACTCCAACACACAAATCTTGTTCGTGTTCTTGGGTGTTGTATTCACGGGGAAGAAAAGATGTTAATTTATGAATATATGCCCAACAAAAGCCTAGATTTCTTTGTTTTTGGTAAACATGTTTGTATAGTAAGTGCACAGAGTGGTGTTTTACTTCTTGATTTTTGTGATTTACTCTTTCATTGTGTCTTGCAGATGAAAACAGAAAGGCAAAGCTAGATTGGCCTAAAAGGTTTAACATCATTGAAGGAATAGCTCAAGGGTTGTTATACTTGCATAAATACTCAAGAATGCGAGTTATTCATAGAGACTTAAAAGCCAATAACATTCTTTTAGATGAGAGTTTAAATCCCAAAATTTCTGATTTTGGTATGGCAAGAATATTTAAGGAGAATGAGACAGGCGGTGACTAATGAGGTCGTTGGAACATAGTAAGTGATTCAGTTATACCTTTTCATTTTAAATTTCTATAAATGGTTTATATGTTGTCATGATCAATATCAGAATGAACTAAGATTTATTATTAACTTGTAGGAGAAAAGAATAAGATAATGAAAATGCAGAGAGTACCCTTTAAATAATTACTGTAGTTATTTGTAAGATTTTATACACCCTTATTTCTTGAAATGTAACATCATTGATGTTTTATACAGTGGCTATATGTCTCCGGAGTATGCGATGGAAGGGACTTTCTCCACCAAGTCTGATATCTTCAGCTTTGGAGTCTTAATCCTGGAAATCGTTAGTGGAAGAAGAAATAGTAGCTTCATTCATTTTGACCGGACTTTCAATCTTATTGAATTTGTAAGTCTACTTACGAAGTCACAATCCTATTCTCACATCTTTTACATGTTATATGCATATAGTTTCTATATTGCAGAGAAGAGTCTTATTTCGTTTGTTTCCATGTTTTGAATTTTTTGAATTTTTCCATGCACATGGAGTGCATGACATACGAGTTAACTTTTTCTTTATTTAGGCATGGGAGTTATGGCAACAAGGTAATACCATGGAGCTGAAAGACCCAACACTCGGAAATACTTGTGTGGTACAACAATTCTTGAGGACCATCCGTGTCGCCCTTCTATGTGTGCAAGAAAGTGCAACAGATAGACCAAAAACATCTGATATGATTTCAATGCTTCTCAATGACACCATGTCATTACCCACACCAAACAAACCAGCCTTCGTCATTGGCAGAGTGGATGCGAAGTCAACTTCGGTGAAAGTAAAGAAAGATTGCTCGTTGAATAATATGACCATCAACATGAGTGCGAGGTCGATAAAGTACACTAAAAGTGATACAACTGATATATGATTGTCAATTTTTGTATGATCTTAGTGAATTCTATAATTAGCTAGTGTATGGTTCTTTCTTAAATATTGTACCTGCTTCAAAAAGATTATGCAGTGGACTAATCTACCTAATATTAAGCACATCTTAAGGTGCAGCCTAATGGTAAGATGTCCTGATGTTTTCACAAGAGGATGTAAATCTGAGTCATAAACTGGTCCTCTTCGGATAACCTATACAGTATAATCCTCATCTGTTTACATTTCAATATCTCACTCATATTGAATCAATCAAACTCATGGGCCTTTTATCTACCGTTGCTATTATTAACAGTTACAAAGGGGTGTTTGGCATTGTGTTTTAAAAGTGTTTAAATTACTGAGGTTAATAAGAAACTTGATGGAAGTTATTCGTTTGGTGGTTTTAATAAAAAAAAGGGTGAAAGCTAAAAACACGCAACGTGATTTTTCAGAACAACCGATGTACGCAACGAATTTTGAAAATGACCATTGTACGCAATATATTTTCAAATTTAGAACAATGTCATAATATGACCGGTAACTAACAAGTTACCGGTCACAAACTTTCAAAAATGCGAATGGTCCCTGTGACTTGCGTTGACTTTCACAGTCATCCCGACTTTATTTTCGGTTAAAAAGTTTCGATAATGGTCCTTATGGTCATTAACTTCGATTTAGTCCGTTTTCCGTTTTCATCCGTTTTGTCGGTTTTCTTACGTTTTGTCCGTTTTCTTACGTTTTATCGGTTTTCATCCGTTTTGGCCCTTTTCTTGCATTTTGTCCGTTTTCTTACGTTTTGTCATTTTCTTTCGTTTTACTGTTTTCATCTGTTGTTTTACGTTTTGTTCGTTTTAAACGTTTTTATCGGTTTAATTCGTTTTGTCCGTTTTCTTACGTTTTGTCCGTTTTGTACTATTTCAACATGTTGAAAATTTTTCCATAAAGAAAAAATTCGGAAAAAATTTCCAAAAAGAATTGGAATTTTTCGCAATTTTGAAAAATAAATAGGAAAAAAAATTTCGAAAAAATTTGAAAAAATTAAAAATGTAAGTAAAAATTTCAAAAAAAATTTGAATAAAAAATATTTTTCAAATAATTTTTCTTTAAAAATATTTTCGAATATATATATTTTAAAAAATCTTAAAAAAAAAATTTGAATTTTTTTTTTCGAATATATATTTTTCAAAATTTTTCAAAATTTTTCAAAAAAAAAATTTGAAAAAAAAATATTTCAAAATTTTTCAAAAAAATATATATTTCAAATTTTTCAAAAAAATATATATTTCAAAAATATTTCAAAATTTTTCAAAAAAATATATATTCGAAAAAAAAAATTCAAAATTTTTTTTTAAGATTTAAAAAAAAATATATATATTCGAAAATTATTTTAAAAAAATTATTTGAAAAATATTTTTTTATTCAAAATTTTTTGAAATTTTTACTTACATTTTTAATTTTTTTCAAATTTTTTTCGAATTTTTTTTCCTATTTATTTTTCAAAATTGCCAAAAATCCAAATTTTTTTTTGGAAAATTTTTCCGATTTTTTTCTTTATGGAAAAATTTTCAACATGTTGAAATAGTACAAAACGTAAGAAAACGGACAAAACGTAAGAAAACGGACAAAAGCAATTAAAACCGATAAAACGTGGGAAAACGAACAAAACGTAAAACAACAGGATGAAAACGGGCAAAACGAAGAAAGCAGACAAAGCGTAAGAAAAGCGGATAAAAGCGGACGAAAATGTAAGAAAAGGGCCAAAACGGATGAAAACCGATAAAAGCGTAAGAAAACGGACAAACGTAAGAAAACCGACAAAAGCGAAAAACGGACTAAATCGAAAGTTAATGACCATAGGACCATTATCAAACTTTTAACCGAAAATAAAGTCAAGGATGACCGTGAAATGAACGCAAGTCACGGGGACCATTTCGCTCATTTTGAAAGTTTGTGACCGGTAACTTGTTAGTTACCGGTCATATTCGTACATTGTTCTAAATTTGAAAATATATTGCGTATAATGGTCATTTTCAAAATTGCTATGTACATCGCTTGTTCGAAAAATCACGTTGCGTGTTTTTAGCTTTCACCCTAAAAAAAATGGCACATTTACCATTAATGGATGTGGTCGTTGGGCAGATCAAGAAAACGAGCTTAAAACATAAAGCGACCTCCTGCAAATATCATTATTTGTAAAAAATAGTTATTTCAACCCAAACATGATGCATCTGCACACTTTGAAAGCTAAACATTACTGTATTATTTTGTATTTGCAGACTATTTCCTGATGGTGAAGACGGAAATGGGTCAGATAAACCGCATGCCCCTGTCCTCCCGTTTCACCCAAACATGACCATAAGAGTGTGCAAGAGCGTGCAGATGCTATGCAACAGTTTTTCCAGTTAAGGAGAAAGAAGAAAGAAAAGAGATCGGAAACCCAACTACCAAACTAATCACCCTCTTCTCGCTCCCCATCAAACACCATCATCATTAAAAATTTTTAGTAAAATGCACGATGCCTTTGGCATCATGTTCTTTTTTTATCATTAGTAACTTTTTGTACCTTTTTTGGTTTAATGGTTTTCAGTTTCGATTTATGGTTAACTGAACTGATTTTGCATGATTCAAACTAGGCTTTTTGATTATGGTACTTATATGAACATGTAACTGAATTTTTATGAACATGTAACTGAATTCATTCCGACGAGAAACTTCTCATTACATAATTCAAGATTCCTTATGAGCTTATGAACTTATCTATACTGTCAAAATCGAAATTTTTTTAAAGTAAATAGAATTCAATGATGTATCATATCATTCATATCATGCTTGATCTGTATCTGAACTCACATTGATTTTCTCCCAAAAGCCGTACTCCACCACAAGATTGAGATTGTCAATATGTTTGTGATATTGCGAGCAATCTGAGCACTGCATATAAATATCCATCCGTCAGGATAAAACAATACCTTTTCATTAAATTAGTCATAAATAATCACTTGTGAATTTTCATCTTAACCTATTTCATCTAATTTCACTATGTCAATGATAATTTATAAAAGTATTATTGGGTTTGTTGGCAACATAATCATATTGCAAATGTACAATAGCATGTCACGAGTGTAAAAAGAAAGAGATACCTGTACATAGACCAACCCTTTTTCATACGCTAATCTGTTAATGAGTCTTTGTGATCTTACGCCAGATGCATCACAGGTAAAATGCACTAAAAAGCTTCTCCTCGGAAGTTTGAGGTCAATAGTTGCTCCCTGCATGTTTGCAAGATCAGAAAAAGAACTGCTTTAGTCAAACATACTAAATTCGCCTACACAAAGAAAAGATCTGCCGCATAGAAAGTTTTGTTGCTGTAAAGTCTCTCTTTTCAAGAAAAATGAAACACGGATTAGCGAACAATAAACTAATTTTCTTCTCCTTTTCTTGCTAAGATGGTATTTCTTGAGCTTCATTTCCCTAATGATACATACAAACGGACGAAATCTCAGGAATATGAACTTGCAAAATGCATGTCCTACACTTTTAACACTTTCAAGATACTAATTATCTGTATATTACTTTTTTTACATTAGAAACAGTATGGAATTAGCAACTCCAAGTTGCTTATTTAAAATGGCCTATTTCAGTAACATATTATCTGATACATATTTTGGATTAGCAAATCCAAACACCCTCAAACCAGGTTATTATTTTGTATGTAAGTTGTGAATAATAATAATAATAATAATAATAATAATAATAATAATAATAATAATAATAATAATAATAATAATAATAAAAGGATATTAAGTTTGAAAGCTGAGAGTAACCAAATACGCCCCTAAATTTGATATCCGAATAAGGTACAAGTGATCCTATGGTTGGTGATAGAATTTAAAGACATTCGTATCTCAAAGCATAAGATAATGGTTCCCATGAAATTCGATATGCATCAAAATGTAATGACTACACAATAATTAGTATACTTATTTGTCTGATTCTTCAATCGAACATTATAAACGCAAGCATTCCATTATCTCAAATATGTTCCTCCATTCCACATAACATGAGAAGTACAATTGAACGTCATCATTTGGTTGATTCTATTCTAAGAGATCATATGTACTTTACTTGATTCTAAACACACAAAACCACAATCAGTCCTACCACAGTTACATCAAATCTCACGTAAGTACCATCAATAAATCCTAATTGAATCAATTAGTATGATTGATAAATATGGTTAAGTTAATGAAAAGATATCACGAGAATATTAACATGTAAAAGAACACAAAAGTTGAACAACAAGAAACTCGATAAATGGTCCATAACTTTTGATTGTGTCGTAAACATTCAGGATATAGGGGATTGTGTAATTATGGTGGAAAATGGAGCAGGTCATGGTGCTTTCGGTCAAGGAACTGTTTGAGTTCAAGGTCATGGATTACACAACAAATTGGTTAAATTTTGTGGCAATCAACTGTCTGGTACCGTATACTTTTTTTCGATATAATGTTTTGTAAAAATACTTTGAGGGTCCACATTGCTAAAAGGAATTCAGTTGAAACGCTTCGAGTGAATATGAAGAAGATTGTCTAGAGGAAAAATTGTATAGGGGCAGTGGATTGAGAAGCTTGGGTCTTGCAAGATGTTTTCGATGTGAGGTTGGAGGGTATGCTGATTGAATGCTTTTATAAACTTCCATGTGAATGTGTGAATCTTTATTTGATTTTGTATTGAATAGCATGAGGTTTAATGTTTGAACAATTTATTCAGGGTGAGTAATTAAGATTCATTGGTGACACATAGACACAAACAAGGTTACGGAAAGTGAAGGTTCTTAAATAAAGGGATGTTTGGCTAAGCTTATTAGAGGATTATAATAGCTTACTGTATATTAAAGGAGTGTTTGGCTAATATCTGTAAATTTTTTTTCTAACTTAAAGAAAAGGTGTTTGACTAAGCTTATTGGAGTGTGATTGTTTATTGTAATCACCACGTAACCAAATCTAATGTAAGAAGGTAAGTTTTCTTAACATTGTATAATAACGTTTTGTTAATAGTCAGTGGAGTTCAGTTTTTGTCAATAAAAAGGCTATCTTTGAGACTCTATTGTGTAATAGACATGTTGCATGGAACACATGTTTAGTTCAACTTTGACTAAAAGTATCATATGTAATTTCTTTTATACAGAAACGAGATTATCTCATGTCTTTAGCTTCTAATAAAAACTATGAATGTCCCAACGTAGAGCAGATTTGTTACTTGGTAATTGTTGGGTCCCAATGAACCATGGGATTCCGAGATTATCACGTATGTCATGGTTACATCTTCTGGAATATGTTTTTAGCAAGGGCAAACATGTATTGTATGGCGATCTTTATGGAACAAAGATAACCTTTTATATATACATAGATAAAATAACAATTGAAGTCCCATCTTGACAACTTAAATACCAACACAAAACCTACGTTAACTTAAGATATTAAGAAAATGTGCAACAATTTTTGAAATACTTGGCATGGTAATATCAAGTGCACTAATTTATAACTTATATTGCAGTAGGGTGAATTATCTTCTTAAAACTTGGTTGTGTAGGTAGAATTGTAGAAAAGTGACAAACTAAGGTGGCGTTTGGTTTGTAGTTAGGAATCACTATGGGTTGATGGAATCGGATTGGGTGCCGTCCCTTTGTACCTTTGGGCTTACCTCTTAAAAAAACAGGTTGGTTGGATTGGATTGTCAATTCTAAAACCGCTTGTAATATCTCTTTGTAACTCTTTTATTCCTTTTCTAGCTTCTTGCTGGTGTTTTTAATAAAATCATTGCTCAAAAAAAAAAAAAAAAAAAAAAAAAAACTCTTAAAAAAACTCTTAAAAAAACAAGTGTACTTCTGCTTATCTGAGTATTGACTTTCTCGTACAATTGGCCACACGTACATTCTTTCTTTCATAACCTACATGTTGAATCTTGGCACCCACTTTTGTAACAATATAGTTTTTTTTGTATTATTATTGATCTTATTTGTTTCCTTGATGCTTTTTTCGTTCGTATTAGTTCCTTTTGCTTTTTCTTATTTGAAGTTGTTTCTATACAGCTTTACATCTATTATATAATGAGAGTAACGATAGTGCATAGTAGGTGACATTTCAATAATTAAGGGTTGAAAATGAGTTATGGGTGAAATTAAGTTAATTAATCAGAAATACATAAGGGACCACCACCTTCAACAATGAGAACCAATTTGAAACTTTTATGACTAATAAGATGAGTGGCCCGTCTTTTACTAGTCTTTTACAGTTGAACATATTATATTTCTCCGAGAAAGACCATTATCCAGAGGCATATAACCACTGAACACAACATAATCGACTTAAGTTTTTTTTATTAGAATTAGGTAGTATCATATATGATAAAGGAAAGAAATCATTTAGAGGTATCACATCAACATATTTAAACTTAGCAATGTTAGACCCACTCATAAAATCCACAAAAAAAATTTAGTCGCTGACGTGTCAGCGGCTAGTTGGTGCAATTTGTGACAGTTTCTCTCTCCTATCTCTTGTTAAACCAATTACACGCTGACACATCAGCGAGATGATTTTTTGTGTGGATTTTGTGAGTGGGTCTAACATTAACTTAATGTTTTTAAATGACAATATTGTTTTAATATCAGCGATACTACAAAAGAGAGATTTTAGACGGTTGCCCAAAAACGTCTAATAAGGGTCTAAAAGTATTTTAACATAGAGATGAAAGTGCTCCTAAACTTTTCGGGGAAGGAGTGGACGAGGGGATGTGATTCTCGAACACGAAAAATGATCCAATAACTTTGAAAGAATTGAACGAGGTGTTTTATGAGGTGAAAATCTTATATACACGGTTCTGTAAAGTGCCAGTAAGGGAGACTTATATGTCAACTTTTCCACTATCACCCCAAGATATTTTATGCAGTAATATCTTCTTATGTCATTCCAACAACTCCTAAAGTAGCCATATTACGGTCACATCTATACCCTAGTGGTTCTTGTACTGACCATTGCTCCATATCGTGTGTAAATTGATACAAGATTAAAGCTTGAGTCTTAGGAACCTGTGAACCATCACCAAGATCGCAACTCCCAAGAGGTTCCACCTCAAATCCATGATCTTCATATGGTTCCACCTCAAACTCAACTCCATGCAATGCTTGCGTTGAAACCGTACCTACACTAGACCCTTTGGGAGTATCCGTATGCAAGTCATTCTCAAAGTAAACCATTTCCCCAAACTTAGCTCATCTGAAACTTAACTATTGACATTCGATAAACCCATGTGAAAGCGATTTAACTAGTGAAAAAACTCACCCAAAATCGACTAACAAGCATCGTGTGTGCAACCCTTCAAATTATTGGTTTTCCATTACTCTTCAATCGACTTAACCCTTGTAAAAAACCCTAACAAGAAGTCGAATTAGTCGAGTGCTATCCCAAAAATTCCTTTGAAGTATCTTTTGTCGAGTAAACCCTAGCAAACCTCAAACTTGAAACCAAAGTAATAAACTAGTTGATAAAACCCTTGATGATAAAAGAATCCTAACCAAAATCCTTGAAAAAGTCAATCAAATAAAACCCTTTGATGACACCCTTGCTCAAATCGATCAAACTTCACCAACAATTAACCTTCTTTAGGCCGAAACCTTGAAGTCGAAACTCTTGCAAAACCTTGTCACCTTTGAAGCTCAAAACCGAAACTCCAAGAACCTTGTGACAAACGAAAACGATTTCCTTTGACCTAGGAGAATCAATCTACCTCCTTACAAAGAAACTTCAAGAACGTTGTTGCCCAAGTAATCATTACTCGTAAGCCTAGAAACCTTTAACCTTGTAATCTACACAACGGTAGCCAAACAATAACTGAAAACGATAGTGAACACCACCATATAATAAAATTTGACAACATATATCTCCTTTCGGGAAAATCCATTTCAAAATATCTTTGGTGAGATCCTAGAGATACATGTCTTCAACCAAGGATACAGATTTCATAAAAATCCAACGGTTAACGAACTCGCAGTGTCGATTCTACCACACTTGCACATAAAACAATGAACCAAACACGATTTATTCTTTTCTCTTGTTTCGACTCTCTCATGATGTGTGATTCGGTATTCTTGAACAAGTCTTTGATACCAAGTATTGGAAAATGTTAACAAACTGGTTTCTAGATCGAAACCACGAATCAAGAGCCACTTCAACAAGATCTTGACAAGGGTTATAATTGTTTAATGTCGGATGGCACCAACACACACACAAGATATTTTATACTAAAAAGTTTATTAAATGTGAGCAAGAAATGAGGTACAAATAATCCTCAACCCCTCATCTCCATTTTTAGAAAATGAGGGTAGTGAAACCCTATCTTTGGTAAACAAAGAATCTACAACTGAGGAGGTTAGAAAATTTCCTTATTCAAGACTAACCTCTTCAAGTTTGATTTAAATTACTGATAGCCCTCTAAAAGTATATCCTAACTATTACAAACTAATATTCTAACAATATCAAAATTGTTTGCCTATATACAACTATCCAAAATACCATTAATATTCTAACAATATCAAAATTGTTTGTCAATATACAACTAACATACCATGTCCAGGGCCGGCCCTGGCTATGGGCAGCACGGGCGACGGCCCAGGGAATAAAAAAGAGAGGGGGCATCAAGTTTTTGGCCCTGTGGATCGGTTTATGTGAGAAAAAATGAGTTTTTGAAAGTATTACTAGCTTTGTTTCTTTGTTCCTCTAATTTAGTTTTAAAAAAAAGAAAAAAAAGAAAAACTCAAGATGTTGCTGGACATGAATGCCGGATCTTGGGAGGAAGAAGGAAGTGTCAGATCTTGGGAGGAAGAATCGACTCTTTGTATTATGTTTTTTTGTGTCAATGTGGCTATTAATGAATTTACTTCGAAAATACACCTTCAACTTACAACTAAATTTCACTTAAAACCTCTTAGCTTTATAACTTTCATTTTTCATTTATCTTTTATTTGATAGTGATATATTTCCATAATCTATTACGTATTGTATCTTTTATGCTACTTTTACTTTATAAAAATTGCACCACAAAATATATAATGTTTTTTTTGTACTATAGCAATACATGTAAAGTATTTGATTGATTTTCTTAGTTTCATCACAAATAAAATAAGCTATTTCGCTAAAAAATATATACATATTAATATCAGTCGTAACATGTTCTTTACTTTTGCTAATATATATATTTCAAATATGACACGAACGTGTTCTAATTCTTTTAGTTATCTTTTTATGTTATAGTTCACTTTGAACCAACCTACAAAGTAAATTAAACTTAATAGTTGTCTTATGAAAGGTTAAGATAATACGCGAAGTTTGTTTATATGCCAAACCTTTAAGTATGAGCATTATTTTAACATTTCGCCCACGGCATCATAGGGCATTCGAAATCTCAAGACCGGCCCTGACCATGTCATAACATGTGAAGCATTTTGATAGGTTATACGACAAACCAGAATTGGAATTGTTATTATTGCTTATCATTAATGACTCCGGTTCCATTGAGAAGGTTTTTATTTTGAGAAGATTGAGAAATCTTCGTTTGAGCAAATTGATTCATGTTTTTGATTTGATTCACAAGTAAACATCATTTTATGATGAATCGAATCTATAAATCACAAATTTGATTCACAAATCATTGTTAAAATCGAGTTATGATGATGATTCATTAAATTTGTACAGATGATTCAGTATTATACATATATCGCAAAATCGAGAGATTTTTAACATTGATTCAAAATTTTATTACACATTTTGAATTTGAATCACATTAAAATGAGTTTTACGCTTGAAAACATGAATCAAAGTTAAAATCTATCGTTTTGAAAACCTTCTCAATCTTTTCAAAATAAAACCTTCTCAATCGATCCGGATTCTATATATATATATATATATATATATATATATAGGGTAGGGTTAAAATGAAAAGTTTCTTATAATGAAAAGAATGAGAAGGCATGTGGAGGTGACATGTGTCACCTTTGCCACATCACCATGCCATGTCATGTGACATGTGTCACCCCACCCTATCCCACCCACCTTACCCCCGCCCCCCCAAAAAAATTTTTTCCCAAAAAAAAATTTTTGGGCCAAAAAATTTTTTTTCCGCCAAAATTTATTATCGCATCACGTTATAAAAATCGCATCACAATTATAATTGTGATGCAAGTAATTTATAACCTTAATGCACTAAAATCATGATTATGATGCAAGAAATTTATAACCGTGATGCAAGAACTTATAACCTTAATGCACTAATAAGTTTTGGTGCATCTTTATTATAAGTTAATAGTTGAGTGCATCAACTATGATGCACTAAAATCAAGGTTATAACCTTAAATGCACTAAAATCATGATTGTGATGCAATAACTTTATAAGCGTGATGCGAGAATTTATAACCTTGGGGGTGGCAACACTTTGATTCCATACCTCACCATACCTCACAACCCACCAATAATTTCATTCCACCTAATCACATACCTCACCATAGTTTTTTAGTGGCAATGGTCATTCCATACCTCACTTTTTTTCTTTTTAAATTCATAATTAAATCAAACAATTAAATAAAACATAATATTTCATTAATAATAAAAACAAATTACATAATACTTAAAAAATTGCATAATACTAAAAAAAATACGATCTAAATATCCGTCGCCATCCATATTGCTCGCATACTCACGTTTTGGTAATCGTGATCTCTCGCATTCTCGGATCAATTATGTGATCGTGAGGTTGGTTATACAACCTCGCGTGCCCGATGATAAGCCTTTTCTTCAATATTACGGTTTGGGCCGACAACAATTTTTCGCCAAGCCATCCTTTGTAGACCTTTGCTCGCTATCGATTCCAATATTTGTATTTTCCTTAATTTTGAAAATGAAACACACGCCCTCTTGAATTCCTCCATGCCGCTACGGCAAAAGATGCCGCAAACCATACCGAATTCATGATGCCGCTAGGGTGGCAATGGATGCCGCATGATGCCTAGCCAAACCGCTAGTTATACCGAGGGTGTTGCCACACCCTTAATGCACTAAAATCATAATTGTGACGCAAGAACTTATAACCTTAATGCACTAATAAGTCTTGATGCATCTTTATTATAAGTTACCGCATCATTATAATAGTTAAGTGCATCAACTATGATGCACTAAAATCAATGTTATAACATTAATGCACTAAAATCATGATTGTGATGCAAGAACTTTATAAGCGTGATGCAAGAACTTTATAAGCGTGATGCAAGAATTTATAACCTTAGTGCACTAAAATTATGATTTGTGATGCAAGAACTTTATAATCGTGATGCAAGAAAAATTTTGGCGGAAAAAAAAATTTTGCCCAAAAAAAAATTTTTTGGCGGGAAAATTTTTTTTTTGGGGGGGGGGGGGGGTGGGGTGGGGGGTGGGGGTGGGGTATGGTGATGTGGCATGATGATGTGGCAAGGTGACACATGTCACCTCCACATGCCTTCTCATTCTTTTCATTCTAAGAAACTTTTCATAATAACCCAAACCTATATATATATATATATATATATATATATATATATATATATATATATATATATATATATATATATATATATATAGTTAGGATCGAATAAGAAGAATAATTAAAATAAGAAGGATAAGAAGAACCACAACCACACATTCAAGATGCACCTACAAAAATGGATGCATCTTCATTCAAATTTTCCCTCCCAAATCAAAATGTGTGGCTGTAATTACTTCACCCTTCTTATTTTAATTATTATTCTTATTAGATCCCTTCCTATATATATATATATATATGGAATATATTATTATAATTAATTGTAGCCAATTGGCTACAATTTTTGTAAAATGTGGGTCCCCGATTATTTTGTGGGTCCCGATTCTTTTCGTGGGTCCCCGAATCATTGCTATTGTATTTTTATGAAGGATTAGAGCTAGTTGGCTACAAAATTGTAGTAAGCTATCTCCTATCTATATATATATATATATATATATATATATATATATATATATATATATATATATATATATATATATATATATATATAGTGTTGTATTCTATGCAAGATTTATATTAGATACAAGATTTTACAAGACTTTTAAATGAATCTAAGCCATTGGATGAGTTTAATCAAAGGCTATGATCAAAAATGTCAAAATTGCAATTAAACAAAAAATAAAGGTTTCTTTTTTAATTAAACTAAAAGCCAAATGGGTAGTATTGGTACTACACTTTAATTAATTATCCTTTCATAAACTGTCCCACTAAATATATGGATCTAAAAACTTTTCAATTTACTATCAGTTTCTTCCCCACTTCAAACCCTAGCCTCCACTGTCTCCGGCTCATCACGTAACCGCCTTATAACAAAAGATTCAGATGTGCCCCTCTCTCCGCACATCGGTACTCCATGAATAAAATCCTTCTACCATCTATAATTATTAATTAGCACTACGTTTCGTTTACTTGTTCTTTTGTAATCTCCTTTATATTGCACTTTATATTAATTGGCAGATGGTTGGGAAGTTCCATTTAGATTGATCACGTGAAATGGTTGCCATTGATTGGTCTATTATTATTTTTCTAACATGCTTAGGGGGAGCGAGTGGTACCCTAGTACCCGAATTGCCACATCACCTCTATCCAATAAAAACCCTCCAACTCAAAACTACTCAATTCTACCCTAACACTACCTTTCACAAAAAGACAAAAAAAAATAGAGAGTAACCGATCGGCTTGTGAAACCGATTTGGTACCCGATTTCAAGTACCCGATTGACTGGGGACGGTGTACCCGAGCATCCACTCTCTCCCCTCTTATAAATATATAATAGAAAGAATTATCACATTTTTTTGATAATTCCTCTCATATGATAATATAGAATAATTGACAACTTCTATTAAATTTTTGTCTTTTCCACTTTTGTAGCATTTTTTTCTTTTCTTCAATTTATTTGTAGGTTTTTAATTGTTTTTGAAAACTTGTTTAGTAATTGTGTTTAAGTGTGCATAAGTGTTTGTGGTTACTGTAATTTTTGTTGTCTATTAAGTCACCAAAAAATCAAATTTGGTTATTTTTCAATTTTGTGAGTCATATGTGTGCGTTTGTGTTAAGTAGTTATAGGAAAAAAATTGAATTTGTGTTCAATTTTGTAAGTCATATGGTTAATATGAAATGATTAGAAGGGTATGCCCTATGTGTCTTATGATTGATATAGAATCAAATGGAATGGTACATATGTATTTTTTGGTTGATATAAAAGTGTGAATATGTGTTATCTTTATTGTGTACAAAATATATCTTATAATTGTTTGTTATGTTTCAAAGTGTGCATATGTGTTTCAATATTAATATCAAAATCATTGGAAGAGTGCATATTTGTTTTATGGTTCGTATAAAATCAATGAAAAAGATGTGCTTATGTGTTTTTAGGGTTGATATAAAATCAACAAAAGAGGTGTGCATATATATGTTCTAGATTGTGCATATGTGTTATTTGATTTGTTTTGTTATTTATTAGGTTTATGGTTGGTATAAAAAACTCAATGAAATTGCGTGCATATGTGTTAGTAAAGATTGTGCATGCGTGGTACGTAATTTGCTAGGCATATAGTAGGAATAAAAATTCATTGAAATTGCGTGCATATGCATTTCAAGATTGATATAAAATTAATAGAAAGGTGCGTATGTGCTTTATAACGAATCTAAAATCAACAAAAGGAGGGGTGCATATGTGTTTTAACATTGACATAAAATGCATATGCGTTTTAATGTTGATATAAAATCAACGAAATATGCATGCAAATATCTTTTAATTTGTGCATATGTGTTTTCGTTGTACATATTAGATGCAGTACTTTATCATCTAATATGAGTACTGCATAGAACGCGCCCCTAAACATATATATAGGATTACCAAAGCCAAATATGAGCCAAGCCTGAATAATTCTAATAGAATTGGAATTGTTATTATTGGTTATCATTAGCACTTAGGACTTTGCACCTTTGAATCCTTTGCTTTAAAAAAATCGTCCGATCTTTATAAAACAAAGTTTTTGTTTTTTATTGTAAGTTTTATTAAAAAAATTCCAAAAGGCGCATATGTTGATTCTCGAGGAACTCTTGCGATTTAATAATATTTTTTGAACATTGTATTTTAGTACTCACTTTTAAACTCTATTGATTTAACAATATCATTTTCGGACGACTTTTATGGGCTAGCCGAACCGGTGGTGACTCGGTTCCGGTTGAACCCGTTGGCTCGACGTTTTTAAAACCATATGTACCATCAACTTGTTTACATATAAATTGCATGAAGATTTGTGTGTTTTATTAGTTTGTACAATATATATATAATAACAAGTATTTTTCATAGTAGGGTGTTTTAAAATAACATTTATTAGGTATTTATTGTTATAGACGTTTTATTCTTATGTTAAATTACTTTGTATATTTTTTATTTAAAAACATGTTTAAAAAGTGCTTTAAAGTGTTGCAACAAATGTTATTATAGATGTACTTATTAAAATTTGTCATTATTAGCAAGTGTTGAATCTTAATTTTTAATCCTTCCTTTTAAAAATGTCCCAAATGCTTTATTGTCACACCCCAAATTACCTTTTGCGTGGAATGGAATACTGGGGATGACCGCCATAGCATCACGATTATGATTATAATGAACGACCTAAAGTGTCGTTTGAAAAATACATCGTTTGATATAATAAAAACTTCAGAGTTTACAAAAGATAGGTCCCAAATGATTGTCAACATTTGCGGAAATAAGTTTGATACAACCCAAACGATGTTTTAGAGTGCATAAAATCCATGTGATACGTGTCGTCACCACGACTCTATGATAAGTCCACATGCATGTCATGAAGTGTATGCCTTAGATACCTGAGATAAAACATGCTAAAAGTGTCAACACAAAGGTTGAGTGAGTTCATAGAGTTTGTGTTGTCATGAAGAAAACCTTTAAAGAATGTTCATGCAACAAAGGCATTGCAAATCCACTCGGCCCAAGTTCCGCCCATACAAAACTTGCAACTTGTGTGTTTACAACCCATGTCAAAATGTGTATAGTTTATGTTCAAGCACACGATGTCAAATGAATTCACAATTGTACCTAAATCGACGAGAACCATAGCACATAATCAATAGTACATGAATCAATGTATCGATGAGTCAACCGATATAGCACATTATTCGACGTAGAACTATAGCACGCAAACAAGAACAATTGATATAGTACAACATTCGATTTTGAAACGATGGTGATCATGATAGAAGTTATCCTTAAAAATCTAAAGTACTTGTGAAAAATAGTTAAGCATGTATCTCCCCAAAATAGTTCAAAATATACAAAAGTAGGGCTACTGAAACTCACTTGGTAAAATGATGCGATGGCAAAAGTGAGTACACTGAAATGTAGTGTGAATCTCTAACTGCGACCTATTATGAATGATATGATCTATAATAAGTTATGATGTAATGCTATGCATGAAGCTCATATGATATCTATACCACTTGTGAATTTTTGAAAATAAAGTTTAGCGTCGAAAAATAATTTTATAACATCTTGACTATTTATATATTACTTTATAAGTATTTTCGTTGAAATGATATTCTACGATAATCATTTAATGATTTATTATGAAATTATAGTTTTTCGTTGCAAAATAATATAATTTGACAATTCATGAAAGTGACTAAATGGCCTCGAAAAGCTAGTAGTAAAATAGTGAATATCGAGTGTTAGAAAGCAAACTCAACGGTTTTGGAAAGCTTGTAGCATTATCTCAAAGTATTAGCTTTTAAATTTTCGTCATAGATGTCTCGATCATGGAGAAAAACATAGGTGAAGTAGGGTACTTGTACCAAAAATATTGTTTAAGGGTAAATTTTGGCAAAGTTTGAGTGACCATATCTTACTCGTTACAACTCGCTTTGTTAACGGTTGAACATTTTGGAAAATAGGCTAGGTGAATTTACTTTACTAGAAGACATCGTTTTCTAAAAAGTACTCTATCGATGTTAAAGACTACCCTCAACATGGTCACTAGCGACAACAAGTTTTGGCTATTAGAAAATATATTAGTGTTCTACTTGTGAAAATAGTTACGTCATCCTTATTTAAACGTGTAGTTTAGTCGTTATAAGTCCGTTTTCACGTTTTATATGTCCGTAGCTTCGCGTTAAAGTATACTAATATATTTTGACAAATCGACTCATTTAGATAACGCCTAAGACTCATTTTTGACCCGTAAAAATTTGGACAGCATGCTGATTTTTCCGAAAAATATAGTTTTCGTTAAACTTGAAAATATCATAACTTCTTCGTTATAACTCCGCTTTTAACCCGCTCAGCGACCACGTTTGCGTTTTAAAGTATATTTTCTAAGTATCTAGCCCAAAATATTTTGTAAACTGTCGAAATTTCCAGATTTAGCAAAATTGATCAGACCTTATATTATAGTTGTCGAAATTGAATTTTCTTGCGTAAAACTTATTGTAACCACTTCAAATCAACACCAAAGCTATTCTAAACCTACCATACACCTTCTTAGGGTGTCATGGGTTCCTAGACATTATCAAAATGATATGTTTGAAGGATTATTTATAGGATGAAATATACTAATTATAAGTACTAAAACAAATAAAGTGGTATAGATACTCATATAACTTGCATGTTTTCTTCAAGCATGATAAAAATGAACAAAGTATGAATATGGAAGATTAAAAATGATCATAAAATGCTTACGAGTGTAGTGATGAGGTTTTAGAACAAGGTTTTTCCTAAATACCCTTGGTTTTTATTTCAAAACCTTGATTAAGAGTATGCTAGTGTTACTAATTTAGCTTGTTCTTGAAAAATTCTTGGCTTCCTTCTTGTTCTTCTCTTTGGCCGGTTATGGTGTATCAAGTAGAGAGTGATATATATATTTTTTTTCACCTTAGATATGTGTCAGGATAATTTTTATAGTATTAAAATGAGTATAAAAATATATCAGGATAATTTTTGGAAGTGTCGGATCAGATATTCAAAATAAATGATTACGTGATAGCGTTTATTTAATAGGAAATTATACGTTTAATAAAAAATACAAATCCATGCATGAACTAATATGACAATGATGTTGCCAATAATATGTAGACTAAATCTAGTCTATATGAAATGTCCTTAATGATTGTTCATGAATTCGCAGCTAAACCCTTACGGTTACGCGGGTGTTTGATACTCGTAAACCTAGTTTACTATAAATGATGAATAGTGAAGAATGAATAGTGATTTTCTCCGGGAATGAATAGTGTTTCATGAATAGTAAAATTTTGAAATACGTTCTCAGAATATCAAATCGACATAAAAAATGATGAATAGTAAAATGATGAATAGTAACCGATTAATAGTAAATTCCCGAGATGTATAGTAAAAATTTCTAAAGTTTGTAAAATGACCTGAAATTACGAGTTCTTACATTCGCCCACCCAAAAAGGAATTCAATCCCTAAATTCAGTTCGTGTTGGTCTATTAAATTTTGAGTTGGTGATGATTAACGAGGAGAGAAGACATGAGAAAGTGTCGTTATGGCTATCTATGATTAAGAGTGTATAAACATCGCGATAGAGAAAATATTGGAAAAATCTCCCATGAGTATCACTTTGACTTTTAGGAATATGTGAAAATTTTGCTTGCACTAAGATTTATAAATAACTGGTCCCAACATAACATGATCCCTCCATAATTAGACATAGTTAGCTAGGCTATCTATAATTAAGGAACGATAATGTGACGTTCGGTTTAGTTGTTATAACTCTCAATACTTACATAGATTTAAACCATGTCGTTCAATTGGTAGTTAAGGTAAAGGAAGTAAAATCCTTGTAAGTGATAACGAATCCGAAAGGAAAAGGAAGTACGATAGATGAGAATATTTTACAATGAGTGGTTATCAAACAGTACATAGTCTTAAGTCATAAAGATCCGAATACTAGAGAAGACATAAACCTAGTACGACATAGTACATAAGGAAAATAAGACTGTTAGATTCTAAACTTCTTCAGTCTGCCGCGTTGTTGAGATCCTATTGAGCTTCTCCTCCTTCTAACATGTATGCTTCCCCATGAGCACCTTCAACTTGTTGATCATGGTTTTGGGGACATTGATTCCGATAGTGTCCTTGCTCCCCACATCTGAAACATGTAATTATGGCCTTGCCTCTACAATCCTTAGCAAGGTGTCCCACTTTGTGACAGCTAAAGCATATACCACATGGACCATCATGATGTAGCGTGCATTGGTGGCATCGTGGTAAGTTTCTAGTATAAGCTCTTCCCTTTGTTGAATACATTGTGCAATGAAGAACATAAACCGATGGACCGCAACTTCTTGTCTTCTATTAACTCATAAAATTGCTTTCCGGTTTCTTTGTTGATAATGGTTAGTGTTATGGTTTTGGTTGTCATAATTATAACCTCCCGGTCATTTTCCCATCTTCTCAAACCAATTTTGTTGTTGCTGGGATGTTCTTAAACGTATGAAACCGCATGTAAAGTGAATATGCACCGATGATGAAATGATGAGATGCTATGATGATGTAGTTATAGTCTAGCGGTCAAAGATGCAACCTAGTTCTCTATAACCAAGCTCTTATGCCAATCCAAGGCATCACACAATCCCCAAATTACATGTAAAGTGAATATGCGATGATGAAATGATGAGATGCTATGATGATGTAGTTATAGTCTAGGGTCAAAGATGAATGGAATACCGGAGGATGACTTCCATAGCATCACAGCTATGATTATATTGAACGACCTAAAGTGTCGTTTGAAAATACATCGTTTGATATAATAAAACATTCAGAGTTTACAAAAGATAGGTCCTTATTGATTGTCAACATTTGCCGGAATAAGTTTGATACAACCCAAACGATGTTTTAGAGTGCATAAAATCCATGTGATACGCGTCGTCACCACGACTCTATGATAAGTCCGCATGCATGTCATGAAGTGTATGCCTTAGATACCTGAGATAAAACATGCTAAAAGTGTCAACACAAAGGTTGAGTGAGTTCATAGAGTTTGTGTTGTCATGAAGAAAACCTTTACAGAATGTTCATGCAAAGAAAGGCATTGCAAATCCACTCCGTTTCAAGTTCCGCCCATACAAAACTTGCAACTTGTGTGTTTACAACCCTTGTCAAAATGTGTATAGTTTATGTTCAAGCACACGATGTCAAATGAATTCAAAATAGTACCTAACTCGACGTAGAACCATAGCACATAATCAATAGTACATGACTCAATGTATCAGTAGTCAACTGATATAGCACATTATTCGACATAGAACTATAGCACGCAAACAAGAACAATTGATATAGTACAACATTCGATTTTGAAACGATGGTGATCATGATAGAAGTTATCCTTAAAAATCTAAAGTACTTGTGAAAAATAGTTAAGCATGTATCTCCCCCAAAATAGTTCAAAACATACAAAAGTAGGGGCTACGAAACTCACTAGGTAAAATGATGCGATGGCAAAAGTGAGTACACTGAAGTGTAGCGTGAATCTCTAACTGTGACCTATTATGAATGATATGATCTATAAAAAGTTATGATGTAATGCTATGCATGAAGCTCATATGATATACCACTTGTGAATTTTTGAAAATAAAGTTTAGCGTCGAAAAATAATCTCATAACATCTTGACAATTTATAAATTACTTCACAAGTATTTTTGTTGAAATGATATTCTACGATAATCATTTAATGATTTATTATGAAATTATTGTTTTTTGTCGCAAATAATATAATTTGACAATTCATGAAAGTGACTAAATGGCCTCGAAAATCTAGTCGTAAAATAGTGAATATCGAGTGTTAGTAAGCAAACTCAACGGTTTTAGAAAGCTTGTAGTATTATCTCAAAGTCTTAGCTTTTAAAATTTCGTCATAGAGGTCTCGATCATGGAGAAAACATAGGTGAAGTAGGGTACTTGTACCAAAAATATTGTTTAAGTGTAAATTTCGGCAAAGTTTGAGTGATCAGATCTTACTCGTTACAACTCCGTTTGACTTAACGGTTGAACATTTTGGAAAATAGGCTAGGTGAACTTACTTTTACTAGAAGACATCGTTTTCTAAAAAGTACTCTATCGATGTTAAAGACTACCCTCAACATGGTCACTAGCGACAACTAGTTTTGGCTATTAGAAAATATATTAGTGTTCTACTTGTGAAAATAGTTACGTCAACCTTATTTAAACGCTGTAGTTTAGTCGTCAAGTCCTCCGTTTTACGCTTTAATATGTCCGTAGCTTCGTGTTAAAGTATACTAATATATTTTTAACAAATCGACTCATTTAGATAACGCCTAAGACTCATTTTTGACCCATAAAATTTGGACAGACATGTCGATTTTTCCGAAAAATATAGTTTCGTCGTTAAACTTGAAAATATCATAACTTCTTCGTTATAACTCCGTTTTAACCCGTTCAAACGACCACGTTTTCGTTTTAAAGTATATTTTCTGAATATTTAGTCCAAAATATTTTGTAAACTGTCGAAATTTCCAGATTTAGCAAAATTGATCAGACCTTATATTATAGTTGTCGAAATTGATTTTTCTTGCGTAAAACTTATTCTAACCACTTCAAATCAACACTAAAGCTATTCTAAACCTACCATAGACCTTCTTAGGGTGTCATGGGTTCCTAGACATTATCAAAAATGATATGTTTGAAGGGATTATTTATAGGATGAAATATACTAATTATAAGTACTAAAAACAAATAAAGTGGTATAGATACTCATATAACTTGCATGTTTTCTTCATGCATGATAAAAATGAACAAAGTATGAATATGGAAGATTAAAAATGATTATTAAATGCTTACGAGTGTAGTGATGAGGTTTTAGAACAAGGTTTTTCCTAAATACCCTTGGTTTTTATTTCAAAACCTTGATTAAGAGTATGCTAGTGTTACTAATTTAGCTTGTTCTTGAAAAATTCTTGGCTTCCTTCTTGTTCTTCTCTTTGGCCGGTTATGGTGTATCAAGTAGAGAGTGATATACTTTTTTTTTACACCTTAGATATGTGCTAGTATGTGTTAAGTTAGTATTTTATTAGAACAAATACATGTGGTAGTCTAGTTGGTATATGTGTATAGCTAGTTTAGAAGATTTTTGTGTCATATTCTTGTTGAGTCATGCATTTTGGTCGACAAGGTTAGAACAAAAACAAAGGTGGTAAATTTTGTATGACATTTGTATAATAGTGTAAGTAATATAGGTAAGTTGTATGTATAATTAAGTATTTAGGGTAGCGTTAGCTAGAAATAAATTTTAACGGAACAAAATAAAATATATCGATGTCATAAAAATTATTAAAATACATTTCTTACAAATATTGAGTGAAATAATAATTATCGAGTAGTATTTACGAAAACCGTCGTAAATATATATACATAACAATTTATATACAAAATAAATTTAAAACACCGGGTAAACTAATATTATAATTTTTATAGTATTAAAATGAGTATAAAAATATACCAGGATAATTTTTGGAAGTGTCAGATCAAATTATCAAAATAAATGATTACGCGATAGCGTTTATTTAATAGGAAATTATATGTTTAATAAAAAATACAAATCCATGCATGAACTAATATGACGATGATGTTGCCAATGATATGTAGACTAAATCTACTCTATATGAAATGTCCTTAATGATTGTTCATGAATTCGCAGCTAAACCCTTACGGTTACGCGAATTTGATACTCGTAAACCTAGTTTACGATAAATGATGAATAGTGAAGCACGAATAGTGTTTCGTGAATAGTAAAATTTTGAAATACGTTCTCGTAATATCAAATCGACATAAAAACGATGAATAGTAAAATGATAAATAGTAATCGATGAATAGTAAATTCTAGATGTATAGTAAAAATTTCTAAAGTTTGTAAAATGATCCAAATTACGAGTTGTCACATTTATAATGTAGTATGTATATATATATATATATATATATATATATATATATATATATGGTAGGGTTAAAATGAAAGTTTCTTATAATGAAAAGAATGAGAAGGCATGTGGAGGTGACATGTCACCTTGCCACATCACCATGCCATGTCATGTGACATGTGTCACCCCCCCCACCCCACCCACCCACCCCCCCCCCCCGCCCCCAAAAAAAATTTTTTTCCGCCAAAAAGAAAATTTTGGGCAAAAAAAAAAAATATATTCGCTAAAATTTATTATCGCATCACAGTTATAAAATATCGCATCACAATTATAATTGTGATGCAATAATTTATAACCTTAATGCACTAAAATCATGATTATGATGCATAAATTTATAACCGTGATGCAAGAACTTATAACCTTAATGCACTAATAAGTTTTGGTGCATCTTTATTATAAGTTAATAGTTCAAATGCATCAACTATGATGCACTAAAATCAAGGTTATAACCTTAAATGCACTAAAATCATAATTGTGATGCAATAACTTTATAACCGTGATGCAAGAATTTATAACCTTAATGCACTAAAATCATAATTGTGACGCAAAGAACTTATAACCTTAATGCACTAATAAGTCTTGGTGGATCTTTATTATAAGTTACCGCATCATAGTTAACAGATTAAGTGCATCAACTATGATGCACTAAAATCAATGTTATAACATTAATGCACTAAAATCATGATTGTGATGCAAGAACTTTATAACCGTGATGCGATAATTTATAACCTTAATGCACTAAAATTATGATTTGTGATGCGGTAAAAATTTATGAAAATTTTGGCGGAAATTTTTGAAAAAAATTTTGCCAAAAAAAATTTTTTGGCGGGATTTTTTTTTTTGGGGTCGGGGGAGGGGTGGGTATGGTGATGTGGCATGATGATGTGGCAAAGGTGACACATGTCACATCCACATGCATTCTCATTCTTTTCATTCTAAGAAACTTTTCATAATAACTCAATATATATATATATATATATATATATATATATATATATATATATATATATATATATATATATATATGATTACCGAGCCAATATGAGCCAAGCCTGAATAATTCTAATAGAATTGGAATGTTTATTATTGCTTATCATTAATGACCCACGGTCATACAATATATATATATATATATATATATATATATATATATATATATATATATATATATATATATATATATATATATATATATATATATATATATATATATATATATATATATATATATATATATATATATATATATATATATATATAGAGAGAGAGAGATTACGAGCTAATATGAGCCAAGCCTAAATAATTCTAATGGAACTAAACATCGGTGAACATGCAAAATCATAATCGATTAACATGTGGGAGTTATTTGTGTTAGCGGATTATATTATAGCCCATTTGCGTATTGGTTTACTATTGTATTTAGGCCCATTGTAGTGTTATTTATACACAATATTGTACCACATATTGATAATCAATGATAACCGCTAACAATTTGTTTAATGAATCACCTAGGTGAGACTAGCAGGTACTCGCTCGTTGTGACAGCCTCTTACCCTATGATTAAAGTCCAGCATCAACAAAATAACAATGACAAGTCGATTAACCCGTGAAAACAAAAGGAAATGTCCTCGCCCACCGATTCACCCACCCGATTCACCCATTTTTACATGTTCCGCGGTCTGTTTGTTTCGTTTGACGGCTTTTTTGCTAGTCGAACCCGTTGGTCCGGTTCGGTTTTAAAATCATATGTACATTAACTTGTTTTCATATAAATTTTATGAGGCTTTGTGTGTTTTATTGGTTTATACTTTATACAATATGTATAATAACATGTATTTTTTATTGTATGAGTATTTTAAAAATAACATTTATTAAGTATTTTTTGAAGGGTTGTTACAAGTATGCAAATTTAAAACACTTAATTTTTTACATGTAACTTCATTTTCCATATTAGTTGTGCGTTGTTTAAAATTTTAATCTTTTTATTTTGGGAAGGTCCCAAATATATTATAAGATCAATGATATATACTTTTGTAAATAAAGAATGTAAACAACGGGGACAATTTAATTAGTATTTTACGCGCCTAAAAGTTTCATCACTTTTGGAAGAAGCTAAGAATGGAGCAACCCTTGTTTAAATATACATGGTGTCGGTAGCCTAGATATTTGGTAAACTAACTGTTATTTCTATTATGGTCAAGCTACATATATATGCAATTGCAGTGATAAATATATATATGAATGAATTGATAATCTTCTTCCTCTTTGATTCTCTAAACATTGTCTCGTAACAAACAATTATCGATCATCATCGAAGGCTATTCTAAATTCTAGCTTTCCTCGTTGATTGGAGGATTGATTACCCACCGAGCTTAGCTTGATCTTAATCAAATCCGGATCATATCATAAATTTGATGCATGCATATATACAAATAGTACATATGAAAAATTGGAGATGTACCTCCTAGAAAATCTAATTATATAGATATCCCGAAAGAACAATTGCAAAGCAAATCTGTGTGAGATTATATCACAGACAACATACAAATGTCATAAAGAATGATATGCTAATTATATGAAAGCAGCTCCTTTCATACCCTATCGACCATCCATAACGGTAATGCTCATATTGTTTACGATAAATCTTTTGGTTCATTAGAAGTTGACGCCGACTCTGCTCTCGACCATGGCGTATGCTGGTTTGTTCGGTGTCGTAACGATATGGTGTCATTGAGAAGCATGGAAATCATATCTCGATGTTGTTGGTCCGTCCATTGCACTATCTTGGACACATAGAAGTGCGACATGAACAATCCTTAAGAATTGGTGTTCAACACAAGTACTTCCAATTGTTCACTATCGACCCAACAACAACCCATCACAACCCATATGACCCGTCAACAAAAGTCAACCATACGAAAGTCAACAAAAAGCAATACAAAGCAATATAACCGCATTGCTTCAAACCTCATTCGCTTGAATATTCTTATATAGCGCTTACCAATAATCGCTCCAAATCATAAGAACCGACACAATGGTTCAAACGCCTTTCATTACTATATATAGACAAGACATTCGCTTGTAAAAGATAGATGACATATTTGATTATTACAAAGACATATTTATAGTTTACTTAATCTTTGCACAATATTCATTCGGTATACAAGTGATTGAAACGTTTAGACCATAGATCCCGTATAAAGGCCAACAATTGGTATCGAGCGGTTTGGTCTTTCAACCAACAATCATCATTTACCCGCACTGCACAAGTTCCGTAATCAAAAATGTAACCGTTTCGATATAAAATTTTTTTGCAAATCGCTAAGAATACAAATCCCGACGTCATTTTTGTATCTCAACGCTTGTCGCAACAGGGTATAATCACTTTGTGATTACTCACAACCCGCAACAAATCAAACAAGCAAAATTTTCCGAAACCGTTTTATTACCCAATCCAAACAGATCGTAAAAACGAACATAATCGTTTAAATATTTTGATTCAAACAAAACAAATACGAGTGTCATCATTAGGGCACAAAATCAAAGATTCGAATTAGAACAAACACACCGTTTAAACGGAATCAAGCCCGAAGGATCAATTGAAAACCCCAATTGATTCATTAGCAAACCCAATCGTAAAAATTCTCACGGATCGAAAACCCCAATTAATCCGAAACCCTAGATTTCAAATTGAGGATATTAGTGGTCGACAAGAACACCACACCGAGACAAGAAAAGGACGGTCAAAACCACACCATCATAAACAAAGAGGCCGGAGAACCGCGGTGTATATTGGAGAAGAAGGAAGAAGAAGATAAAAGATATCTTCGAGAGAGAGAGAATAAAAAAGGCAAGATCTCAAAATTATACGCGTGTGTGTTTTTTATCTCAAACGAGATAAGGACATAAAGGGTTAATAAAGGGACACGTGTACGTAAAAGGGCGACACAGTGATTTTATTTTAGTTAAGGCATCGGGTTAAACCATCAACCCTCCAGTTCCAAAGTTTTCAAAACCACTTTATTTTACATTATATATTTTGATATATATAGCTTTTAGATTGATAAGTTATTTTAAAACATTATTAAAATCTTATCATATTTTGTTTAGTATATCTAACCTAGTTTTTACACTACTTAGAATACCGACTAGAATAATTTGTAAGGAGTAATTAACCTTAGGTTATTCGCTTTAAATTTTATAATCTCCGAGGATAGTTTAAAATTGTTAAACTATACCTAGAAAAGTTTTACACCCATTTGAGGAAGATAAAACATTAAGAGCTCAGTTTAAGAAAAGAATTTTTATATATACACTTTGTGTTAAAATTCTTTATTGGAGATTTATTTGTCATTTTAAAATATGACGAAGACAAGTGGTAAAAGGAACCCTAGTACTAACATTTCAATAGTACACCCCAATTTCAATGCCCAATCCTAAAGCCCGCGAATTACTCATTATGGGCAATTGAATGCAAATCATTCTCGGCGAATGGTTTATGGGAAACAATTGAGCCGATCAAACGACTCAATCGATAAGAAAAGGAAAACCGCTATTGCTTTCCTTTACCAAGCCTTACCCAAGAACAATTACTTCAAATAACAAAGCACAAAACCGCAAAAGACATTTGGAATGCTTTGAAAACTAGACACGTTGGCGAAGACAGAGTTAAACAAGAAGATTACAAACACTCAAACCGAATTTGAGATGTTATATATGAAGGAAGATGAAACAATCGACACTTTCACCACAAAACTCACAACACTCGTAAACAAAGCCGCTAGTCTAGGACACACAATAGAAGATGAAACCTTAGTACGGAAACTACTAAATGTCAGACCGAAAGGTATCTCGCAAATAGTCGCATCTATAGAACAATATTCGATCTAAGTGAAATGACATTAGAAGAGGCGATAGGAAGACTTAAGACCTACGAAGAGAGGATTAAGTTCAAGAAAGGAAAACAAGTGGACAGACAAGACAAACTGATGTTCACACGACATGACAATAGAGGAAAAATTTCAGAGGACGTGGACGTGGAAGATATAAAGGATGGAAGAACCACGATAAAAATAACCACGAGAAGAAGGATGGAGAAAACACTCACAATCACTTCAACAAACAGAATATTGATTTTAGCAAAGTTAGATGTTACAAGTGCAATAAGACTGGTCATTATGCATCTAAGTGTTATACAAAACCAAACACTAGTATGCAATCTAATCTTGTCGAGGAGGACTTAGAACCTACCTTATTAATGGCAATATTAGAAGACCCACATGTAACAAAGCTAAAAGATCAAAAGGTCTCGCTACACGAAGAAGATGTAGGATATAAAGAGACAAGTGTTGATAGTCAATGGTACTTAGACAATGGAGCTAGTAACCATATGACTGGAATAAGAGAACACTTTAAAGAACTAGATGAGAACGTTAGTGGAAAAGTAAGATTCGGAGATGGATCTCATGTAGAGATTAAAGGAAAAGGTTCAATCCTAGTAGAATGTGAAGACGAGAAACAAAGAATCATATCTCAAGTCTATTACATTCCTAGCTTGAAAAACAATTTATTGAGCCTTGGACAATTTATCAAATAGGTTGTAAAGTTGTAATGGACGACGATGAACTACGACTTTATGACATGGACAACAAAATCTTCTTGAAAGTCACAAGACAAAGAAACCGTCTATACAAAGCAAGTCTGAAGATAGGCACACCTGTTTGCTTACTAGCAAACTTAAGTGACAACACTTGGTTATGGCACGCAAGATTAGGACACCTCAACTTTGAATCATTAAAATCTATGACTCAAAGAGAGTTAGTTCAAGGAATACCTGCCATTAAACATACAACACAAATTTGTGATGTTTGTTTAGTTGGTAAACACAGCAGAGCACCATTTCCCAAGAAAGCAAAAACTAGATCAACATCACCATTAGATTTAGTTTACGGAGATTTATGTGGACCAATAACACCACCAACACCATCTGGAAAGAGATATATATTCTTGTTAGTAGATGACTACTCAAGATATATGTGGGCGTATTTCCTAAGTACGAAAGATCAAGCTTTCGGTACTTTCAAGGAATACAAAGAAACAATAGAGAAGGAGCTAAGGATAACATTGAAAATGTTAAGAACTGATCGTGGAGGAGAATTCACATCTAACGAATTCACTCAATACTGCAAAGAAAACGGCATAGCACGACAACTAACCGCACCTTACTCACCACAACAAAATGGAGTTGTTGAACGAAGAAATAGGACAATCATGTCTACTACGAGATGCATGATGAAAGCAACTAACATGCCACAAAACTTTTGGGCTGAAGCTGTTAGACACGCTATATATATTCTAAACAGCGTTCCTACAAGAGCCTTAGAAGACATCACTCCATATGAAGCAATTAAGGAGAAAAAGCCAAACTTAGAAAGTTTAAGAGTTTTTGGCTGCATAGCATATGCAAAGGTACCATCACAACATCTGACAAAGTTAGATGATAGAAGTAACAAAATGGTATACTTAGGAAGCGAACAAGGATCAAAAGCTTATAGACTGTTTGATCCAACAACACAAAGAATATGTGTTAGTAGAAATGTGAAGTTTAAGGAGGATGAAGCATGGGACTGGAAGGATTACCTAGATGAACACACCAACTATGAACCCGAATGGTTTGACTTCAAAGTCGAAAACCTTGAAGCCACAGATGAACATCAGGAAAACGAAAACCATCCAGATGAAGAAGACGATGATATCCCTGCAAACGATGATCATGAATATGAAACATCAAGAATCGACTCACCTCACAAACATTTCGACACCATCTACAATTTCATCACGAATAAATACTCAAATTACACCAACTACCTCAAGACATTCAACCAATCAAAGTAACTCAATTGCAACCCGAATCTACATCCGGACTTTGATCACACACCACTACAAGGTTTTAGAACATTGAATGATCTATATGAAAACACCGAGGAAGTTTTACCCGAGCATTTATTACTAGTCAAGATGAACCAAAGAATTACAAGGAAGCATCAAACGATCAAAATGGATCAAGCAATGAAGGTCGAATTAGATTCCATCAATAGAAACAATACATGGGAACTAACCACACTACCAAAAGGACAAAAAGCCATTGGATTAAAGTGGGTATTCAAGACCAAGAAAGATGCTAATGAAAATATAATCAAGCATAAAGCTAGACTAGTAGCAAAAGGCTACATACAAGAGCATGGCATAGACTTTGAAGAAGTCTTTGCACCAGTAGCAAGAATGGAAACAGTCCGATTACTATTAGCCATAGCCGCTAATAACAAATGGGAAGTACATCACCTAGACGCCAAATCTGCATTTGCATGGAGACTTAAAAGAAGAAGTGTATGTTACACAACCCAAGGATTTATAAAAGAAAATGGAAAAGTCTATGATTGATAAAAGCTCTATACGGATTAAGACAAGCACCACGTGCATGGAACATAAAGTTAGATAATACCTTGAAGTCCTTAGATTTCAAGAAGTGCGCTTTAGAACAAGTCGCTCACACAAAGAAGTCAAAAGACTCAATACTTCTAGTAGGAGTCTATGTGGATGATTTAATCATCACCGCACACCAAAGAAAGAAATAGACAAGTTCAAAGCTCAAATGGAAGAGAAGTTCGAGATGAGTGACCTAGGATTACTATCCTACTACTTAGGAATTGAAGTCACACAAACCGGAGGTGACATATCAATAAAGCAATCCGCCCACGCAAGCAAGATCCTAAAAGAAGTTGGAATGCTAGATTGCAACGAAACTTTAATACCTATGGATCCGTGAACAAGACTAACAAAGAACATCAAGAAACAACGGTCAACTCAATCAATATAGAAGCTTGATTGGATGCTTACGATACTTGTTACATACAAGACCCGACTTAAGTTACTCCGCTGGATTACTTAGTCGTTTTATGCAAGAACCAAGGAACAACACATGAAAGCTATAAGGCAAGTACTACGCTACGTTAAAGGAACAAAAGATTATGGAATCACCTACAAGTACAATGGAAGAAAACAGATACAAGGTTATAGTGACAAGCAGCCACGAGTCAACACTCAAGAAGGCAAAGGCACCATCGAATTATCTTCTACTACGGTGAATCACCAATCACCGAGTACACAAAAGCAAGCCACGGTAGCTCTATCATCATGTGAGTCCGAATTCATTGCAAAGAACAAAGAGCAAAGAACACAAGCATTATGGTTAAAGAGACCGCTAGCAAGCTTACACACACGGAAGAAGAAAAAGTTACAACATCGGGTCGACAACAAGTCCGCCATCGAACTAATGAAGAATCCCGTATTCCACGGAAGAAGTAAGCACATTGACATAAAGTACCACTTTATAAGAGAATGCGCCGAAGAGAAGACCTACAAGTCGAATTTATAAGTGGAGAATTTCGTAGGTCGACATATCGACAAAGGCATTACCAAGATCGATTCTCACCATGAGACAACTAATTGAGTCAAAGATCTAAAGCAAGCCGATTGTGATTAAGGGGAGAATATTGATTTAATCACTATCGACCCAACAACAACCCATCACAACCCATATGACCCGGTCAACAAAAGTCAACCATACGAAAAGTCAACAAAAAGCACAACATTATAACCGCTATATAGCGCTTACCAATAATCGCTCCAAATCATAGAACCGACACAATGGTTCAAACGCACCTTTCATTACTATATATATACAGATACACATCGCTTGTAAAAGATAGATGACATATTTGATTATTACAAAGACATATTTATAGTTTACTTAATCTTTGCACAATATTCATTCGGTATACTTGTGATTGAAACGTTTAGACCATAGATCCCGTATAAAGGCCAACAAATAAGATAAAATAAAAATAGAAATAAAAGTAACTCCAGCCTTTTTGTAGGGAGTGAGGATTTAACACTTGACCTCTAGATTGAGAGGCAAGGGGTTTTCCGATCCAACTATACTATGATAAAATAAAAAATAAAAATAAAATAAACCAACAACATTTAGTGTTCATTACAAACCTTCTTGTCTGTGCTTTTTCTTCTTCAGGCACCATAAAATCCCCAAACAGAGGATAACCAGAGGAATGGAAATACCAGTGAGTAACCATATCAGTTTCAAGTCATTTTTGGTTTTGTTTCCTGCAAAATGACCGCTTTAGCTGCGAATATGTTAAAGTAGTAACAAATACCATTGAAACCAAAAATTCTTACCTATACTTGGATTAATCTGATTCTGTGAACTGATCACATAAATCAACGACGAGTTCTCATGCGGATTAGGTGAAAATCTGTTCATTCCATACCAAAAAACACAACCAGTTCCATTGTCGTTACTGCTATTAAACCCCACACAGCTGCAACTATTCCAACACTTGACAAAACAATCACTAATGCCTAGGCTCAAGTTACTATCCGTAACACTTTTGTAACATCAGCAACAAATTCTCCATTCTTTTACTAAAATTATCATTCTCTGTCCTGCACTCAGGCAAACCTAACCCTTCATGCAACCCATGCGAGTTTCGATCCCATAACAAAACTCCGGGTCAAAAATTAGGATTTATATAACCAACATCAATTCTCCGTCAGATGTCAAAACCCATGGGGCTACTAAAGGATTACCTCCGGATCAACATATTCTTGATCTAAGTCGTAGCTAACATATCGTTGTTTATTGTTGTAGGTAGAATTGATTTTGTAAGCTTCCAATTGACGATATACACAAATGTTTGATTGTTTAAATTTCCGCTAGTCCAGTATGGTTGGCCTCTTCGGCGAATCACTAATTTCTGAGATGCTTCTTCAGGAGCTTCCCAACTCAACGTAAAAGCTCCCAAATCAGGGTTTAAATTGCTCATCCAGGAAGTCAGTGTCCAATTCTTCCCTGTTGTCAAGTCATACCCAAGTTTCATACCTGGCATAAGTACACCATTTGGATAATCAAAACTTTGCCACAAAACACTCTTGTCCACTTCGTTAATCAATCGGAAATTACCATTGTCTTCGAGGGTTGCAGTAACGTTTGGGTTTGGACCAACATCAATATCAGTAATATTCATGATTATTTTTCCTCCAGCAGTGATGACCAAGTTTCCAGTCTTGGGGTCTATAGAGAGAGCTTGGTCTAAGGGGGAGGATATGATAATGGTTTTTGGGTTTGCAACCCATACATAATAGAGCATATCTCCGTTTAAAATATACTGAATACTCAATTTCCCACCAGTAATACGAAAGAAACCTAAGCTGACTATTCCGTTCTTGGAAACAAGCATGTCATAGCTGTTGACTTGGTCACCTATTTTGATCGACGAGAATCTGTCGGCTCGGGGACAAAAAGTGACAGTGTAACCATCTCCCGTGCACCAGTTGGGATAATTTAGCTCAGTAGACTCATACCTAATGGCTCGCGGGCATGCCGAGCTGAAAATTTTTCCAACTGATGTCGGGTTGCACCTTTCCTGTCCATAATCTAAAAATGTGCAACAGTAGTTTTTTGTGGAATAAAGCTGGCAAGCACTCTTACACCCTCCTCCCCCCTCCAACTTTAGGTTATCAGGGCACAGTTTATTCAAGTCGGTAGCACAACCAGTCACTGGGCAAGAATCTTCTGTGCCTTTTGCCTCAATAGTCATCGGCAGGTTGAAGCCGCTTAAGAGGCTGACTTCATAGTTGTCACGTCCCATAGTCATATTAAACTCTGCAAGAGTAACTGGTTGTGTGTAATTTCTTCCTTTGCATTCCATTTCATTTGTGCCGCAGTCGCCAGTGGCACATGACCAACCACCAGACTCATTAGATTTGCAACTAGTTCTACCCCATATGCGACCTGACCAGTTCACTGGAGCTTGAAATGCGCGGGACGTACCCTTTTGAAGTTCGAACCCCGTGATATTGACTTCAGGGTTGCCTGATGATAACATCAAATTGTATCGTGTATTTACTATCACTATCCCTTGTTTATTGCTCATTATTGTTACTTTTATATAAGTTTTGGTACTTAATTGCTTCCTATTTGCATAATAGGACATATATGAGCATTGGAGATGTAAGAAGCGGAAATTGTTTTGAGTTTGAAGAAATCTGTAAGAAGTTTGATATACAAGTCTCTATGGCGTAGAATGGTACATTTGTGTACATCGTATTCAGTGAAGAGTTTGGAGCATAATGACAACGTAGCGTATACGCCATATTGGTGTATATAGCTATATGACGTAAGAGTTTTGAAGACTTGTTGACCATTCAACCGACATAGATTCTACAGCGTAGATAGCCACGTAGCTCTACACCGTAGCCAACAAAGACTTTGAGGTGTTTTTACAACGAAGAGTATATGGTGTAGAAACTCACTTAGCTCTACGCGGTAAACAGACCGAGGCCACCGAATCTTATAATTACAAGCCCTAATTCAGTCATAATTCATCATTCACACCAAGGCTCGACTTAGGGTTTACTAAATTACGAAAACCACCACTTTCAAGTTGCAATCCAAGGGACAAGACACCACGATTCATCATCATCAATAGATCGAGTTAGATTGATCTATGTTTATCATTACCTTAGACTTAAACATTGTTCTTGATACTCAAACTATGATTCTTGGTTAAACACTTCGTGTGTTAGCCTCGTTATGATTCTATGACTATGTTGATTTGATTTTATTCTTTTATTTGTTGATTTTATTGGATATTTTATATGCTTGTAATTATATCCTTGTGTTTTGGTATTGATTATGATCACTTAGTTGAAGATAGGTTAGTGACTACGTCACAACCCGAAAACTAAACTATTAGATTGACTAACGGACAACAAATCCCTCTTAGTTGTCGGGGTATGAACATTATTCTTGCTTAACTAGGACTAGTTGATTACAAAGTGCAAGTAAACAATTGTTAGTGAACATTAATTGGCGTTTAATGCTGAGAAGTGGATTGTTAGCATAGAGAAGTCATATAGAGTAGTTGACATTCTTAAAGGGTGAAGGTGAATATACGTAATAAACTTTCTCAAATTTGTCAATATCGTAACATACTTATTTTAATCTCCGATATCGTAATATACTTTCAAATCTTTACCAATATCGTAATATTGACAGTTATCACTTTAAAAATTACAATAATTGTCTCTGCCGTTGCGTTGGCTTTCACCGTTAGTCCTTTGACATTTTTCACTTAAAAAAGTTATAATAATTGTCCCTTTGATTTGATTTGACTTTTACCGTTAGTCCTTTGACTTTCATCTGTTTCATACACATTTTTTACACATTTTTATACACGATTTTTACATGTTCTATACACGATTTTTACATGTTTTATACACGTTTTTATATACATTTTTTATACAATTTTATGCACGTTTTTATACACGATTTTATATAAATTTTTACGTTTTATACACGTTATTTACACATTTTATACACGTTTTCACACACATTTTATACATGTTTTATACACGTGTAAAAACGTGTATAAAATCGTGTAAAAACGTATAAAAACGTTTTTAAAATATGTATAAAACGCGTGAAAAAGGTACATAAAACCGTGTATAAAATGTGCATAAAACGTAAAAACATGTATAAAATATGTAAAACGTGTATAAAAACATGTAAAATGTATATAAAATGTGTATAAAACATGTAAAAACGTGTATAAAACGCGTGAAAACGATATACAACCATATATAAAACGTGCATAGAATTGTGTAAAACGATATAAAAACGTTTTAAAAATCGTGTATAAAACGTAAAAACGTACATAAAACCGTGTATAAAAACATGTAAAAAGTGTATAAAAGGTGTATAAAAGCGTGAAAACGATATACAAACCGTATATAAAAACGTGCATAGAATTGTGTAAAAAACGTATATAAAAACGTTTTTAAAAAGTGTGTATAAAAACGTGTAAAAAAACATACATAAAACCGAGTATAAAAACGTGTAAAAAAAGTGTATAAAAATGTGTGAAAAAATGTATATAAAAACGTTTGTAAAAACATGTTTAAAAACGTGTAAAAAAATGTGTATGAAAAAGATGAAAGTCAAAGGACTAATGGTGAAAGTCAAAGCAAACCACATGGACCATTACTGAACTTTTTAAAGTGAAAAATGTCAAAGGACTAACGGTGAAAGCCAACGTAAACGGCAGGGACCATTATTGTAACTTTTTAAAGTGGTAACCTGTCAATATTACTTATATTGGTAAAGATTTGAAAGTATATTACGTATGTGGAGATTAAAATAAGTATGTTACGTATATTGGTTTGTTACGTATATTCAGCCTTTACCCTTCTTAAAACTAAAAGCCAGTTGGTTAATTATTATAGACTTATGATTAATTAACTAGGGTTTATAGGCTTAAGTTGGTTGCAATGAACAATATTGGGCTTAGGTGAGATTAGAAATAATGATAAAATCATAAATTAGACATTGCATGCTAAAATCATGTCATTAGACGACTCATAGGGGATTAACGAGGTTAACACCATTTCTTCCTAGATTGATTACATCTTATTTCTTTCTAGTTTTATTCGTTATTTAAGTCTAATTAGTTTCTTAAAATATGATTGCGTGGATTTGAAGCACAACCTAGGATTTTTAATAGTTTCTTACTACTTACCAAATAACCAACTCTTAGAGTTATACTAGTAATATATTTGGTGTAGGGTTTCCTCGTAAATAAAAGTTTGTCGGTAAGATGATTAAGATATGTCACTCACTTTTCACATTAGCATCATTTTAGCTTTTTTCACTTTTCTTCACACGCTCTCACCTTTCATCTCTAATAATTACATCACCTCACATTTATACTCATTTTCTTAAAATTAAACTTTTTATTCATAAACTGAAAATAATACATAAATTATTAAAAACGTAAACGTACGAAATTAATAACATAATATAGATAATTAAAAACTTAAACATACAAAATAAAAAAACATAAACTAATATGGAAAATTACACCTTGCCTTGATTGCCGCCCTTATCTCTTCCATCATCTCGAGTAGTACTCTAGTCAAGTGAACATATAGCTCTATATAGAACATTATGTCTTTTTGACGTTGTTCATTTTCCCTCATTCCAACTCTTGCTCCTTTAGTTCTAGCTCTTTTTTCCAGATCTCTAAAAAAGCAACGCGTTTTTCTTTCTTCATTGCCATATACGGCTAGTTGTGACTTGCATACTCGGAGACCATCAACCTTGTGAAAAACTAGAAGGGGGGTTGAATAGTTTTGCCGATTTTAAGTTAGTTTCAAAAACTTTAGATTTGATAATATGTGAGATCGTATGGATGTAGAGAAAATATAGATCTAATGATAAAGCAAGTAAATAAAGTAAAGCAAGGGATATAAATGACACAACCGATTTATAGTGGTTCGGCTACAAGGACACCTTCCTTGCCCTACTCCACTCCTCGAGTCACCTACTCGAGAGTTCAAGCACTATGTCAACAAACTCCTTCAACTTGGCGGAGAAGCCTTCACAACGTTGCTTACACCTTTTCCTAAGACAAAGCTAAATACCGAGTCCGTAACATGGTGGACCAAACCAACACGACTATTACACAACAAATATGTGAAATATCAAATACAAGATCTTTGCTACGTAAATCTTGTGGAGGAACAAATCAATTAAGGACCCTTGCTTGGATGACTTAGAATGCTCGTGATCTCGCCTTAGAGAATGACCTATATGAGAATCACTAAAGAAAGAAGGAAGAAGAACTCTAGATCAAGTGATCTTTTGTTAGAAGAGAATGAGAGTATGTGAGAGAATTAGTAAGAAGAGGGTGAGTTAGAATGAAGAAATGACTCTCTATTTATAGGCAAAACTTGCCATCGTTCCTCGGATCCCACGGATCCCTCCCATGCGGATCCGTCTAGTGTAAACCTAGGGATCCGTGGGACGCCCTCTTGCCCATGGGTTTTGGTTATAGGTCATGGGTCATGGGTTATGGGTTGGTCCATGGGTATTTCTTTAAATACAATGTATCTAATGAGACAATGTATCTAGTCAAGTGGGTATGGGTCAATACCATGGGTTATGGATATGATCCATGGGTTGTGATTTTTACCCATCCTAATAAACTATTACAACAAATGATTTATTACAACAATTTGTATTAAGTGGCTATATGTAAATGCTTTACAAAAATAACATGTATCCTTATAATTGTACTTAAGATAACATTATATTTGTTATCAACAAAACACTAAGAGATCGCAAAATATTAATAAACGTTTTTACGGTTTATTTGTATTAACAATCTCCCCCTTTTTGTTGATGACAAAACATAATGTTATGATGAGTAAAACTTAAGAATAGATGTATGTTTTGAAAGCCCCTAAGTTTTACTTTTCTCCCCTTTTGTCGAAACAAAAGTTAACCCATCGAAGAAATAAAATGTGGAAAAATAGTCCACGATCGCTTACTCCCCTTGACGGTAACTCCCCTAGTTTGGGCGCCAAGTGAAGAAAAATAAAAAAATCCTACAAAGAAAAGGTTAGTAGTAACATGCATAAGTAATCTTGTGATTGACGAGAATCAAGATTGGGAGCCAAGGTATGTAAACAAGGCCTTGTAATAAAACAACAAAATGTAGTGGTATTTATGCCACATACAAGCATGTAAAAATAAGAACAAGACTTGTTCTTGAAAATGACAAAAAAAATACTAAAAATAGAAAATAGTAATAATGATTCCTTCCATGCTTGCATAAGATTGTGGATCGAGGTTTTGATGAGTAATGGTATTGTTGCGATCAAGAATGAGGTTGAGTATGAATCGCATTTCTTCCCTAACTTCTATTGCAATATCCCTAGTGGATTGACAATGTTCACAATGTAAGTGATGTGGGTAATGAGTGCGGAAATTTTCTGGGTTGTTTTGATTTGTGAGTTGCGGAAGATGTGGTGGAAAAATAGGAAAATACGGATCAAAGTCCGGAATATTTGGAAGTGGTGGTGGAAAAGAACCTAGGTGTTCTTGTAGCTTAATGGGAGCTAAGGGTGGTGGTGTTTAAAGGTTATTAAAAATTGTGTTTGGAGAAGTGGGAGGTGTCAAAAAGGCTATTTCTTTTTGTTTTGGTTGTTGAGATCTTGTTGGAGTCTTAAGGAGTTCCAAAAGAGTGAATTTAGGTGATGAAGTTGGTGTACTCGTTGGTGATGAAGGAGGTGCTATAATGGAAGCATCTTGTGGTTATTTGTTGGTGATGAGCCATTCGACGATGGTTTTGCTAAGCAACAAGGCCGGATGCTAATCCGTGCTGATATCCTAGGGTTTGATTGTGGTATTTTGGAAGGTGGGAGTACAAAAGTTTGGGTTTCATTAAGAGGATTGTTTGTACTAGGTGATTTATCTAAGTTGTAAGATCTTGTGGATGACATGGTGTTGTTTGTTTATGAAGATGAGATGAATTATGCAAGCATTTTGGGAGTCCTATATATAGAAAAACAATGCATTGTAATGAATTCTTGACCCAAAATGTGGATTAAAATCTAATGATTAGATATGAATTTAAGGCATGTGATCATGAGAACATAAGCATTAAAGAACATACTAAAAAAAATGAAAAGATATTGGAGTTTTCATCCAAAGTGAGAAAAATAGAAGATAAAACTAGTTTCTGTCTCACGGATCCCACGGATCCTTCCCTTGAGGGATCCATCCAGCATTAAGGCTGGGATCCGTGGAACTGGTGATTCAGGCAGCACAAAATTTTCCTTTTGGAAACAATTTTGCCTAGTCTGTGCGTATATGCAAACTATTTGGAGTTGCGGTTATCTCGACTCCTAAAAAGAAAAGAAAAATAAAATAGAAGTGAAAAAGCATACTATTATGTGAGATAACCCGAGTGCTCCTAATTCATTGTTGCTTAAATGAATGTACCCGAAAACACATATTAGTTATGTATTTCCTTTAGCATTCAAAAGACATGAGATGCAATGAAAACGGGTTTTTACTTTGTATTAATAATGAAAAAGCGATTTGTCCTAGACGTGAGAAATTGCTTTTGTGAAATTGATACGGGAAGAGGTATCATTTTTAGAAAACGTTTCAAAAAGAGGTTTCTATTGTGCGAATAAAAATCGTTTTATCCTTTGAAAAGAAGATGTGTTTGTAATTATGTGTTTGCAACTTGTACTTATTTTGAAAGAAAATAAGAAAAACTATGAGTTATAAGTAAAAACTTATCTTGGGTTTTGAAAATTCCCGTATTGTTTGTAAGTTGTGCGTGAAATAGAGATCCTAGACTCAGAAAGAAGAAGGCTAGTGTTTACATACCTTGTAGCGTTAAAAAATAAATTATGACGTTTGTTCCATGAGACTAAGACCAAGACGAAGTGGGTTGAATTGTTCCCGCTTCAACGGTTTGGTGAGGACGTCGGCTATGTTGTCTTCGGACTCTACCTTCTCAATAGAGATGTTCCCTTTTTGAACATTGTTTCTTAAGAAGTGATGACGAATCTCTATATGTTTTGTGCGAGAATGTAATACCGGATTCTTGCTTAGATCGATGGTACCTTTGTTGTCACATAGAATGGCTATGTCACTTAGATGAATGTCGTAGTCAACTAACGCTTGTTTCATCCATAGTGCTTGTTGGCATGCTTTTCACGGAGACGTATTCGCTCGGTTGTTGATATTGCTAATGCCGTTTGTTTCTTTGAAAACCAAGATGTTAAACAACATCCCATAAAAGTACATACCCCACTTGTACTTTTTCGGTCAACATAATCACCGCATGGTCGAATCGCATATGCAATTGTTTCTACTCCGTGCCCTTAGGATACCATAATCCTAATTGTGTTGTACCCTTAATATACCTAAATATTCTTTTTACGGCTTCTAGGTGTGATGTTTTAGGGTCTTCTTGAAACCTAGCACATAGACAAACACTAAACATGATATCCGGCCTACTAGCCGTGAGGTAGAGAAGACTACCAATCATGCCACGATATTTTGTATTATCGACGGATTCGCCGTCTTCATCTTTTGTGAGTTTGGTGTCGGATGACATTGGTGTTCTAATTGGTTTCGACTCTTCTAGACCGAATTTCTTTAACATCTCTTTTATGTATTTAGATTTATTAAAGAAGATACCATCTTCTACTTGTTTGATTTGTAGACCAAGAAAGAAACTAAGTTCTCCCATCATACTCATCTCGAACTCGTCATGCATGATTTTCGAGAAATCATCACACATGTCTTGACAAGTAGATCCGAATATAATATCATCTACATATATTTGAACGATGATTATATGTGACTCTCTTTTCTTAGTAAAAAGTGTGTTATCAACTAACCCCATGGTGTAGTTGTGTTTGATTAAGAATGACTTGAGTCTATCATACCAAGCTTTTGGAGCTTGTTTAAGACCGTAAAGGGCTTTCTTTAACTTATACACATGTTTAGGTTTTTCAAAATCGATGAAGCCCGGAGGTTGAGCTACATATACTTCTTCATTAATAAAACCATTTAGAAAAGCACTTTTGACATCCATTTGATAAAGCTTTAGATCATTAGCACAAGCATAAGCAAGAAGTATTCTTATAGACTCTAATCTAGCCACGGGGGCATAGGTCTCATCAAAGTCTATTCCTTCTTGTTGGTTATACCCTTGGGCAACGAGTCTAGCCTTGTTTCTAGACACTACCCCGTTTGCATCTAACTTGTTTTTATAAACCCATTTAGTTCCTAGTATGGTTTGATTACTAGGTGGAGGGACAAGTGTACAAACATCATTAGAAACAAATTGATTTAATTCTTCTTGCATAGCCATTACCCAACTTTCATATTTTATGGCTTCTTGTGTATTCTTTGGTTCTATGGTTGAAACAAAACAAAATAGGCTACTTTGGTTTTGAACTTGAGACCTTAAGGTTCTTTCGTTTAACTTTCCTATGACTTTATCTACGGGGTGATCTTTGGACTCTTTAATATTTATGAGTACATTATTTGAAGATTCTTCTTCTTCTTCATTTATCTTTTTCTTTATGATAATAGCTTCACTTTCTACAATCTCGTCATCGACAAGAGGTGGAGAGGGTTTGGGTGGACTTTCATCAAATTTAACATTTAATGACTCTTCTACCTTCATTGTTTCTTTATTTAGTATGACGTAAGCTTTGCTATTAGGGGAGTAGCCTAGAAAGATACCTTCGGTTGATTTAGGATCAAATTTTGTAAGGTAATCTTTAGTGTTAAGAAGAAAACATTTGCTACCAAAGACTCTAAAGTGATCTAACGTAGGCTTTTTGCCTCGAAGTAACTCGTATGGAGTTTTACCTAAAATTGGTTTAATTAAGACTCGATTTAGTATGTACGTTGAAGTATCAACGGCATTGCACCAAAACTTTTGAGGTATGGATTGCTCATTTAGCATGGTGCGACTCATTTCTTGTAGGGTTCTATTCCTTCTTTCAACTACCCCATTCGATTGTGGAGTGCGCGGAGCCGAGAAGTTGTGAGTAATGCCATTAGCTTCACAAAAGGCTCCAAATTGCACTTCATTATCGAATTCCCTACCATGATCCGTTCTAATAGACACTATAAGACTTCCTAGTTGTCTTTGGATTTTCTTGCTTAATATTTCAAAATAATTAAATGTTTCCGTTTTGTTCTTTAAGAATTTTGTCCATGTGTACCTAGAGTAATCATCCACTATGACCAAAGTGTAGTAGTTGCCTCCATAACTTTGGATAGCGGATGGACCAAATAAATCCGTGTGTAGTAATTCTAGACACTTAGTTGTAGACACCAATTTTTTAGCTTTGTGACTAGAATGAACTTGTTTTCCTACATTACAAGCATCACAAAAGTGATGTTCATATTTTAACTTAGGTAGATCTCTTACTAGATCTTTGGATGATAGCGATTGAAGAAGTCGCATATTGGCATGACCCAATCTTCGATGCCATAAGGTCGAAGTATCATCCATAGAGGTAAGACAAAGTTTGTCTTTAGGTTCATTACCGATTTTAATGACATAGACTCCATGTTTCCTAATTCCTCTTCCTATGGTTATGCCATTTTTTAATATCTTACTACCGGTTTCGGTAAAAAGTACATTGCACTTTTTATCACATATTTGTCCTATACTTAAGAGGTTAAAGTTTAGGTTTTCTACGTGACACACATCGTTAATGGTTAGATATTTGTTAGAAATCGTACCTTTACGGATGATTTTACTTTTGCTATTTCCAAACACCGCATTTCCTCCATTGAAGGATTCATATGTGGAGAATAGATCTTTATTGCCGGTCATGTGCCTCGTGCACCCGCTATCCTTGACCCATTCATCCGTATCTAGGTCGACCTTTAAGCACAACTAAGAAAACAATTAACTCAAAAGTTTGGTCCCCATTTGTTCATGGGTCCATTAGTGTTAAACATTTCATTCATGTTAGACATGTATGGATAAGATGAATATGCATTCCATGGAGCAAAGTTTTGAAAAGGAAAACCATTTTGCATATTTGGGTTCCATACCATTTGATGGTTACTTCTCGGGTAAACATTATTAGGTCTCCTAGATGGATTAGGTTTTGAAAAAGATGGAGCTTTTTTTCTTGCAAAAATAGGATTATATTTTGGAGGTGGTTGTCTAGTGGTAAAATGAGTTGGTTTCTTCTTATTAACGATAACAAAATCAGTTCGAGATGAAGAAGCTATGTTGTTACCACTGTTTGCTTTAGCAGACCCACGGATCCCTGGCTGTACACTAGTCGGTTCCATTTTTGTGGGATCCGTGGGATTCGCCACAACATTGGCTTGTTTTTCTAGTGCCTTAACAAATTGTGTTTCTTTGTTTTCACTAGTTGACGGATCAAGTTGTTGAATACCTAAACCTTTTTGGTTGTTTCCGGTTTTAACAATATCTAATATCATATCTAAAGTATTCGTACTCATTCTAGCAGTTTTAGAATCTAGTTGATCAACTAGTGTTTGAAGTTGAACGCAAAGTTCACATTCACCACTTGCTATTTTACCCTTTTCTAGACGTTTCAATTTTGCTTTTAATTCTATGACTTCCTTATCTAAGCGTTGGTTTTGACTTTTCAAAAGCTTGTTTTTGTTAATTAATTTTAAGCTAATATTGCAAAGCTTGTCATATTCATTATGCAATGAGTCATCATCTAGTGATGAGCTACTATAGTATTCGTGACGCACTGTCATTTTCCATGAGACAAATTTCTTCGTCCTCCTCGTCGCTCATTCCCCATGTGCCGCCACGAATGCCTTTTGATCATCCCGCTTGGGACACTTACTAATAAAGTGGTTTGGGTCCCCACATTTAAAGCAAGCACGATCATCCCTTGGCTTCTCGTCCTCTTTTCTTTTCCGAATCCTTTCTTGTCGCCTTACGGTTGTTTGACGATCTTCCTTCCTTCTAAAGAACTTTTAAAGTCCTCATCGCCATAGCATACTCCTCGTCGTCACTATCCGAAGAGGAGTTCTCTTCATCGCTGAGGCCTTTTTGGCTTTAAGGGCAAGAGATTTGTGTTTCTCTTTCACCTTTGAGGCTTCAAATATTTAGCAAGGACAAGCTCAGACTTTTAAGTTGCCTATGAGTTCATCAAGGGTGAGGATTGTCAAATCTTTGACTCTTCGATTGCCGTCACCTTGGATCTCCACTTGGATGGAAGTGCCCTTAGATATCTCCTAACATGGTTACGGCTAGAAAAGATTCATCAACCGCTTGTAAAGATGTAATAATAGTATTAAAATTAGCAAATGAATGATCTATAGTTTTCTCATCCGATATTGAAAATTGTTCATATTGTTGAACAAATAAATCAATTTTATTATTTTTAACTTGTTGATTACCTTGATGAGTTACAACTAAAGAATTCCAAATTTCTTTAGAGGTTTTAAGAATAGAAATTCTTTCGAAATCCTTTTTGGGTAAAGCATTATATAAAACCATTTTAGCTTCACTATTTTTAGAAAGCTTTTTCTTCATTTCATCGTTTAGTTTATCATGAGGTATGTTAACTAAATTTCCTTTATCATCTTTTGAGGTAGCCTCAAAATCGTCTTCAACAATAATGTACCAAAGATCAATATCTTTAGACTTCACATACGTTTCGAATCTATTTTTCCAATATATTAAACCATTAGTTTCAAGTAGTGGTGGTCGTTGCATAGATTGCCCTTCCTTGTAATTTTCAGAACCCATAGTGATAGAAAAGTTTTTAAAATACGGTTTACTTTAAAACTTTTATAAACTTAGCTCTTGATGCCAATTGTGGAAAACTAGAAGGGGGGTTGAATAGTTTTGCCGATTTTAAGTTAGTTTCAAAAACTTTAGATTCGATAATATGTGAGATCGTATGGATGTAGAGAAAGTATAGATCTAATGATAAAGCAAGTAAATAAACTAAAGCAAGGGATAGAAATGACACAACCGATTTATAGTGGTTCAGCTACAAGGACACCTTCCTTGCCCTACTCCATTCCCCGAGTCACCTACTCGAGAGTTCAAGCACTATGTCAACAAACTCCTTCAACTTGGCGGAGAAGCCTTCACAACGTTGTTTACACCTTTTTCCGGTGCAAAGCTAAATACCGAGTCCGTAACACGGTGGACCAAACCAACACGACTATTACACAACAAATATGTGAAATATCAAATACAAGATCTTTGCTACAGAAATCTTGTGGAGGAACAAATCAATCAAGGACCCCTTGCTTGGATGACTTGTAGAATGCTCGTGATCTCGCCTTAGGGAAGGACCTATATGAGAATCACTAAAGAATGAAGGAAGAAGAACTCTCTAGATCAAGTGATCTTTTGTTAGAAGAGAATGAGAGTATATGAGAGAATTAGTAAGAAGAGGAGTGAGTTAGAATGAAGAAATGGCTCTCTATTTATAGGCAAAACTTTCCACTATTCCCCGGATCCTACGGATCCCTCCCATAAGGGATCCGTCTAGTGTAAACCTAGGAATCCGTGGGACGCTTCTCTTTGCCCATGGGTTTTTTGGTTATGGGTCATGGGTCATGGGTTATGGGTTGGTCCATGGGTATTTCTTTAGATACAATGTATCTAATGAGTACAATGTATCTAGTCAAGTGGGTACGGGGCAATACCATGGGTTATGGATATGATCCATGGGTTGTGATTTTTTTGATCAAATCACAATGGTCAAATTGCATTGGTCAAATTGCAGGATTGTCAAACCCCTAGAATACAAACCACTTAAATCAAACCGCTTAACTCAAACCGCTTCTTATCAAACCGCTTAGATTAAACCACTGAAGACAAACCGCTTAAGTCAAAATGCTAAAGACACACCGCTTGAGTCAAACCACTTAAGACAAACTGCTTAAGTCAAACCGCTTATGTCAAACCGCCTACGTCAAACCGCTTAAGTCAAACCGCTTCAGATAAAACGAATCTAGACAAACCGCATACAAGAACTTGACTAATCGCTTCCTTGATTAGATCAAATCGCACCCAAATGACATCAAACCGCATACAAGAAAATAGTACGAGACTCAAACCGCTTCCTTGAAACTCTTCAAAAACTAAACTTTTCCAATCCAAAACACTATAACCAAGATGAATTAAGCCTTCCAAACCAAAACCTAAGCACTTATAATGATACTAAACACAAAAGTACTAACAAAATTCAAACTTTAACACTTTTAAGGTATAGAATTCGAACCAACAAAACACACAAATAACCAATCTTTATGATCTAACCATGGATCTTGATACCAATTGTTGGATATTGGTTATTGTAACACTCAAACAATCAATTATATGGTTCGAATCTTAGCAAGAAACTTAGAGAGAGAAAGTGGGAGATGGGATCCTTTCTAGAGAGGAAAGTGAGAGAAAACAAAAGAAGGTTAGATTAAGAAAGGAAGGTCCAACCTCTACCTTGGGTGGTAGAGGGTATTTTAGTTTACATAATACGCCTCCGCTCGGGCGTGGATCGTGCATACAGTGGGTAAAGACCCGTCCGTCCTCCACGGTGTTACTCTAACTAACTAATAGATAACGTAATGTCTACGAGCTAACATATGCTAGACAATAGTTGGGGTAACCGACACTTCACTATGGATTTTCTAAATCCTAAGAGGAATAGGCGGTTCTTAGCTGGATCTAACTGGTTCTTGGCCAAAATAGCATGTTCTTATCTGGTTATTACTGGTTAATGGCCAGAATAGCTAGTTCTTATCTGGTTCTAACTAGTTTTTAGTCGTTCTTGGCCGGAATAGGCAGTTCTTAGCTGGATCTAACTGGTTCTTGGTCGGAATAGCTAGTTCCTATTTGGATCTAACTATTTATTGGTCAGAATAACTAGTTCTTAACTGGTTCTAACTGGTTTTTGGCCGGAATATCTGGTTCTTAACTAGTTCTAACTGGTTCCTACTGGTCAGGTTGTTCCGGTCGTTTTGACAGGTATTTTGCTGAAAACGGAGTTACGGTTCAAAAGTTATGGCCGTTTGAAGTTTTGATGTAAAAAGTAAACTTTGGTCAAGCCGCAAGTGGTGAAACTGCAAGTAGTCAAACCGTAAAAGTCAAAACTCGGTTTTTTTTTATCAAATCACGGTGGTCAAATGTTACATATTGGATTTCACAAACACATCAAACCATATCATATAAGTGGCGAATACTATATGTTTTAGAGAGAGAAAGTTAAGAGGTTTGGGAACTTAGTGAGATAAAGTAAAATCTTATTATGAGCTCCAACCCTCTACCTTGGGAGGTAGAGGGTATTTATAGTATCATACATAAACGCCACCTACGGGTTGTGGATCAGGCATACAATTGGTAAATACTCGTCCGTCCTCCACGGTGTTACTTATCTAAATACTACCTAACATTAAATAACTACGACTACGAGCTTTCTGACGATTACATATACTTAAGGTAACCGACACTTTAATAACTGGATTTACTAAATCCTAACAATCTCCCCCTAATGGAGGTCACCTCAAATTACATTGAATACAAACAGATATTACATTAAGATTGTTCTTGGATTCTTGTTAAAGATCTTTGCTCTGTAGCCCGTAGTCTTTGATTCTTCATTTTTTGCATGTTTGGTTAAACCGAATGGAGGTCTTTAACTGATCTACGTGATAATGAGTTTTGAGCCAGCTTTGAGATCATCAGCTACCATAAATCTCTGACTCTTCCTTTGTAGTGTTGACATTATGTGATGTTGTGACTTTCGGACCGACATGCTCACATTCTAGATCATGATTTCTTCTCATCGAGTAGCGGAAGCTTTAGTTGATTCATGATATTTGCAGCAGCAGTAGGTAAGCATGGAGTAATAATATCGTAGTCGTTGATTCATTTATCATGATTTCTTTAGAAATGAATGTGTTGTGTGAGCATGCGGCAATGGATTGACCTCTCCATTCGATAAGTCTGCAGACGTCGGTGTACGCATACAACGATTAGCAATAAAGCGCACGAAAGTGTCTTTGATCACTTCGTTGAATTGAGGTACACGCCCACGGTTCCTCGCTGATCAAGACAAGCATCGCCTCGTGATCGTGTATAATTCAAGAATTTCCTTGATGTGGTTTCGCAATTGCTCTAGCCGTTCTCAAAATGGAATGTCTCAAAGAAGACAACGCGGAGTGAGTGAACCGGTAATTTGAGATTCACCGATTGATGAAAGAGATTTGAAAACAATCGTGTATCGCTTAATAAAGTGTTTTTGCAATACAACGAAGGTTTTAAGGAAAATCAATTATCAATTATAAACACCTTTTATTTTTGAAATATTAATACACAGTTGATGTGCTAGAAAAGAATTTTGAGCACAACGACCGGTTTTTCAAAGGTATCCGTCAATCCATTACCCGAACCGAGATTGATTCATAATTTTGAATCGCCCATTGTTTCGCTCGGTTGTCACATGGTTGATCTATTTGATAGATCTCACATGCCACCTACCAGAGCTTGTTTGATGTTGGCTCGTAGGCTTTCCATCTTCCTTGTGAATATGTTAGCATATCACTCGATGTTACGCAATACCACAAGGATAATGCGTAGGACTCTTAAAATATATTCTCTCTTTCCACATTATGTGAAACAGAGAGTCTTCATTGACAGTGTCCTAATGAGATTTATTAGATGATCTTGTGGCTCTAGACTCAATTGTGCACATTTGGTTCCTATGGCGGAGACTAGGGAGAGGGTCTCCTCCTTCAATATCAAACATCTCTAAGAGAAATTCGATAGATAATGTAGGTTCCCCGTGAGAATGAAACAAGTCCTTTTAAGAGGAACTTGAGTAGCTTGGAAAGTTGTAGTGCAGTGCGTCACTGGGTCCATGACGTCTTGTTTTCAATACTAGTGTTACCTTGGTAAACACCAGTAGCATATGTATTGAACCGGTTTACGCCCTAAGGTTGAAGTAATGGAGGGCTATTTCTTTTCACCCTTTTCACATTCATTTCTTTTTCATTCTTCAACCCCTTCAAGCTTACCGAGACTTCATTACTAGAACTTTGTTGGGTTTGTTCCAAGACTAGCCTCGCTCTCTCGTCGGCACTCTTCCCATATTCTCATTTTTCTCCTTTTTTCATCATACCTAAGGACTCTACACTATCTAGTGGATTGTCCCTGGGTAGATCCCTCCGGCTCTAGCGAGATCGTGGGAACGAATACCTAACCTAACCATCCTTATAACTCCATACATAAAGTAAATTTGGTCGGTCTTTTGGTATTGTTCTTCTGCCATTGGAACCAATTGAAAACCATTTGAAAAACAATCCATGTACTTGTGATATATTATCAAAGCATTTTGTATCTGAATTGTTTTTGATATTTCAGAAAAAGAGCTCCCCCTCAACATGTGCATCGTATATTTGAAATTGTTTTTGGCACATGGAGGCAAGAGGAAAAATTCAATTCATCGATTAACATTTTCTAAAAATATCGACATCACCTTCCCGATCAAGATTAGTATTTTTCATACTTAGTTAAAGATGCTTTTGGGAAAGAATGTGGTTTTCAAAAAAATTGCTCCCCCTCAATATGTGCATCGAGATTCGAAAGTGTTTTGCACATTTTAGGGAAAACTTGCACTTAGATACAAAGCAATCACGTTTCAATCCTTTTTGGTTTGATACAGATGCTCCCCCTTAACATGTGCATGGAAAATTTGAAATCGTTTGGCACATGTAGGGAGGAGAGCTTGCTAATCACTTATAAAATCATATATCGAATTATCATTTTAAATCCAATTTAAATCACAAAATCTCCCCCGATCACAATTTTCAAGTCATTTGAGATGTTTGATCTTTATAGATTTAAATTGATTTTGAAAGCTTTTGAGGAGAATTGTTACTTGCTTATGAAAACATTTAACCGATAAGGATCAAATCTGAGACTTTAAACTCCAATGATTAAACATGTTTAAGTATCTTTTGAAAACATGACATAAGACAAATAACCTTTTGATTTAATTGAAATCATTCTCCCCCTCAATCAATTACATAACTTGTTGATTGAGAGTTAGAGATTTTGACAAATGTCAAGTCCAGATGATTTTAAAAATTGAGTCCGAGTTATTTTTATGAGTTTTCATTAGATAACAAATATTTTTCAGAAGAATTTATAGAAGGAAAAATACTTGTGAAGGAAACATTTGTCTTTTTGGTGACAAACATTTGTTTTTAGAATCAGAGCATGAGATTTGACAAATTAGATAAAGCATGGCTATGTTCGTTCTTTTAAAACGGGTTATAGACTGAAATGACTATAAGCATTTGTTTATCTTTCTCTCAATTTTTTTTTTTTTTTTTTTTTTTTTTTTTAATTTTTTTTTTAAACAGCTTATGTACATTCGAACAACATCTAAAGACCCGTGTCATTCTTTGAATGACAACACAAGGACCGTAGATGTTATCGAATTAGGAAAAACATGAGAAAAAGACAATATTTTTTTTGAATTTTTCGAGTTTTTCAAATTTTTTAAGGATTTTTGAAGATTTTATAATTTTCTATTTGCTTTTGTTGGTTTTATAATTTTGTATTTTATTTTTGAGAAAATATGTACAACGGGTAGATGAAGAGATGTCTTTACTCCTCTTCTTCCTCTTGAAGACGTTTGAGTGTCTCAGGTTGAAGACTCTTGAGTCCAAGACGAGGAAGAATAAACTCAAAACGTTCTCTAGGAAGAGCTTTGGTGACGATGTCGGCTAACTAGTATTCAGTCCTCACAAAATAAAGTTCCACCACACCGTTTTCCACTTGCTCCCTGATGAAATGATGTCGAATGTCGATATGCTTTGCTCGTGAATGTTGAACGTTGTTGCATGAGAGAGCAATGGCACTTTTGTTATCACAATACAGAGGGATTTTGTTGAATTCAAAGCCATAGTCAGATAAGGGGGATCTCATCCATAGGATTTGAGCATAACAAGATGACATGGCTATGTATTCTGCCTCTGTAGAGGATATAGATGTACTCATTTGTTTCTTTGAAGACCACCCAAGCTTATCGCCAAAAACCGAGCACCTCTTGGACGTGCTTCGACGTGTATCTTGACATCCTACATGGTCAAGATTCTGCATAGGTCGTTAGTGACATACCGGTGTCCTTCTGATACCAAAGTCCCATGTTGATGGTTCCTGGAGATACCGAAGACCCGTTTAACCTCTTCAAGGTGCTTTTGGTAGGCTTAGCCTGGTATCTAGCACACATGCATACAATGAACAAAATGTCTGGTCTACTGGCAGTAAGGTACATCAGGGACCCAATCATACTACGATATTTGGTCTGGTCAACCATGTTCCCTGAGTGGTCCTCATCCAGTTTGGTACGCTCCACCATAGGAGTGTCAACAGGGTCACAAGACTCAAATCCAAATTTCTTTAAAATCTCATTAGCATATTTAGATTGATTGATAAAAATGCCTCCGGGACTTTGTGAAATTTGTAATCCCAAGAAAAATGGCATTTGTCCCATCATTGACATTTGAAATTTGGAGCCCATCTCCTTAGAAAAATGGTCACATTCATTGGGGTCGATCGAGGCAAAATAATATCATCAACATAGATTTGAACGTGAATTAAGTGTTTGCTCGACTTTACGGTGAACAATGTCGGATCAATCGCTCCTTTGTCAATCCAATAGATAGAAGAAACTTTGATAGCGATCATACCATGCCCGTGGAGCTTGCTTCAAACCGTAAAGAGCCTTTTTCAAGCGATAGACATGAGTAGGATGCTCAGATTCACAAAACCTTCGGTTGGTCGACGATACGACTTCTTTAAGATCTCCGTTAAGAAAAGCCGTCTTTACATCCATATGATAGACTACCATGTTCTTACTTGCATCATTAGCCAGGAAGATTCTGATTGCTTCAATACGTGCAAATGGAGCAAATGATTCTTCAAAGTCAATACCTTCCTCTTGATAGTATCCTTTTGCAACCAATCGAGCCTTGTTCTTTAACACATCACCATGCTCATCAAGTTTTACTTTGAAGATCCACTTTAGAGCAATGATCATAGCACAATCAGGAGCAGATACTAATTCCCGTACATCTAGTCGATCAAACTCATGAATTTCTTCTTGCATGACATTGAACTAGCTATCTTCATTCATGGCAGTTTTAACGTCTTTTGGTTCGATCTTAGATAGTATAGAGTTGAAGAAGCACCATAAGGCATCAGTTGCAAGTTGTTTACGAGTGGATACTGGACGAGAGGGGTTTCCAATGATATTGTCCAATGGATGGTCATGTGTCCATTTTCTAAGGTGTTCGTGTGGTTGTTGTTGAGGAACCGAAGTTGCGAGTTTGGATATCCCGATGAAGATGGTTCGATGATGGTTCAAGAGCAAATATGTTCTCAAATGGAGCATCTTCGGAGTAGCAAAGGGTTATCTCCATCATAGGTTCCGAAACAATTCCATGATGTACACTGATGATTGAGGATTTGATGATGAGATCGAGTGATCGCAGAGGTGCTTCTTGACTCAATGACATAGAAATGGAAGGGTTATCTATGTTGATGGATAGGAGCGACCTCGTTGATGGATTTGAGTCGATCATTAGCAATGGGCTTATAGTGTTCATCAAACATTGGATAAAATAATTTCTTCAAATCATCTTCTGAAGGGGGTACATATGGAGTTGCTGGGGAGGGATTTTGTACAAGAGAAGAACTAATGGGACTACTTGATAGAGGTTGTGAAGCGGGTTCAGAACTTGATTGTCCTGGAGCCATTTGCCCAGACAGCTCATTGAACGTGACGTGAAGAGTTTCCATGATATCTCGGGTTCTTTTGTTGTAGATTCGGTAACCCTTCTTGTTTGATGCATAACCTACAAAAACTCCAATGTCCACCTTAGCTCTTAATTTACCTAAATCTTGACCGTCATTCGTTGGATAGCACAAAGCACCAAATACACGAAGGTAGGAGAGATCAGGTTTTCGTTTATGGACAAGTTCGTATGGAGTTTTTTCATGAGTGGTGTGTATGAGGGAACGATTTTGGGTGTAGCAAGCAGTGGCAATGGCTTCAGCCCAAAGAAACATTAGAACCTTTGAATAAATTAGCATAGTTCTTACAGCTTCAACAAGAGTCCGATTTCGTCTTTCAACTACACCATTCTGTTGAGGCGTGTGTGGAACACTTCTTTGATGACTGAGTCCAATGCTTTCATAAAATTGACTCAGGTCTTTGTTAACAAACTCAGTGCCATTGTCTGTTCGAATAATTCTAACAGTCTTGTTAAGTCGAACCTGTAGCTGCTTGATAAGTTTGATGATGACATCTGGAGTTTCATCATTTGTCCTCAAAAACTTAACCCAAGTAAATCAAGAGTAGTCATCAACAATGACTAAAACATATTTCTTCCCATTTATCGTTTGCACTCTCATTGGGCTGCACAAATAAATATAAAGAGTATGAAGAACTTCCATAACAGAGTTTGCAGGTTTGGGTTTGTGGGCATATTTCCTGCTTTTTCCCAATTGGCATGCTGAACAAAGATGATATTCTTCATACTTTAATCTGGGTAAGCCTTTTACAAGGTCTTTTCTGGAAAGATCATTAATGGTGTCGAAGTTCAAGTGATTGAGAAGACGATGGCATAACCATGACTTTGTTTTCGAAGCCTTTGACAACAAGCAGATTGGAGAAGACTTCATCATGTCTTCGATAGAGATGGTGTATAGGTTTGAACCACGAGTTCCTCTTAACAGTTCCACACCATCAAGTTCTCTAACGAAACAAGTATGTTTTCTAAAAGCTACTTCTAGATCGGAATCACAGAATTGACCAACAGAGAACAAGTTATGACCGAGACCTTCAACATAATAAACCCTGGAGATTACACTTTCACCAACAACATAATCTCCATAACCCATAATTTCACCAAAATGGTCGTTCCCGAATCTAACAGTCCCAATGAATTTACTCACGAAGTTCATGAGCCGCGAGCGATCTCCAGTCATATGCTTGGAACAGCCTGAGTCCAAGTACCACAAAAGCGATTTGAACGACTGCGGTTGAACACGCATAAAAATGGATAACTGGATAATTGGGATCCCCATGCAAGAATGGGTTCCATTTGGTTAGTAACATTGATTGGAACACCCACATCAGAAGTAGAATCAATGGAATCATCAGGGATAGATGCAATGCTAGTGTACGTATTAGACCTATTCAAAGTATGTTCACTTCTTAAAGGAATAGTTCTACCAGTAGGCATCCATTTCCTAATGGGCATTGACTTAGATAATTTAGGGCACAACTCATTAAGACTAATTTTGCGGCCAGTAGGTATCCACTGATAACCTACATTACTAAATTTTCTTCCTGTGGGTTTCCAATGTTTTCTAGCCTTCTTCCACCATTGCTTTCTAGCCTTCTTAACATGATTGTTGGCATTAACGAATTTAACAGGGTATTTAACAGAATTAATCAAATCATTCATGCCACATACATGATTAGAAACAGAAACCAAGCATTTATCATTACATGTTTTGCAGATAGTAGCAGAATTCGACCTAATTACAGTACGCTTATAGCTAATACTAGAATCAACACGATTCGTTTTATTCAACTCAAACTTAATGTTCCTAGGGTGGTCTTCTACTTTCTTCCATTGCACACTTTTAGCTTGCGAGGTCCTATCTTGCTTTGTATTGCCTGGAGGCTTTGACCCGCTTGCTTTTGTGCCACTGATTACTCCTATAGAGGGAATTATGGGAGCATTAGTTGGTTTTGCTACCTTTTGCAATCCTGATCTAGAAGTGCAGGGATCTGAACTACTTGAAGGCACATTAGAGTTCACTTTCTTAACACTAGGCATGGAACAAGGCATAATGACTTTATCATTCTTACAAAAGGATCTTGGGCATGTTGCTCTTAAACATTCTAAAAGCTCCTGAGATCGTTTGGCATATAAGCAAGCATACCTAACTTCACTATCAAGTGGTTTATTTATGTGATCTTATTCTACAATCTCACGAAGGCATTCTAGACTATCCTTAAGATGATAAAAGTAATTATCAAACACACGTTCATAGTTTCTGAGATGAGGAGGAATATATTTAACAGTTACTGTATACTTAGAACCTTCAGATGCCATTGAGACAACATTCTCATCCCAAACAAGTGGCATTTTCCCTTTTTCCTGTCTCTTCAGATTCTCAATTTCCTTTTGTAAAGAAGTTATTTTTTCGTTGTTCTTGTCACGAGTGACTTTCATTGAATCATATAACTCTTTAAAGTGTCGTCTAACTTTTTCATTTTCTTCTAGAAAACTCTCATTTTCCTTTTGTAAAACATTAACCAAGTTTTGAAGATGAAAAGTTTGAGAACATTGAGAATCTAAAGGTGGAGGCATTTGGGAGCCATTCACATTATTTCTTTCTCCCTTCAATTGTGAGATTTGGGCTCTCATTTTTCTGATCGTGTTACAATGAGCTCGAATTTGTTCATCACGTTTGTTTATTTCAAAAACCGAGGATATCATGATGTTTGAGGTTCTAACATTTTCTTTGAGGTGTTGATATTTTAGTTGCAAATTAAGATGTTCAACTTCCAATTTATAAAAATGTTTTACCACATTATCATGATCATCCTGTTCAATTTTCTCATGCAATTTAGAATTTGTTTTTTCAAGCTCAATGGCACGATCGTGGGAAACTTTAAGAGCAACAGATAATTCATGAAATTGAGAAGCATTAATAGAACAATTCGTAGCAGTATAGAACACATCTTGAGCAATACATTCAGAAATTAAATTCTCATTCAAAGTATGCAGATTTTTCCTCTCAATCTCATAATATTTTAACTCTCGCTCATAATCACTGACTTCAATTTCCATTTCATTAAACATTTTTTCATGTCTTTCACTTCAGTGTCAATGGCTTTTTGTATAAATTCAAATTGTCCTTTTAGTTGCTTAAAGAAAGGCATGACTTCTGTTAAGTAGCATTCTTTAGTTAGCTCAAAACCCCTTTCCCCTTCTGTAATCTCGGTTGGTGTGATTCTCATCTTACACGTTTTCTCAAACTCAACAAACAATTGATACAATACATATAGGCTGACTAAGGTTTTACTTTGTGTAGGAAGAGTTCTGGGCACTAAATGCATGGGTGTATTGGGGGGATATACAGTGGCTGGAATCATTCTCCTACAAGGGGGATTCTGTTCAATAAAATCATCAGCTTTTTGCTTGTCCATATCCTTTTTCCAGAACACTTGTTCAGGGGTCAGCTGTGTTTGACGTCTAAACTTGTTAAAGGCAATTCAATTTTCCTCAGCATAGTTAGGTGTTTTAAAACTGATGTTGTTTTTCATGCATGAGGGGCTCTTAAGTTTTTCATCTAATTTCTTTCTAGTGACTTCTTCTAATTGCTTATCTTCCTCAGTCCACTCTGCGCAACTAGGTTTCTGTCTAGGCTTAAGGATTTCATTACCATCATAGATTACCTTCTGTGCTTCTCTAGCTATTTTACCATACTTAGGATTGGGTTCCTCAACGAGGGGAATACTATGCTTATCGCTTAAGACTCTATGCTTAGTGATCATGTGAGCAGTCTGAATGGTGTTTCCTTGTACGTACAATTTGTTTTCAAGTTTGTTCTTCAAAGTTTTTAGGTTGGAAAATTCATTTAAGAGTTTTGATTCTTTAGCATTAAATTCCTGCTTAAGTACTTTCACATTTTCTTGAAGTTCTTGTTTTTGTTTAGCAGTTTTATTAAGCTTTTCTTTTAAGGAATCTAGCTCTTGTTTTAATATTTCTTCCCTAAAATTGCTTTTTCTAATAATTGTATGCATTTGGTCATCCATTTCCTGCTCACGGGTAGTTAACTCAAACTTAGCACGTTGTTCATAAATAACAATTTGTTCTTTATAGGCATTCAGTCCAGAGATAACAGAATCATCAGGGGCACTTGCAGTATATTCATAAAAAACATAGTCGTTATTGACTGCAGGAGATGCATCACTTGGTACAATCTTACTTTCACTTTGTATCACATATTGATCATATGGGACAACATTACTATTACCCACATTATCAATATCTGATTCATAAGTTTCATGAGATTGTACTTCGTTATGTATCTTTTGCACATCAACTTCATCGTATAGTTTTAATACCTCTGAGATGATTGACTCTTTGGATGGACCATCCTGTCGTGGTGATGAGACCTTTGGAGAGACCATTGGAGAAATGCTAGCCATGAAGATTGTCAGGCGCGAGGTTCATCATCGACATCGTAGTCAAATGCATCACAACAAGAACTTGAAAGGCATTTTGATGATTGTGACCTACCTCACGAATTGGTCGCTCATCCACATCTCGCATCATATGTCTTAGCATTCCCTCGCAAGAAACACAACTCTTCTTCATCCAAAACCGCACCACCGTCCCGAGCTTGTACTAGCAACATCTTATCCCCGAAATACTCGCATTTTGAGGCGTTTTGGAGATGTGCGTTCCTTGCAATGTGTCCATCACCACCATAGTTGTAGCACTTGATTGGCTTTGCTTGACCTTGATTTGCATTCCTTCCACGATTCGATTAGCCACATACCCTCCACCAGCTCCAGATTTCCATAACTCGCTCCAATCATCCCTTGTTCATATCGTCTTCCTTGCACATTCTGCACCACTACCTTTCCATCTCTGACAGTAGCTTGATTATGTGGATTGGATGTTGTTCTGAGGTTATTGTTGGTGTGTGGGGTGGAATTCAGATTTTGACTAACCATGAGAGATAATTGATTGATGAAGTTTTCCATGATTGTGTTTGAGTCTGGAGGCTTGTATGCTGGATCAGGAATGAGCTTATAATTACCGTTACCCGTGGGTATGACTTGAGAAGCTTTGGTGGTAATACCTACATTGGTGTAAAAGGTTGTTGAATCATTTGACGAACTTGCTTCTCCCTGTTTAGATTTGAACTGTTCAAGAATCATTCGTTCAAACATAGCATGTCTCTCATTCAAGCGAGAACGCATACAATTGCTCATAGTAGTGTTCCTCAAACCCTTAGTTAACTTGATGTAGTGACAAATTTGTGCCATTCAGATTCATGTTGTTCACAAACTTTGAATTTAATCGAATATTTGGCATAGTCATTTTGATATTCCTCATGTCATTCACAAGCTTGTGGAACCTCACGTAATTTTCAAAGTGACACTTTCCCGGCTTCATCTTAAAGTGCTCAAAGTCATCATACAATTGAGATTCTCTGTCTTCTTTAGTTAATTCGAAACGGAGAGAGCATCTTAACATTGTCCCAAACGCCTTAGCTCTAGTGTTGTGATTGATCAACTTGTAGATGTCTTGGAAGACCTCAAGTATAATGTTTGAAGCCACGATATCAACATCGTATCTCTTTTCTCCTTATCACCGAGCTCATCATACATCGTTGGTCCGTCCAAACCTAAGATCATAGTACCATCCGCAGCAGTTTCAAGAACATCTCGGTAGTCTCAATTTGATAAGGTCCTTTGTCAATTGACTTAAGAATGTTAACCCCATTCTCCTTTCCCAAACAATATAACCTAATTCGTTGAGCCCAAGACTCATAATCGGTCTCATCAAGCATAGGTGGGCGAGTATCGGATCCAACGACTTGAACGTCTTCAAAGAATGAAGAGATGATAGTGGGTACGTTGGTAGACATGATTACAAATTCTACGGATTTTAAAACTCTTTAATTAAACTGGGAAATAAATTCTTTCATGGGATTTTACTAAATGAAGAGAAAACCGTAAAACATAATACAAAGAAAACACCAAATTGCTCAAGGAGACAAATTGCTCAAAGGAACAAATCGCTCAAAGGAACAAATCGCTCAAAGTGACAAATCGCTCTGATAAGACAAGTCGCTTAACCAATCAACTCGCTTCAATAAGCAAGTCGCTTAAAAATGAAAAATTGCCACTCCGCACAAATCGCACAAGTACATCCACTACCCGGACTAATCGCTTAAATAAGCGATTTGCAGCTGACACAAATCGCTTCCAAACCAAGACAAATCGCTCGTCAGAAAGGTTTAACGAGACACAAGTCGCTATCTTTAAAACCACACAAACGCCACTTTTAAATCAAAAAAAAAAAAAAAAAAAAAAAAAAAAAATCCAACCACAGTGATTCAAGCATTCCAAATCAAAACCTAAGCACTTATGATGATTCTAAACACAAAAGTACAATAAAAAAAATCCAAACTTTAACACAAGAAATGGTCCAAATGATGCAAATACCACTAAACTTTTTCAAACCCAAAAACCATATAAAACCACTAGAAATCCAAAAGTATGTAAGAGAGATGATCAAACCATGGCTCTTGATACCAATTGTTACATATTGGATTTCACAAACACATCAAACCATATCATATAAGTGGCGAATACTATATGTTTTAGAGAGAGAAAGTTAAGAGGTTTGGGAACTTAGTGAGAGAAAGTAAAATCTTATTATGAGCTCCAACCCTCTACCTTGGGAGGTAGAGGGTATTTATAGTATCATACATAAAAGCCACCTACGGGCTGTGGATCAGGCATACAGTGGGTAAAGACCCGTCCGTCCTCCACAGTGTTACTTATCTAAATACTACCTAACATTAAATAACTACGACTACGAGCTTTCTGACGATTACATATACTTGAGGTGACCGACACTTTAATAACTGGATTTACTAAATCCTAACATCAAATCGCATTGGTCAAATCGCAGGATTGTTAAACCGCTGGAATACAAACCGCTTAAATAAAACCGCTTTTTATTAAACCGCTTCTTATCAAACCGCTTAACTCAAACCGCTTCTTATCATACCGCTTAGATCAAACCGCTGAAGATAAACCGCTTGAGTGAAACCGCTTAAGTCAAACCACTTATGTTAAACCGCTAAAAACAAACCGCTTGAGTCAAACCGCTTAAGTCAAACCGCTTAAGTCAAACCGCTTATGTCAAACCGCTTCCGATACAACGAATCTAGACAAACCGCATCCAAGAACTTGACAAATCGCTTCCTTGATCAGATCAAATCGCACCCAAATGACATCAAACCGCATACAAGAAAATAGTACAAGACTCAAACCGTTTCCTTGAAACTCTTCAAAAACTAAACCTTTCCAATCCAAAACACTATAACCAAGATGAATTAAGCCTTACAAACCAAAACCTAAGCACTTATGATTGTGGAAAACTAGAAGGGGGGGGGGTTGAATAGTTTTACCAATTAAAACTTTGTTTTAAAACATTTAGATCAACTTATGTCAATCTATTTAGTTGTTTATGTTGGACGTTGACAGATCGATATATAACGTGTAATGAAAGATAAAGAGTAAGAAGAACATAACCACGACACGAGTATTTATAGTGGTTCGGCTACAAGGACACCTTCCTTGCCCTACTCCACTCCCCGAGTCACCTACTCGAGAGTTCGTAATCACTACATGACACCAACACCTTATGGCGGAGAAGCCTTCACAATGTCGCCTACTCTTTTTCCGGTACTAGGCTAACCACCGGGTTCTTTCACACCAAGGTGAACCACACCTACCACAACGTCGCCTACCCTTTATTAGGTACTAGGCTAAGTACCTAGTTCCATTACAATGGAGGAACTACTACCCAACACTACACAACACCTAATCCCAAAGGAGACCTACTCCTTATTACAACACCATCAAGGATATCACCATCCTTGGAAACAAACTGTGACAACCCGTAATTTCAGGTCATTTCTCAAACTTTAAAAATTTCACTATTCATCTCGGGAATTTACTATTCACAAATTACTATTCATCATTTTTCGTAAACTAGGTTTACGAGTATCAAATACGTGTAACCTTGGGGGTTAAGCTGCGTATTCATGAAACATCATTGAGAACATTACACATAGACTAGAGTTAGTCTACATGACATCAGTAACATCATTTTCATATTAGTTCATGCATGGGTTTGCATATTTCATTAACGCGCATTTATTTATTAAATAAACGCTATCACACGTTCATTTATTTTGAATAATTGATCCGACACTTCCAACAATTATATTGATATATTTTTATACTCATTTAAGACTATAAAAATTATATTATTAGTTTACCCGATGTTTTGAATTTATTTTGTATATATATTGTTATATATATATATATATATATATTTACGACGGTTTACGTAATTTCGATACAATAATTATATAACCACCCGTACTTTTACGACTATTAAATTAACTATAAATTTTTATTTATTATCACTTTTACACACTTCGGTAAACCCACGACTCATTTTAAATATTAAGATTGAGTATGTTGAAAATTTTTAACATTTTTTAGGAGCTTCACTTTACCCAATATTAAGTTTCACAAATTAAGGACTCACCATTTGAAATTACCGGAATCAAACTATAACAAAATAACTGCTATGTCTCAAAACTTAATCGTTAAGATAAACCAATATCTTTTATTTATATATACACACAACCGCCCTATTTTTTTTTATTTTATTAAACCGCCATCTAATATAAATCTTTTTCCCTCCTTATACATATCTGTTTCCTTCTTCTCACTAATATAAAAAAGAAAGAGATAACAATCATCTCCATCCTCTCTCTCTCTTGTGAACGACAACAGCAGCAACATCACCACCGCCCTAACTTCACCATCACGCTACCACCACCTCATAACACCATCGCCATCACCATCATAGAGGACCAAGAGTGCGTTTGTTGCTAAGGTTAGAGTGAAAGGGGGGTCTCGTTTGGTTTGAGTTAACCACAGCCGCACCACCCGTATCTCTCTTCTCCCTCTCGTTCATTTTGTGGTATGTCGAACCGTATATCTAACTTTATAACTTCGTTTAAATTTAATATCGATTACAAATCAATATTTTTGATTTTCGTGGAATATAAAAACGGTTAAAAATGCGTTATTGGTAATACATATTGTGTGGTGAGTCTCGGTAAAAATCAGTGTTTGTACCGAGTTGGTTTTGAGTCTGGTCTTGTCTAGTTTGATCACTCGCTTTGTTCTTAATGTTGCTGCCATCATTTTAGTCGCGAGTCAGCCTTGTTGAGTCTCGGTTAAGAGTTGGATTTGCTTAGTTTAATTGTTTTGTTTATTGATGTTTTGATTAGTATTAGCGAGACGCAAAGGGGTGTTATGAGTTACTTTGGGAACGGATCAGGTTGTAAACCGTGTAAGGACCCGGGTTGGTAGTGACCCACTTTGAATGCAAATTTAATAATGTCGTTATTGTTGTCGCAATTTGTGACTCATGTTTTCCTTCTTTGGTCTCGACTCACATACACCACAACGGTGCCTTGTGGTCCCGATTTAGCAATAACACCAAGGGGGCGTTAGCATTCGTGTGATAATTGTTTGTTTGGTTTTTACTCGAGTCACGGATTAGGTATCGTTTGTAGTTATTAGGTGTGTTTGGTTACGCATATTTTCACCCATTAGGGCGTTTATTCTTCGCTAGTTCCACTCATTAGGGTGCATTCGGACTGTTTATTCAGCCCCAAAAGGGTGTGTTTGAATCATTACTTCAGCCCAAATAGGGTGTGTTGTCGCGATTTTCACTTCAAAAGGGTACGCTTATTTACTAATTTTCGCACCAAATGGTGGTGTTTGTTTTGTCGCGGTGCAGCCTCAACCGGGGCGTTTGGTGTCGCGTTTCACAACCAAGCAGGGGCGTTTGAATTCTTTTATTTTCTGATTATTTGAGTGTGTTTGGACAGCAAAATTTTTGCACTTAAGGGGTTGTTTGGGTTGCTTATTTTCTGCATTTAAGGGGGTGTTTGCAAGTGCATATTTTTATATATGTAATCTGTCCATATTTCGTCTCGTATGAACAGTAGCCATAAAATATTTTTGACAACGTATAATCTTAAAAATATGTTAGTATACTTAATTACCTTTCCGAGGATATAAAGAACGTCGAAAACGGACTTATAACGAAGAAGATACGGCCGATTTAAGATTGATAAAATATAAGACATTTTGACAGCAATTGCTTAATATTTACTTGCTGATCTGATTTTAAAACAAGGTTTTGGACCCTTTCTAGTCCGAACCGGCTTAAGTGTAGAGCACGAAAGTCGTCCGAAATGATGTTTTACTTTAGGGCGCGAGTTTCTTAAGCTTGAAAGTGCAAAATGAAGGATTTAAGCTTGGTCAAGTCGGACCATTTTTCTGAAAAAGTCAAAGTTGCTTATTTTCCGGAAATTAGTATATATATCGCTTAAGTGTCATTTTTTCCGGAAAATTTTGTTATTACTATACGTTGTCTTATAAACCATATTATTCGTTATCTCTAAACTTTGGATTGGCCATATTTGATTATAGTGCACTTTTGGATTTAATGATCCAAAAGGGGCGTCTCGGGTCCATTATTGTTTTATTTTGTCATATCGGATTATAGTAGTTTTGTCGAATCATATTATATTGTTTAATACAGGTTTTGTAAAATATGATAACGTCCAATCAACGAACGGGTCATGCCGAAATTGTCTAAAATTTCTATACTTGGTGAACATTTCTACAAAACTCTATTTTCTCAAATTCCAACAAAAGATGAAAAATCCTAAAATTTATAAAATCTTATAATTTCTTATAATTCATTTGGAATATTTTTAGAAGTATGTTTTCTGTTATAAAAGACTTTCTCTTCTTTATTTTGAGGTTTCCGGAATTGTGTCAGATTCTATTGTTTTATCATTAATTTATTTTCTTGATTTCTTTCTTATACAATACCGGTGACGTATTATATACCTCGACTTCTTTTATAATTTCCTTGTTTATTTTTCCTTGTGTGTTGTTAATGTCTCGATTTCTCTTTCGTCATTGTCTACTCAACTTGAGTCTTGGTCAATACTTCTTGACGATTCCTTATAATGTATTGGGATATACATTATGATTTAGTGTGAGTTGTGTTTGGAGTGAGTACATGTCGAGTCCTTGTATTCTTACCACCACACGAAACATTAATAATAAACTTTTTAAGATATGATATTAGAAATTTAAACAAAGATACAAGTATTCCACGAAAACTAAGACACGTTGTCTTTTGAAAACTTATCTACTTCACGATGACGCATTCTGAGATAAACAATATACTATTAGGTTGTGCCAAAGACGTACCGTTGTGCCTGTACTCTTATGTCGTTGTGCGATGCCACATTGTGATACTAGTGTATTACATTTCTCAATGCGAGTCGTGTTATTTGTGATTCTTGTATTTCTTCGGACTAAGGTGAGTTTTCATAGCCCCGTTTTATTCAAGTTTATACATAATTTCAAACCTACGGGGGAGAATACATTGCACATCATTTTTATACGAGCCCAAGTATATCAAATTCATTACATTGCTTAAGTTACCTCATTGCCAATTGAATGTCCCCATTTCATAATCATGAACCGTTAATTCCGGAAGAAGCGAGGGTGAGTGAATAGATCTATTGAGGGTGACTCCTCCATCCGGGTTGGTGGTCCCAACTGGTCAAACGGATGCATTTAATTTAACATCATTATTTGAGTTTTTTGGCAAAACACTCTGTTGGGGCGAACATCAGGAACAGTCTAGCTTCGGTGTCATGTGCTTATAGCAAATGTAACATTTTTATGTGACATATTTGTCATACATGGCCCATACTTGCGTTGGTCGTATAAAACATTTTCATAAACCCTATGAACTCACTCAACCATTGTGTTGACACTTTTAGCAATGTATTTTCAGGTATCTAAGGCATATACTTCATGGCATGCATGTGGACTTATCATAGAGTCGCGGTGACGACGCGTCTCACTTGGGTTTTATGCACTTTAAAACATCGTTTGGATTGTAACAAACTTATTTCCGCACATGTCGATTTTCATTTGGGACCTATCTTTTGTAACTATGAATACTTTTAATATATCAAACGATGTGCTTTTCAAACGACACTTTAGGTCGTTCAATATAAATGTATTTGTGATGCTATGACAGTCATCCCCCAGGAATTTCATTCCGCTGCAAAACAGGTAATTTGGGGGTGTGACACAAACTATCACTATATGTATAACGATGCACCTCATCGATTATACGACTTTGGCATTCTTCATTAACGCCACTTGATTTGATTCCTAGACATTCTTCACCAATGCCCTTGACACAACGCTTGGCATCTTTCACTAATGCCTTCATCTTGACACCTTTAGCATTCTTCACTAATGCTTTAGACACAGACGTTAAGCATCTTTCACTAATGCTTACATCTTGACTCCTTCGGCATCCTTCACTAATGCCTTCAACACAACACATCTACGGAGGAAGAAAGCACTATCAACAAGAGAACCTCAGTAGTCTTGATGATGACGAAGCATGGCAACTCATGGACTTGAGCTTGCTCGACTTCAAGAAGTGCTGATCTCGCCTCTAAGAGGAACCTAGAGAATCACACAAAAACAAAAGACAAACTACATAGAAAGATTCCTTAGGATCAGTGGTTAGAGAGCTACAATACTTTGGGTAAGTATGTGTGAGAGTGGCAAGATAAAAGGAAGAAATGGCTCACTATTATAGAGGAGAAATGCTTACTGTTCCTCGGATCCCACAGATCCCTCCCACAAGGGATCCGTCTAGCGTAAAGCTAAGGATTCGTGGGACGCTCCTCTTTGCCCATGGGTCATGGGTTATGGGTTGATCCATGGATCTTTTATTAGATGCAATGTATCTCATGGGTGCAATGCACCTAGTCAAGTGGGTTTGGGTAAATACCATGGGTTATGGGTCAATACCATGGGTTGTATTTTATACCCATTTTAGTACATACTAGTTATGTATATGTTTGCCCAATATGTAAACACTAGTTGTTGTACATATGTATTTCTAAATCATAAAATCACTTATACTTGTTGTAGTGTTTTATGTGAAAATGTAAGTGTGTTAGAAAACTATTGGCTCAAACTATATACGTATTTTGTTAGTTTCGTTAAAATGATTTTACGTTTGTTATCGACAAAACATTAGAAGATCGTAAAATATAAATAAACGTTTTTACGGCTTATTTGTATTAACAATCTCCCCCTTTTTGTTGATGACAAAACATAAAATTATTTTAAGGAAAAACTAAAATTCGTAAAAGTTTGAATTGGAGTTTTTACTCTCTTCTCCCCCTTTTTGTCGAAACAAAAAAGAGCGTCGAAAAGAAACTAGCACGTTGTTTTAAGAAAAAACATGTAAAAGAAAAATATAAAGAGAGCAAGTGACGGGAATAGTTCTCGTCTTAACTCCCCCTTGACGAGTTCATCCCTTTGTGAGGGCGTCAAGTACATAAAAATAAGTGAGCTAATGTATTGCAATTATTTTTGCAAATGGTTCATCCTTGTGACGAAAATGCTCCCCCTTGAAGATTGCAACGTTGCAATGGGGTGTCATGACGTATAATCCAAATAAGGCTTATGTTGCAAATGGTTTTTGCAATATGGTTTGACACAAAACTCCCTCTAGCTTTATGGTGTCAAAATCTTCATGTGTATTTTGAAAATCTACAAGATAATGGTTAGAAAACAAGAGTATAGTGCATAATTTCCTGCAAATAAGAATGTTAGTAGAGAATTTGCTTTCTATTGCACGGATCCCACGGTTCCATCCATGGAGGGATCCGTCTATGCCTTTTCTATGGATCCGTTTGTCTGGCGACAGATTTTCATCAATGGTGATATTTCAAACAATGCTTATATGAGAGTGAGATATGTATACAAATAGAAAACATACACTCAAATCAATATGGCAAATAAGTTATCATTCAATAAAACAAAGAGACAATCAAACAAATCTCTAAAACTAAGAGAATGATCTAGCCATATTCAACTAATGCTAATGAGTGACCTAAACTTAAGAAGCAACCACGTGCTTAAGGATGATCAAACATGAAATGGGTTTCCTGAACGTTCTAAGTTTGAGCTTGTGTCTTTGAGGCTCATGGTTGTTTAGGTTTGTTGACCTCTTAAACATTGCTCTTCACGTAGTTCATGTATCAACCTTTCAACATGTTGACAGTCATAGCAATCCTTGTCATGGTTTTGAGCTTCTTGAAGCAGAGGTTCAAGTGAAGTGGGTTGAGGATCCTCAAATAGAGGAGGAATTGGTGGAGGCTCATTAAGTGGTGGCTCAACAATGTTTGAGGGTGGAGGTATAGAAGTGTCAACTTCCATGTGGTCGGGTGGTTGACTTTGATGTCTCCTCATAATCCAAAATGGACTATTGGAAGGAAATAGAGGAATTGACATTGGTGCAAGTGTTGATTCAACACTTTGGTTTTGTTGTACAACCTTTTGAGATGGCCAAGGGGGTAAGTCCTCTAAGTTGTGAGAATGTGGAGATGATTGTGAGGTGTTAAATGATGTGCTTCTAGGCACCAATGATGTTGGTTGGGTTGAAAAGGGTGTGTTTGGTTTAGTAGAGTTTGGTGATGATATCCTTGTGGGAACAATCCTCTTGGGAATTAGTTTGATTGGTTTATTTGGTGTAGGGGAAATCCTAGCATTTGTGGACTTAACCAGAGATGATTCGGTTGAGGAAACTTCGTGTATGATCCTAGCAAGTTTCTTGGGTGGTTCTTGGGTGGATGAGTTATCACTATGAGCTTTTCTCATGATGAAATGACTAAGGAGGATGTTTTTAATTGCTAAGAATTATGTTGTGTTTGATGACTAAGGAGTTCTAACAAGATGACTTATAAAGGGAAGAATTTGGCAAGTGCATTTAAGACTTAAGCCACTAAGATTCTTAGAAATGTGATGATTAACATGCACAAGATTTAAGTTCAGAGTTTCACTGATCTAGGGACTTAATAAAGATGAGGTGGAGTGTTCAAGTTAGCAAGATGAGCTTGAGATGATTGTTTTGGTTAGAGTTGACATAATCTGTCACCCGGATCCCACGGTTCCCTCCTTTGAGGGATCCGTCCAGGCTAATCCTAGGGATCCGACTCTCAGCAGTTATGAAAGGAGAAAAATGATGTTTCTATGGTCTAAACCTATACCATCTTGAGTGTTTCAGTCCTCCTAAGTATCTTAAATGAGGGTGTACTTGAATGAACAAGAGTAATGAGTGATATAGCTAATTATTGCCTTTTATGGAAGGAAAATGAGACTTTGTGATCACCAATGGATGATCAAGGATAACACTAAGAGTTTTGGTGGTGTCAAGTCATAATAAATGATCCTAGAGATCAGATGTTAGCTTGAGATGGAGTTTGAAAGATCCTCAAAAATCAAAGGAATTGAAAAATAATTTTTGACCCGTTTTGAGATAAAGATGACTAGAAACAATTTCCGAAAATTGTTCAATATGTTCACCTAAGTGTTTTGAAAAGTGAAAGACAATTTGTGAGTATTGAAGCGGAAATATGGTGAGTTTTGATGAGTTGATAAATCAAAAGGGACTTTGAATACGATCTTATGTAAACTATGAGTGGGTTTAAGGCTTTCTCATCCTTGAAGGAGACTTAGTTGAGTTCTAAGATCTTATGTTTAGCTAGTGTGAGGTGATCTAGTAAAATATTTTGATGTATGGGATACTGTATTGCTGATTTGTTGTCACGGATCCCACGGTTCCATCAAGGGAGGGATCCGCCTAGGCTAATCCTAGGGATCCGACATCTACAGATCAGAACCATCACAGAATCATGTGCATATTTTGCACACTAATAACCATTAGACTAAACAAAGATATAGGCATGTCATCACATAAAACATCTCATAGATAATGGTAGAAATAACAATATCCAAGTTAACACAAACAAGAGTGCTAAAACATAATCATTCATACACAAATCAAGTGTCTCAAAACAAACATAATCCTATAGTCTCTTTCGTCAATTCTTTCTTTTCCTCTTTCCCGACTTCGTAAAGTGGTAAGCTAGGTTTTGAATCATACCCCTTAATTGTTTGAATTCCGCGGTCTCGTTTGGAATAGTTGGAAGTTGTTCATAGTAATAAAAGGGTTCCAATTCGATGTTAGCTATGGGGTCGACATCTTCTTGTTCTTCATCTTCTTCAACTTCTCCATCCGAGGAGTCCGAGAGAGCTTTAGGTTTTCGTCCATTGACCGTGAACCGTTTAGGAGGTTGTTTGGTAAGAGGTACCATGACGTGATCGGCAAAGAAGTGATCATTGTTGATAGGAGATTGTTGCAATGCACTAACATACTTACAAAGTCGTGTTAGGAGCATACCATATGGAAGTACCATGTTGGAAACTTTGAATACCCCGGCCATTCTCTTCACCATGTAATAGGCGAGATTGAATGGCTTTTGGTGGGGAAGACAATAGATCATTTGCACGAGGCATGCATTTGGATGATCCTTGTTACCAACTAGGCTAATGACGTTTTCCCTAAGAATCTCTTCCCAATTTCTAAACATGGGGTGCATTTCGAAGAGTTCCATTTGAAAGAGATCACAGTGAATGAGCTTCTTGTTTCAGTTGAGACAGGATTGGTTGGCTCTTACTTTGAAAATGGTGTCTCGGACGGTTTAGGGTTGATCAAGAGGAGTATGGTATATTGGGTTGGGATCAAGAGCAAAGGATTGACAAGATATTGCCCAATCTTGAGAATACATACAAATTCCTTCGCAAGGAATGCGAAGGATTTGAGCGAATGTGTTGAGAGGTAGATTGAAGTTTTGTTTGTTGATGATGAAGGCGATTGAAATGCTTTCTGTTGGGAATTCTGCTAAGTAAGAATTCTACTGATATTACTGCTGAAGAATCTGCTAAAGTGCAAGGATTCTACTGACGAAGTAATTATGCTGAAGTAATAAAACCGTGTAGTTGGTTTCTGCGGAGATAGATATTCCGCGTATTTTATAGTTAGTTAGGATATGCATGAGCTTTATTAGGAAGTGATAATGTATATCTTATTTAGTTTTATGTTTATACGTTTCTTGGGAAACGGTTTAGGGTTCCTTGTCTATAAAAGGAACACATTAGTATGAATTATGTACTAGTTGAAAAACAAGTTTTAGCATTATTCAAAGATCCATAGAGGATCAGAGTATTCTTAGTTATTATTGTTCTTACTTGTGTTTGATTTTCGCTTTAGAATACAAGTATTAGAGACTTTCTATTAGTGTGTTTGTGATTACATAAGCATTACTAACGATCTACGAGTGCTCAAAGATCTATCAAGGTCTTAGGTTCAACAAGTGGTATCAGAGCCTCGGGAGAGTCTCTGTGATACTAAGAACATTCTTTTCGTTACACCCTCACAATCAATACAACCTTCACCATGCACGGATCGAGACGATGAAATTGAAGTCACCAACAATCAAAACAACATTTCTGCAACAACTCAATCTCTCAAACAACAATGCAAAGTTCCCATACCTAAAGAAGGAGAGTATGATTTATGGGCTATGAAGATGCGGTGGATCTCCAACATTGATTGGAATCTTTGGGAAGTTGTGAAGAAGGAGCAGTTTGAAGAGGCATGTCACGAGATGTTGATGGTGTTGTTACTATTGTTGGTCCTAAAGCTACTTTGAAGAGATCTGGGTGTTTAAAGAGAGAAAAAGTTAGAACGATTCTCCTTGAGCTATACATGATGATCACATGGGTGATTTTCACTACATGCGAGGATGCTAAGGACATCCGGATGGCTATAAAGGCTAGGTTTGGTGGGAGCGAGAGTCAAGAAGAATGAGGAAATCAATGCTGAAACAGTAGTTTCAAGAATTCCAAATCTCTGAAGAAGAAGGTATCCACAAGGGATATGACAGGTTCCATAAGATTTTGAGTCAATTAAATCAGCTGAAGGCAAGGCCAGACAATGATGATTGCAATTCAAAGTTCTTACGATCTTTACCTCCATCTTGGTTGCAAGTAAGCATTGCACTCAAAGCTAAAGGTGGGCTAGATATGCTCACTTTTGATGAACTATAAAACAGACTTAAATCTCTTGAGCCCGATTTCGAAAGTCCTTTTCGTCCATCCACTCCTAATCACACATCATTTGTTGGGGCTTCCTCAATTAAGATGACTTATGCTCCAAGTCCAGTTTCCTCAGCATCATCATCCTACATTACCACTCCATCTAATTCTCAACCTAAATCCAGTGGTGTATTGGAAAATGTACTTCACTCGTTTGTTACTGATTATGACACTCAGCAGAAACTAGCCTTTGAGGATTTTGAACAGGTGGATCCAATTGATATGGAAGAGATGAACTTGAAGTGGCAACTGGCCATGCTTTCAGTGGACATCAAGAGGTTTGAGCGTAAGTATGGGAGAAAGTTTTGCTTCCAGGGAAGAGATCCAGCAAGATTTGACAAAAGGAAAGTCAAGTGCTATACTTGTGGTCAGATGGGTCACTTCTCAAGAGAATGTAAGGATAGGAAGACTGGTGATGAGGTTAGGTATTCTTCCTATCAGCAAGAAGCTGGAAATTCCAAAGTTGGATCCTCAACTGCTATGGTCATTCTGGATGACCATGTCAACTGGAAGGTGCATGAGCACGAGAATGATGAAGATCACGGTTACGAGAATATTGGATTCTTGGCAAGTTGTACTTGAGAGGATAAGCATGATCAAATTGCCTTAATGGGCATCTCTCGGTACATAATTGTGTTTTGGTTGTAGTGAAAGATATAATGAACTTAAGGAAGCCTATGATGAATTGAAACCTAAATATAATGAATGTTATGTCGAAGTTGAGGCTTATAAGCAGGCTTTAAAACATTAGAAAGACAAAAGTTTGGTTTCAAAAGAATCAAGCGGCTTATGATGAAAATATAAGGGTGTTAGAAAGTGATTTAGAATGTGCTAAAATTGATTTAAAACGTACTGAGAAAGAAAAATCTGATGTAGTTTCAGAAAACCAAGTGCTGAAAAAGAAACTAGATGAGGAAGTAGCTAGACATAAAGAATGGTTAATGTCAGGTGACAATTTAGCTAGCTTAATTTATAGCAGTCAATCTCCTAACTCAACAGTAGCTTTAGGTTTTAAGAAGTATGTAGGATTAGAAGCTAGGGATGACACACGTAAATCTACACCAGCAGGATTAGCTAATTTTGTAAAAGAGGGTAAATTACATGCTGTCCCTGGACCTATTAGAGGTGAACATATGCCCATTGACCTTTCCATCATAGTTGACTTTGATGGATCACACCATCTTTATGGCAAAAAGTCAAAAGACTTGCCAGACCCTGATTCTTCATCTAATGACTTTGTCTCTTGTTGTGATAATGACAAGTCCTCTGACCAAGGGTCTACTACATATACCAGTTGTGATTCAAGTGAAAAGTCAGACCTTCCCAAGACCTCACCCAAGCCTACACCCAAGACTACCTACAAGCCTGTTAGAGTTGTTGCTGAGGAATCAACTTCCAAGACAGTTTCCTCTGAAGACTTGTCTTTTAATTCTTTGCAAAATAATTACATTAAAAACAATTACATTAATGTTTGTGGTTTGAATGCTTTTGCATGTAATAGAACATCTTTCACTTTGAATAAATCTTCTAACAAGAAGAAATGTTTTGTTTGTGGAAGTAAATTTCATTTGATTAAGGATTGTAATTTTCATGAGCAAAGAATGGGTGTATGTGCTAGTCAAAAGAAACCTAGACCAATGTGGAAAAATGTTAATGATATACCATCTTTTGTTCCACAAGAAACTCATAAACCTCCTCCATTTGCTTGGAGAAGATCTGTTGCTAGACCATACGTGAGACCAACTAGTTCATATTTTCAAAATGGTTATTGGCCTGGATGTGTTGACTCAATGTATGATGGGAAGGGATATAGGAATACTGCTGTGAATCCCTTAGCAGGTTGTTCTTGGACTAAAAGGGACCTAATTTTCAATGGAGGACCAAGAACAATAGTGGATCTTATACATCTACATGGCCTAAACCTTATGATCCACAAGGCAGGCTCAAGTCAGTAATGACTTGAGTCTCCATAGTGTACTAATATTTTGTATATATTTTTTTGTTGTTGTTGTAGGATCATCCCCTGAGGAGTAAAGATGTTGGCATAGTGGATAGTGGTTGTTCGAAGTATGTCGAAACAAAGAAAAGATGCATGATTTTGTACTCATAGAAGGAGGAGGCGGTGTGACTTTTGGTGGAGGAGATGGTAGAATCACGGGGAAAGGCACCATTAGAACACCTCATTTGGATTTTGAGAATGTGTACTATGTCAAGGAACCGCAACATTTCAACTTGTTCTCAGTATCACAAATTTGTGACACCAAGAATAAAGTATTATTTTGTGAGGATGAATGTATTGTACTCTCCAAAGACTTCACACTTCCAGAAGATACATCCATTCTGCTGAGAGTTCCTAGAAGCCACAATTTATACACATTCAATTTGAATGATGTTCAACCAGAAGGTGACCTAACATGTTTGGTTGCTAAAGCATCCCTGGATGAGTCTACAAAATGGCATAGAAGGATGGCTCATGTGAACTTCAAGACCATTAACAAGCTTTCTAAACTGGGTCTTGTTGAAGGACTTCCTTCCAAAGTCTTCACCAATGAACACAATTGTGTTGCCTGCAACAAAGGAAAGCAACACAAAGCCTCATACAAAGCCATTACATTGTGAGCACTATCTCAAAACCTCTTGATTCTTTGCATATGGATCTCTTTGGTCCAACCCAAGTCGAGTATTGATCACAAGTATTTACGCTGGTAATCACCGATGACTATAGCGAGGTTTTGTTGGGTATTCTTTTGAGGACTAAAGATGAAACATCTCAAGTTTTAAAGAGTTCATTACCCTTGTTGAAAACCAGTTGAACAAAAGGTTAAAGGAATTCGGTGTGATAATGGGAGAGAGTTCAAAATCTTTGTATTAATAGAACTCGTAAGTCTAAAGGGATAAAAGGGACTATAGCACTCCAAGAACCCCACCACAAAATGGGGTAGCTGAAAGAAAGAATAGGACCTTAATAGAGGCAGCAAGATCCATGCTTGCAGACTCTAAATTACCCACTATGTTCTGGACTGAAGCAGTGAGCACATCTTGCTATGTACTCAACAGGGTATCCATTACTAGACCTAATTTCAAGACACCTTATGAACTTCTCACTGGGAAAGTTCCTGCTATACGTTACCTTAAACCGTTTGGATGTCAAGTGACTATTTTGAACACCAGTGATCCATTGGGAAAATTTGATGAGAAAGCTGATGAGGGGTATATTGTGGGTTATTCAGCTCATAGTAAGGCTTATAGGGTATATAATTTGAATGCTAGAAAGATTGAGGAGACACTTAACCTGAGATACCTAGAAGATAAGCCCAACGTTCAAGGTCAAGTTCATGTTTGGTCTTTTGACTTTGATTATTTGGGTTATACCAGACATGTTGCTAACCAATCTGCAGGTTCACCAGAGTCTCCCACTGACAATGCAGGTACCCTAGATGATGACTCAGAAAGTGAGTCTGATCATGATGAACAACCAATTCTTGTACCTTCCTTCTCTCCTAACCATTTTGCAAGTGATCATTCTAAAGTAACTTCTGAGGAGCATGAAGATGAGTCACACTATGCAGAGGACCTTGCTAGGCTCAAGAAACAAGAGTATGCAGCCAATCTAGAAGCTGAGAGGCTTGGTGGGGAGTTTACAAGAGACGCAGTCAGTGGAAACCTTGATTCTCCTGACAGCCATCCTGTTTCTCCTAACATCACCAAATATGCTGATAGCCCTGCTGCATCTACTCCAATTCCTACTAGTATGTCCACAAACTTTGAAGAACCATATACACGCTTTCCAAGTCCTTCAGATCTTGGTAATCATCAACCCAAAGATGGAATCTTCACCTCACCTTCCTATGACAGTGATTTTGAACCAATTGTGAACAATCTTGACACCACAATTGATGTCAACCCCTCTGCTAAAAAAAGGATCAACAGTGCTCATCCTCAAGCAAATATTATTGGTGATCCTCAAGAACCTGTCCGTACTAGGAGTGTTGTGTCAAGCTCTAAGTTTGGTCAAGTTGCTTTTCTTTCTTATGTCTGAAACCAGCAAAGGGACAATCACACAGACTTTAAGCATTGTCTGTTTGCTTGCTTCCTTTCTCAAGTGGAACCAACCAGTGTTACTCAAGCTCTTGAAGATTCTAGTTGGCTTGAAGCAATGCAAGATGAGATGCAACAATTCAAGAATCCGCAGGTTTGGATATTGGTACCATTACCAAATGGGAAGATTGCAATTGAGACAAAATGGATCTTGAAGAATAAAATAGATGCAAGGGGTATTGTGGTTAAAAACAAAGCACGATTAGTGGTTCAGGGGTTCAGGCAAGAGGAAGGAATTGATTATGATGAAGTATTTGCACCTGTAGCTAGAGTTGAGGCCATTCGAATTTTCTTGGCCTATGCATCTTATATGGGGTTCATGGTTTATCAAATGGATGTGAAAGGTGCTTTTCTATATGGTGAGATAGAAGAAGAAGTTTATGTCACTCAACCCAAAGGCTTTGAAGACCCAGATCATCCACAACATGTTTACAAGGTTGTGAAAGCTCTCTATGGACTACATCAGACACCAAGAGCATGGTATGCTAGGCTATCTACATTTCTGTTGAAGCATGGTTACAAAAGAGGTGCCATTGACAAAACACTCTTCCTAAAGAAGAATAACAGAGACATCATCCTTGTGCAAGTTTATGTGGATGACATTATCTTTGGGTCCACTAAAGAAGCTTGGTGCAGGGAGTTTGAGGAGTTAATGAAGGGAGAGTTTCGGATGAGTGCTATGGGGAGCTTACTTTCTTTTGGGTCTACAAGTTCAAGTAGAAACGATGGTATTTTTATCGGTCGGGATAAATATGTGAAAGACATTTTGGAGATGTTTGATATGGAAAATGTCGAAGCGCCACTACACCTTATGAAGCTCCAAAACCAAAGAACGATTTTGAACCGGATCCAGTGTGAATGTTCACTTATCTGAGATCTATGATTGGTTCATTAATGTATTTCTTGACTTCTAGGCGACATTACATTTCTTTGTGAGTGCTTGTTCTAGACATCGAGTCACTCCATCGACTTCCAACTTGAATGCGATCAAAAGATCTTCAAGTATTTGAAAGGCCAACCCAAGTTAGGTATTTGGTACCCAAAGAGTCTCCTTTGTATTGGAAGCATATAGTGATAGTGATTATCTTGGTGCAAATCGGATAGGAGATCCACAAGCTGGAGGTTGCCAATTCCTTGGTAGAAGATTGATTTCTTGGCAATGCAAGAAACAAACTATTGTTGCTACCTCTCTCTTGAAGCGAGTATGTTGTTCCGCCAATTGTTGTGGTCGGTACTATGGATCCAAAATCAATTCTTTGGATTATGGGTTTAATTTCATGAACACCACAATCTATATTGATAATCAAAGTACCATATGCATAGTTAAAAATCCAGTTTTTCATAATAGAACTAAGCATATTGAGATCAGGCACCATTTTATAAGAGATGCATATGAAAAACATTTGATAAAGGTGCTTAAGATTCACACAGATGATAATGTGGCAGATTTATTGACTAAAGCTTTTGATGGACCTAGGTTTCAACACCTAGTGGTCCATATTGGGATGGTTAACCCTTAACTGCAAAGTTTGAGGGGAGGCATAGGCCTCAGGGGAGGCATATGCCTTAGGGGAGGATTTTAGTTGTATATTTTGTAAACTTTGTAGATTTTTGGTTATCTTTTTTGTTTGTTAACACTAACCTGCTAATGTTCTTTCAGTTTTGTTTGTCTTGGTTTGGTTTGTGTGTTTCTCTGTGTCTGTTTTGCAGAATGCTTCTATAAGTTGAAGTTCTCAAAGTTGGTAAATGGGAATATGGTCATGTAAGCTTAAAGTTGGTTTCTACTAAAGAAGAGCACAAGTATTGTTCAAGTTATCTCATTGCTTCTACTGAAAAGAAAGTACTGAAGTGCAAATCAAGTGCTAATCATGAAGAGATAACATGTTGATCATTCATTCAAGAAACAGTTTACAGCTTACAATCAACTTCAAATGAAAATACAAGACCATTCCTATACAAGATCTACCAAACATATACTAGTTCCTATCATCTATTACAAAAGCTGGTGGATATGCATGACCAGTACGATAAAGAAGTTGACGATGAAAATGGAATGGATGGATTGATGAAAACGACGATGAAGATGCTCAAGAACCTAGTTTTATATCTTTGGCTCTTGGCATGGTAGATGGATTTGTGATATGAGAAATCTTCGATTGTTCCATCTACTCGTTCCACCATAAAGCATCACTCCACCTTCCCTTTTCCCTTTCCCTTCACCTCTGCCTTCTTGTCCTTTCCCTTACTTCCATGATATGAAGCACTAAAACTTGGAGCAGGAAGTGCAATCACCACCTCTCTTGTTGTTGGAAGTGGTGGATGTCCTCTCCTCTTCCTCTCTCACCAATCTATTGAAGATTGGCTCTAGACGCTTTGTGGAGTCATCAGAACCCCTAGATGAATCACTTGGATTCAATACACTATCATCTTCAGAAGAAGGGAGAAATGGGGATTTTGAAGGTCGAGGTTCATCTTGATGGGTATAGCGAAACAATGGGTGTGAATCATCACTGGATGAGGATGATGATGAGGAGGAAGTTAGATTGATTACTTCTGGTTTGGTAGACATGGCTATTGTTGATGATTGTGGAATTTTGGAGAAATTAGGGTTTTTGAAGTTAATTGGGGGTAATTGATGTGTGTTAAGTGTGCATTGGGATTATCTTATAGGCGGAGTCAAGGCTTGATGATAGTTAATGCGAGTTGGGTGGCACAGTAAAACTCAAGATATTTACTGAAGATACTTAGTCATTTGAGTTGTTTCTGCTGATTGACCTCCTTCAGCAGATTGACCATCCTTTCTGCTGAAGTGTTAATTTAAATTTGGTTGGAGTTACTTTACACGTCAGATATGGTCAACAACTTGTTCCAATATTTTTGACCATAAATTGGGTAACTTCTACTAATACCTTCTTCGCATATCTTCGCCCAAAATTAACTGATTCCCTCTTCACTTGATTTAAACACACTTCCAGTTGCGTGAATCATAACTCATTCTCACAATTTCTCACATGGCGCTTCAAATTAAGAAAGATCATAACAAAGTTGCTTTTCTGGGAAAAGCAAAGGGTCATGAATTATACGAACCTATGGTGGATTTCTTGAAAAGGTCCAAGATTCATTATGCTCTCACGCACTCTCCAAATGTGATATATGAATCGCTGGTTGAACAATTTTGGGCATCTGCTACTAAACAAACTGACACAGAGATAGTAGCTACGATTGATGGAACAGGGTATGTAGTGACTAAGGAGTTGATTATGAGACAACTTCGTTTGGATGATGAAGGTGGGGTTTATCACTCTAATACTGTGGAGATACTTGCTGGGCTAAGAGCTATTGGATACCAGAGTACGAACACAGATATGTGGCACAAGAACAAGTTCTGTCCTATGTGGAGGTTTTTGGTACACACATTACTTCAGTGCATAAGCAATATATCAGAAGGATGGGATCAATTCTCTACCCAATTGGGTTGTGGTATTGTATGTCTTTCACAGGGTTTAACTTATAACTTTTCTAAGTTTATTTTTGATAATATGGTAGAAAATATTCAAAGGAAAAAGCATAAGTTTTTAATGTACCCTAGGTTTTTACAGATGATATTAGACATAACAACCCAAGATAAAGTCTTTTGTCCCATAGGAGCTCTAACTGCTAAATTGTTTGCTTCAATGAAAACTAATTATGTTGGGACACATCATCCTTTGCTAGCAACTATGTTGACACAAGGCAGTGAGGCTGCTGATGAGGGTAGTGTTGTTGGTGCTCCACCCTCTACCAATGTTGCTGCTGATGGTAATCCATCAGTTGCCATTGATGAGGGCCCTTCCATAACTGCTGAAGCATCACATGTTTCTCCTGACCAACCTCCACCTATACATGTACCCACACCTAGTCCTAGTCCACCACCTACTCATGTTACTCCTGATGAGTTTGAGCATGAGGTTAATAGACTGACCACACCTAGTCCAGTTAGGGAGCCATTTGATGAAGGCTCTCCTATCTTTGAGCATGTCCCTATTTCTCCTGAAAGGTCCAATAAAGCTCCCATTACCACTGAGTAATCTGCTGGTGAACTGAGGACCCTATTACTCTTACATCTGTACATGCTCTGCTGAACAGGTATGTGAAGGAAGTTGCTGATCTCAGAAAGGAGCTAGCTGATACTAAATCTTCACTTGGTGGTGAGATTGTGGAGTTGAAGACAAAGGTTCAGGATTTAGAGGAACAACTTGGGCAAAATAGCAAAAGGAGGTTTGTGGTTTCTTCTGATGAAGAGCAAGAGGATACTCATTTGGATTCACTTGAAATCTTGGCTGATGTGGCTCAAAAGACTCATGCTTCTTCTCCAATTGTTGCTGAATCCTCCAAGCAAAAGCAACCTATTCTGTTTACTAGAAGAAGGAGAAGACAGTATTTGAACAAGGATTCCACTGAATCTTCAAAGGAGCCGAGTGTTGCCAATGTTGCAACTGCTGATGATCATATGGTGGATATTGCTTCTGAACATGGTCAAGTTTCATCTATGCAAGAACAACCATGTCCTCCACCTTCAGCAGATCATCATGAAATATTTATTGATGGAAGAAGTTTTAACCTGGATCCTCATGCTGATGCCTCTCCTACTCTTGTTGAAGACACTCCTTAACATGTTACTACTGAAGCTTCCATGGGTGTTTCTTCTGAAGTTCCTATTGTGGATACTCCTCATGCTGATTCGGCTCATGAGCCTGCGATAAAGGAAAGGAGTTATGATTGATGAGGAGCTTGGTTCGGATCTTGTGAGTGAACATGAAAGGCTAGAGCAAGCAAGAATGCTAGCGAGTATGCGAGATATGATGAAGAGTCAAGCTTTGGCTGTGACTTACTGAGTAGTTTACTACCAATTTACCTCTGAAGACAAAGAGAATTGGATGCACAATCCGTTAATTATCTTGATGAGCAATGGGATACTTACACTCTTCAAGTCGCATCAAATCCTACTCTTGCCCAAAGTATCTTAGGTCTTTGCTTTTGATAGTGATAACTTTGTTGCACAAATGATGGCTCTTGGGAAACAAAAGAAGCTAGTTGCAGTTGCAAAGAGAAAAGCCATTGATGCTCAAAATGCTCAAGCTAAGAGAAAGAGACCATCAACTGCAGCCCAAAAGAAAACATACATGAGGACTGTGGTGTATAATCAAAGTTCTAACTTCTATCAATCTGGTTTGACAAAGAAGCAAGTCTGGGCTTTGTCTGATGATGCCTTACTCAGTTTGTACAATAAGACTATGAAGCAAATTACTCCAATTTCTCACTTGAAAAGGATTCTTTGGTAGTGCGAGATGCTCCAAAGGCCAAGAGAACCAAGAAAGTAGAGATTGTGGATTCTTTTGATGATGTTACACCAAAGATGAGCTCTCATGCTGTTTCTGGTGAGGCACCTCTGAAGCTATAAGTTACTGAAAGAGTTCACTCTTTGAACCTCTTTTTGTTTCTTCGAAGCATTACTAGTGTGGCTAATCCATCTCGGATTCAAAGGGCATGATTGCTCTATTGCACTGTTGCACTGTTGATAAAGAAGGAGCAGATATGGTTAGGAAAGTTGAACAAGCATTGCTAAAGCTAAAAGGGCGGAGAGTTGCTTGAGAAATTATATGCATTGCGTGGTGCTATTCCAATTCCTTCTACTTCTACTTCTTCAATTCCTCGAAAGTTGTCCTTGGTGCATCGAGAATGTACCCTCCTCTGTCTCTATAGGGATTTATATACCGGTGGGAGGGTAAAGGATGTCTAAAGGAGACACATTGCTCTAAGGAAATCTGTGACATCGGTGGGACACACACATCTAGGGTTCATAAGTCTCACATGGGTAGTTCTTTGAATCTAAAGGTCTTGATTCAACTTTCATTAAAGAGGATCTGCGATGTTTTTCTTGAGGGGTCTCATGGTGTGTTGTTGCATGGACATTGGTGATGGACAGTTTAACACCATCTTTAGGTTGGATAACTCTTCTATGCGGTTTACCTTCTTGAAGGACATACTTCATATGGTGGATAGGCAAGATTTGGTTACTCTCCATGGCCTTGTCACACAATATTATGATACTCATACTCCACAAGGTTCGGGTTGTACTTATTGGGGATCTTCAAGTCCTGTTTGACTCTCAATCTCCAAATGGTAAAGGGTATTCTATTTGGAAGGATTCACATAAGTGTATGGTCATCAATTCACCATGGCTTATTCCTTTTGGAATACAAGAATTGGCTAGCCCACAAGTATATGGCTTGAGGTAAAGCGTTGGAATACCATATTGGGTTCTCAATTCACCAAAGGTGATTCTTTCCCCAAGAATTGACTAGTCACGAGCAAACGGCTACATGTAAAGACATCTCAAATCCGTTTATAGCTGGCGATTTGCTATAAATCGAGATGGTTATCGATGTACCATAGTTTTCGAACTTAAACATTTGGCTACTCCGGTAGTAATGGCTATTGGTAAAGAGACATCAAATCCATTATTTTCAATGATTCACCTCTCACAGGAGTTAACACACCGGATGTGATGAGAATAGTATGAAACTAATATGTTTTGATGTACATTTTGTCATTTGTTGTTGCAAAGATCCGGAGTTTCAAAGTTTTGCCATCATAGAGATGTGATTGATTGGTTCTTTGTCACGATGTTCGTATACAATCCTTTTGTTCGCAGTGTTTAAGATCTATCAAGAATCTTGAACTTAACCATGTCAAATTCAAGATTAGGGAGGATTGTTGGGAATTACGCTAAGTAAGAATTACGCTAATATTCTTCTTGAAGAATCTGCTTTGAAGTGCAAGGATTCTCTTGAAGAAGTAATTATCTTTCAAGTAATAAAACCGTGTAGTTGGTTTCTGCGGAGATAGATATTCCGCGTATTTTATAGTTAGTTAGGATATGCATGAGCTTTATTAGGAAGTGATAATGTATATCTTATTTAGTTTATGTTTATCGTTTCTTGGGAAGCGGTTTGGGGTTCCTTGTCTATAAAAGGAACACATTAGTATGAATTATGTACTAGTTGAAAACAAGTTTTAGCATTATTCAAAGATCCATAGAGGATCAAAGTATTCTTAGTTATTATTGTTCTTACTTGTGTTTGGTTTCCACTTTAGAATACAAGTATTAGAGACTTTCTATTAGTGTGTTTGTGATTACATAAGCATTACTAACGATCTACGAGTGCTCAAAGATCTATCAAGGTCTTAGGTTCAACACTTTCATCGGTGTTTGAATGATCCTAATGCTTTTGTAAAATTCAAAAATGAAAATCGGACAAATTTGTTCATCTATGTCAAGAAGACAATCAAAGTTGATTGCGAGAAGACTTGACGAATGTCGGTATTTTCAAGGAAACATTCCTTGACTACACGACCTTCGTGGATAAGTCGTTTTCAAGTCTTTTGAAGACTTTGCGGTCGATTTTGTCAATCCTCTTTTCGATAGTAATGGGTGAGGTAATGGACATATCATGGTGATCTTGATGAGTAGCTTTAGGCATGATTGGCCCTAGAAACTCAAGTATTCCAATTAGGTAAAATTATTTGAGATGGGTTTATGGTTTTGATTTGTATTAACAATGTTGTGAACACAATGTAATCCTAATTGTGTTAAAAACCCTTTAATGATTAATTTTGAAAACCCTAATTAAATTAATTGATTAGAAAGCGAGAAACCGTAAACCCTAGGATGAGGATGATGAAAATTAGAACAAGTTAATGTAATTACTTACAATGGTGTTCTAGAGAAGAATGCTTGAGGTATGGAGTCCTATGAGGATGAAATCGGTTCTTGAGTCGTTTTGTGATATGTGGGGAGAGGAAAATGATGGTGATGGTTTTCAAATGCGTATAGTCGTTTTCTATCCACGGTTCCCGGATCCCTTGTATTTGGGATCCGGCTAGTACAACTAGAGGATCCGGATCGCGTACGTAAGCAGGGTTGTTTGGCATTATTTTGTAGTAGGCTATAAACTAGCTTATGAAACAAAAATAGTTTTGAGGTTTCAAATGAAAAGTTGTTTTGGTCGTGACTTTTGATAAGTTAATAATCAAGGATTCTTTGTGACGACGGCGTTAGTCGACCAAATCAAAGGAATACTATTCCGATGATGAGTAAGTCGGAAAGTGACGAAGAGAGACTTTAAAGAGACTAGCAATAATTAAACAAAAATAACTATGATATCAACATACTCATGTAAGCTAGCTAATGAAAAGTAAACATACCTCTATGCTTCTTGGTTTGGCATAATACCAAAAATACTTCATGAGCTATTAAAGTAATCCTTTGTACTTAGAGTAAGTAGGTTGTGATTACTTTTAGATCCTTTCTTGAAGGTTGACTTCATTATTCTTTGAATAGAATTTAAGATTTTGGGAGATCCTATCATGAAGATTTCTTGAAACAAATATGTTAGAATGATCTATCAATGTCCAACAAGAAGAAAAAAATGTTTTGAAATATTTCCTTCTTTGTAGTTTTCAAACATATACGGATCGTATCAAGTTTTTAAAGTAAATATACTCTAAGAAACTTGGTAACGAAGCTCGATGCCAATTGTGGAAAACTAGAAGGGGGTTGAATAGTTTTACCAATTAAAACTTGTTTTAAAACATTTAGATCAACTTATGTCAATCTATTTAGTTGTTTATGTTGGACGTTGATAGATCGATATATAAGCGTGTAATGAAAGATAAAGAGTAAGAAGAACATAACCACGACACGAGTATTTATAGTGGTTCGGCTACAAGGACACCTTCCTTGCCTTACTCCACTCCCGAGTCACCTACTCGAGTTCGTAGTCACTACACGACACCAACACCTTATGGCGGAGAAGCCTTCACAACGTCGCCTACTCTTTTTCTCGGTACTAGGCTAACCACTTGGTTCTTTCACACCAAGGTGAACCACACCTACCACAACGTCGCCTACCCTTTATCCGGTACTAGGCTAACCACCGGGTTCTTTACACCAAGGTGAACCATACCTACCACAACGTTGCCTACCTTTTATTAGGTACTAGGCTAAGTACCTAGTTCCATTACAATGGACGAACTACTACCCAACACTACACAACACCTAATCCCAAAGGAGACCTACTCCTTATTACAACACCATCAAGGATATCACCATCCTTGGAAACAAACTATCACTATATGTATAACGATGCACCTTATCGATTATACGACCATGACATTCTTTATTAAAGCCACTTGATTTGATTCCTAGACATTCTTCACCAATGCCCTTGACACAACGCTTGGCATCTTTCACTAATGCCTTCGTCTTGACACCTTTAGCATTCTTCACTAATGCTTTAGACACGGAAGTTAAGCATCTTTCACTAATGCTTACGTCTTGATTCCTTCGGCATCCTTCACTAATGCCTTCAACACAACACATCTACGGAGGAAGAAAGAACTATCAACAAGAGAACCTTAGTAGTCTTGATGATGACAAAGCATGGCAACTCATGGACTTGAGCTTGCTCGACTTCAAGAAGTGGTGATCTCGCCTTTAAGAGGAACCTAGAGAATCACACAAAAACAATAGACAAGCTACATAGAAAGAACCCTTAGGTCAGTGGTTAGAGAGTTACAATACTTGGGGTAAGTATGTGTGAGAGTGGCAAGATAAAAGGAAGAAATGGCTCACTGTTTATAGAGGAGAAATGCTTACTGTTCCCCGGATCCCACGGATCCCTCTTACAAGGAATCTTTCTAGCGTAAAGCTAGGGATCCGTGGGACGCTCCTCTTTGCCCATGGGTATTTCGGTTATGGGTCATGGGTCATAGGTTATGGGTTGATCCATGGATCTTTTATTAGATACAATTTATCTCATGGGTGCAATGCACCTAGTCAAGTGGGTTTGGGTAAATATCATGGGTTATGGGTCAATACCATAGGTTGTAGTTTTTACCCATTTTAGTACATACTAGTTATGTATATGTTTGCCCAATATGTAAACACTAGTTGTTGTACATATGTATTTCTAAATCATAAAATCACTTATACTTGTTTTAGTGTTTATGTGAAAACGTAAGTGTGTTAGAAAACTATTGGCTCAAACTATTTACGTATTTTGTTAGTTTCGTTAAAATGATTTTACGTTTGTTATCGACAAAACATTAGAAGATCGTAAAATATAAATAAACGTTTTTACAGTGATGTGTCTCGCGACTACTAGTTTTAAATTTATAACAAGGATTACCGAATTAAGCTAAGAACACACGGCAAGTATGACCCTTTCGTATGTAGTTAGTTTTGGTTGGTAGTCGAGGTCGATTCACTAGGATTTGGGTGTTTTCAATTGTGAAGAATCTATGTAATAACAAGTAACACGAAAGTGGTAAATGGTTGTCACGTCCCAAAATACCATATAAGCAACAAGTAACACGAAAATAATGATTAAGGGAATTCAATAAGATTAAAACTACACTTGCTTAAACTAGTTTCTTATCCTTGATTAGTATGATTGTGTTGACCTCTTCTTAACATGTTGGTTATGATAATTAGTTGGTGTACTAATCTATTGTTCTTACAAGTTAAACCTTCGTCAAGATTTTAGTTTATAAAAACAAGCATTAAGTTTAACCAATCAATTCAATCCGCGAACCATCCGCGAACCCGAAAATGATTATAGTTTCTGAACAATCCGCGAACCCGAAAAGTCTAATACCCATGTTGCTAGTTACCGAACAATCCGCGAACTCGAAAATGATTATAGTTACAATCTTCTCTTCACATATCGATCACCAAATATATATATCACGTCTTAGCACATTAGCTAATCGATTTCTCAAACATACTTCATCCTTGTCATCACAGTTTTTTTTTTCTTTTTCCGATGACTTTTTTTTTCATATTTTCTTTTCCGCATACATCACATCACCCCCACACTTCGTATTTTTTGAAATGGCACACACGAATGGGTGTGGCTAATTAATAATCATCTAAAACAATCCAATCATACCAAGCAACTAGCAACCAACCATTTAGACATTTACAAGGGGTAAAGGCTAAGGTTTAAAGTGTAATATATATATATATATATTTTTTCTTTTTTAGTGGATGTAACAAAAAGAAAGGTATGGCTCAAAGGGTGTACTAAGGGTATCTAGCGCTAAAAATGAGCGCTAACAAATGGGTCCATGTGGGTGGTTAACTAACCGATGTGGTTAGCTAATATATCATTAGATGTAAATGGAAGGCCATTTGGTTTTATTCCTAAAGGTGCCTCTTTATCACGCATATACACTTATATCACACGAATGCGATCTTACTGCGGTTTGGTAATGATTTACAAGTACAAGTTCTAAAATAAATAAAATCACCGGCACACTCTTAGCAAAAGATCCAAGCATAAAAGATGTATGATATATATGAAACAAGCTCAAATCCTCACAATTTAGTGGAAGGGGCTATAAATATGCTAGCAAATGTTATCAATCCCATAATGGATTGCAATATTAATCGGGACACATCTCAAATTTTTTAAAATTTACTGATTTCACCAGTGGATTGATCCAGTTATTCTAATATATTAACATGTACGTGTGAAAACAACTAGATCACAAGGGCAAACAAGTTCACAAAATTTAAAATTGACCCAAAAATTTTGGAATTTAAAAATTGGTTTCGTTTTTCCTATAATATTTCCCCCCACACTTAAGTTAAGCAAAGTCCTCAATGAAAAATAAAACTTCAAAGCATGTAAAATAGGGAAAATAAAATAAACAAACTGTGAAAAAACAAAACCTTCCCGGGCCGAAGAAATCACGGTCGAACTCCATATGATAAAATGCTACGCATAAGCTAACATAAGCTTGTGAGAACAATCGATTTCAAATCCAAGCATCCTCCTCCATCACCTGCTGAAATTATTCAACAAAACAAAACAAACAAAACACACAAAATGCAAGTAATAATAAACACTATTAGCATGTAACACCCCCACACTTAAAATTTTCCAAGGTTTGAATAGATTTATGCAAAAAGGGTGTACATGTTTATTTAAAACAAACAAACAATTAAAAGCACGGGTTGCCTCCCGAGAAGTGCTTAATTTATTTCTGAGTCATTAGCTAGACTCTTCCTCGGGTTAGGATACTTTGACAATACGGTTCAAATGGGGAATTTCAGTTCTTAAACGTTGAGGGTATGGGATCTTTGGTTTGTACTCCACAATTTATTGGAATACATTTGATTCTTTTCGTTTGTCCAAGTGAAAGTCCCTCTTCGTTATCTTGAACATTTGGTCAATTTCATTAGAAATAAGGACAGTTGGCGGATCTTTTTGATTTTTCAGAGGGTCATTGGACTTTCCACTCCCAGTTAATATGGCATCCACATTCTTAAGGTAAGATGTAGGAGGTGGGTTAGTCCTACCGTTTTGTTTTAAAGAAGCTGGATTTTGTATCTCAGACCATTCGTCTATATTTCTCTCCAGTTCTCCATTCTAGTTGCCACCAGTTTTGTTGAACTTCTTATCACCAACATGGTTTGGAAATACATTGTGTTCAGAACCTTTTAATTGAGTGGTTGGGATATGCATGGTGCAATCCTCAAGAAAAGGTGACACGGTTGGTGAGTTAGACATGATTTGGTTCAGATTTGGCGTGGTTGGAATGTGCTCGGTCTCATCCTCTTCGATAAATTCAACCTCACCCTTATCGTTCTCGTTTTGAATTGAGGGTGGTTTGTAGACAAATTTATGTCTCGATTTGGTATCTGTGGTGTAAGGAAGAGATTTAGCATGATGGAATTCCTGCTTCTCACTTAATCTTTCTATCCTCCTCTCCAAGTCTTGGATTATCGCTTGTTGGTTCCTTCTTCCTTGATCGACTTTACGTTCTAATTCAACCAACAGGTTCGTTATATTCTCATTGGCTTTCGTTTGACTGGCCATCCACTCTCTCCTCATCTCCTTCAGTGAGGTTTTAGGTGTATTGAAATGTTTTGTATTCCATGGCTGATATCGAGGATAGTTTTGGGTTGGGTTGTGGTATGGAAAAGAGTACGAATTTTTGGAATTCTGATCATGATATCTTCCGTGATATTCTTCATGTTGAACTTGGTTCGCTTCCATGGGATCACACATCGGCGTGTCATCCTCAGCATCGTGGTTATTATTTCGCAGCTCCATCTTCTCCCTCCGTATGCTTATGAATTGGGCGTTGATGTTTGTGGAGAGAGCTTCCAATTTCTCGATCAATGAGGCATGATCGGTATTGATGTTGCTTCCACCGGCGGAAACAACGGCTTTTGGATTGGAGTCGATCATAGAATTTTCTGAGAGATCAAGCTTGAGTTGGACCTTGTCCTCGAGGATTTTGAATGCTTCGTTAGGAGTTTTATAGAGGAAGATTCCTCCGGCGTCGAGATTACCTCGAGTTGGATCGTCTAAACCGTGATAGAATGTTTGAATTATCGCTCCTTTGGTTAGACCGTGTCCATGACAAATGCAAAGCATATCTTTCATGCGGAGCCAAGCATCAACGAAAGTTTCGTGATTGATTTGGTGAAAGTTGTGAATGTCATTTAAGAGACGTTTAAACTTAGCGGGAGAAAAGTATCGGCTAATAAAAGCTTCTCTCATCTCTTCCCACGTAGTAATCATTCCTTCACTTAATTCGTTATCCCAAGTCTTGGCTTCACCGGTTAATGAGAAAGGAAAAGTCCTCAATTTAACCACTTTTTCTTGATTTTCACCATATTGGAATAGGCTACTAATCTCAAGAAAGTCGGCTATGTGTCGGTGAGGATCGGACTGGATTCTCCCATCAAATTGATTCTCCCGAATCATTTGCATATGGGTACCCTTGATATGGAAATCATTGGGAAAAGGGTGTTGAATAACAGCGGAACTAGGTGTTGGTGCAACGGTCCTAGTGCTGGACCACATGGGTTGGTCATCGGGATCAACGATGATTATGGTTGGGGAATCGGGTGGAGTTTTAATTTTCTCTTCGAATATGTCGATTACGACAAAAAGTTCCTCGATGAACGGTGGTTTCGGATAAGGTTCGGGTTTAGTCCTCTTTTTGATTTGACGTTTAAGCTCGTAGAGTGGACTAACGAGTTGATCACTCCAAGAGTGTGAGTTTATAAAAACCCAAAACGATTCACAAAATATTTCAAAAAGCAAAAATAAAAAGATAAAAATAATGAAAACGAAGATGAAGAAAAATCTTTTTGTATTTTTTTTTCAGAAAATTAACTTGAAAGAAATAAACTAAATAACTCTAAGACACTTTTTTTTTAATTTTATTTAAAAAGAAAACTAGTTATGACTTTTTTTTTCTTTTCCCAAGGGTTCTCGGTAGCTCCATTGAAACGCACAAAAAAGCGGAGAAGCAGGTCAGAGCGAAGCATATTAAAAACCCAACTTCTTTAGGGAATCAGGGAGACCCACCTTAAACCTCTCACACAGTTTGTTTACAATGGGTGAGCCTTACTTTCGAGGGAATAAAAAAATTATTAAATAATCTACCAAACAAACAAACAAGGAAAAACACAAATAGGAACAAGACTAAGCTTTGAACTAAAAGTTAAAAAATTGAAAAAATATATATATATATATATATATATATATATATATATATATATATATATATATATATATATATATATATATATATATATATATATATATGGTTTTAGACGAGCAGTTCGATCGACCGGTGGGCTTCCACCGATCCGGTTGTATTTGGTTTCGATGTCTAGCCGAATCGGTTACGGGACCGTACCGATCGGCTGGACGAACTGATAAATGATTTTTTTTCGCAAGCAAAGACGGCACAACTAGGGAATTGTTTGAACACAGATTTGAAGCACACAAAAACACAAACAAATCCCCGACAGCGACGCCAAAAACTTGATGTGTCTCACGACTACTAGTTTTAAATTTATAACAAGGATTACCGAATTAAGCTAAGAACACACGGGCAAGTATGACCCTTTCGTATGTAGTTAGTTTTGGTTGGTAAGCCGAGGTCGTTCACTAGGATTTGGGTGTTTTCAATTGTGAAGAATCTATGTAATAACAAGTAACACGAAAGTGGTAAATGGTTGTCACGTCCCAAAATACCATATAAGCAACAAGTAACACGAAAATAATGATTAAGGGAATTCAATAAGATTAAAACTACACTTGCTTAAACTAGTTTCTTATCCTTGATTAGTATGATTGTGTTAACCTCTTCTTAACATGTTGGTTATGATAATTAGTTGGTGTACTAATCTACTGTTCTTACAAGTTTAACCTTCGTCAAGATTTTAGTTTATAAAAACAAGCATTAAGTTTAACCAATCAATTCAAGATCAATTCAAGTTTCATAAGTTTACTTTCATAAACTTAAACACAAAAACATCCGTTTGTCTTATCAAATTTGCTTAAGAAATGGTCAATACAAAAGGTAACCGATTATAGACAAAAGGTTACAATTTATTGTAAACAACTAATCTTACGACCTTTTAGATGTTTCCAATCAATCCTACTTGATAATCAAAAAGCGTTCTTATTACAACCATACTTTAGTTTCTTTGTTTAATCAAGAATAATGGGTAAAAACAATCATCCATAGACAAAATGATTATAACTAGTTGAATAACAATAAGTTCTTTTGACTTCTACGATTACTATCAACTAGTCAAACTTGATTAACAAATGCCACTATGAAACTTTAACACAATTGGATCTTAAAATCAACTTGAAATTGAATTAAAACATGTTAACACAATCATGAACTAATCATACGATAATCAACATCATTTAAGCAAGTGCATAAAGGAACTAGCCACTCATAGCAAACATAAACGTAAACTCAGAACTTTAAACATTAGAAAACATGATTAAGAGTCTTACAATGATTGAAATGAGATTACAAATGATGTAGTAATGATGCCTCAAGTATTGGTGATGACTTCTTGATGTTTTGACCTTCAAATGATGACTTCTTGGACCTCCAAAGTTTCCTGGAACTTTATGGACGAATTTTAGGTTTTGAGAGAGGTAGGAGAGGCGTGAGAGAAGTTCTCTCAAGTTGAGATTTAGTTGGATGATGAAAACATACACAAATGAGTCCTATTTATACTACTCTCAATCCCTAGGGTGGTTATTGCTCAACTTGGCCTCCAAGGAGCTTGGAAGAACCTAGAATACATTTAGGAAGGACCTAGAATCGTTTGGGACAAGTTTGGAGTCTTAGTAATGAAGAAATGGCTGTCCAGGGCCTCCCAACCGAATTGGTTGGGCTCCAACCGTTTCGGTTGGTCTACTTGACTGCTCTCCAACTGTTCCGGTTGCGGGGCTCTACCGAACGGTTGGAGAAGTTGATAAAAAATCATAAGCACCAAAGTTGTAGATCTTTCTCTTAGCTTTCCGTGGCCGTAAACCGGGGGTCAAACGAAGTTTGTATGCAAAAGTTATGGCCAAAATGGTGAAGGTGTGTCGGGAACAACAAGTCTTCCAATATGTCTTCGTTTTAGCTTCTTTTCTTCATTTGTTTCTCATTTTCCTTCTTGGACTTTATTCTTGAGTCTTTGGACCACTAACTTGATGACTTTATCTTCTCGAATATACTCTACAAGACTTTCTTTTATCGGGAATTCTTCGTATTTGGAGAAATCTTCGTATTTTACTTCTTTTGCCGTCTTTTCCTCCATTTTCCTGTACTTGGCTACAAATGAACTAGCAAACGCACTTTTATACGAAAAATTAACAAAAGCATATGATTATAGCCAAATAACATACATAAAAGCACAGATAACACTACTAAAAACATGCACGATTTGAGCGTTATCATACGGCTTATTTGTATTAACAATGATGATTCTAAACACAAAAGTACTAGAGAGAGAAAGTAGGAGATGGGATCCTTTCTAGAGAGATAAAGTGAGAGAAAAACAAAGAGAAGGTTAGATTAAGAAATGAAAGGTCCAACCCTCTACCTTGGGAGGTAGAGGGTATTTATAGTTTTACATAATACGCCCTCTGTCGGGTTGTTGATCGAGCATACTGATGGGTAAAGACCCGTCTGTCCTCCAGTGTTACTCTAACTAACTAACTAACTAATAGATGATGTAATGTCTACGAGCTAACATATGCTAGAGCGATAGTTGGGGTGGTGATACTTCACTATGGAATTTCTAAATCCTAACAGAATAAGCGGTTCTTAGGTGGATCTAAGCGGTTCTTGGCCAAAATAGCATGTTCTTAATCGGTTCTCACCGGTTATTAGCCGGAATAGCTAGTTCTTATCTGGTTCTAACCGGTTTGTCTTGGTTCATGGCGGAATAAGCGTTCTTAGCGGATCTAAGCGGTTCTTGGCGGAATAGATGGTTCCTATTTGGATCTAACTATTTATAGGCCGGAATAGCCAGTTCATAACTGGTTCTAACTAGTTCTTACTGGTTCTTGGCTAAAATATTCAGCTCTTAACTAGTCCAAACTCGTTCAGGCTGTTTCGGCAATTTTGACAGGTATTTCGCTGAAAACGGAGTTACGGTGCAAAAGTTATGGCCGTTTGAAGTTTTGACGTAAAAAGTCAACTTTGGTCAAGCCGCAAGTGGTCAAACCGCAAGTACTCAAACCGTAAAAGTCAAAACTCAGTTTTTTTGAACAAATCGCAGTGGTCAAATCGCATTGGTCAAATCTCAGGATAGTCAAACCGCTGGAATACAAACCGCTTTAATCAAACCGCTTTTTATCAAACCGCTTCTTATCAAACTGCTTAACTTAAACCGCTTTTTATCAAACAGCTTAGATCAAACCGCTGAAGACAAACCGATTAAGGCAAACCGCTTATGTCAAACCGCTAAAGACAAACCGCTTGAGTCAAACCGCTTAAGTCAAACCGCTTATGTCAAACCGCTTACGTCAAACGGCATAAGTTAAACTGCTTCCGATACAACGAATCTAGACAAACCGCATCCAAGAACTTGACAAATTGCTTCCTTGATCTGAACAAATCGTACCCAAATGACGTCAAACCGCATACAAGAAAATAGTACGAGACTCAAAACGCTTCCTTGAAACTCTTCAAAAGCTAAACTTTTCCAATCCAAAACACTATAACCAAGATGAATTAAGCCTTCCAAACCAAAACCTAAGCACTTATGATGATTCTAAACACAAAAGTACTAACAAAATTCAAACTTTAACACTTTTAGGGTATAGAATTCGAACCAATAAAACATACAAATAACCAATCTTTATGATCTAACCATGGCTCTTGATACTAATTGTTGGATATTGGTTATTGTGACACACAAACAATCAATTATATGGTTCGAATCTTAGCAAGAAACTTAGAGAGAGAAAGTGGGAGATGGGATCCTTTCTATAGAGAGAAATTGAGAGAAAAACAAAAAGAAGGTTAGATTAAGAAATAAAAGCTCCAACCCTCTACCTTGGGAGGTAAAGGGTATTTATAGTTTTACATAATACGCCCTCTATCTACGAGCTAACATATGCTAGACAATAGTTGGGGTGACCGACACTTCACTATGGATTTTCTAAATCCTAACAGGAATAGGCAGTTCTTAGCTGGATCTAACTGGTTCTTGGCCAAAATAGCATGTTCTTAAGCGGTTCTTCTTGGTTATTGGCGGAATAGCTATTTCTTATCCGGTTCTAACGGTTTGTCTTGGTTCTTGGCTAGAATAAGCGGTTCTTATTTGGATCTAACTATTTCTTGGCGAATAGTTGGTTCCTATTTGGATCTAACTATTTATTGGCCGGAATAGCTAGTTCTTAAATGGTTCTAACTAGTTTTTACTGGTTCTTGGCCGGAATATCTGGTTCTTAACTAGTTCTAACTGGTTCCTACTGTTTCAGGCTGTTCCGGTCGTTTTCACACGTATTTTGCTGAAAACGGAGTTACGTGTTAATACACATAAACCGTAAAAACGTTTATTAATATTTTGCGATCTCTTTGTGTTTTGTTGATAACAAATATAATGTTGTCTTAAGTATAATTATAAGGATACATGTTATTTTTGTAAAGCATTTACATATAGCCATTTAAATACAAAAATGTAGTAATTAAGCCTTTGTTGTAATAGTTTATTAGGATGGGTAAAAACCATAACCCATGGACCATAACCCATGGATCTTAACCCATACCCAAGAAGACTAGATAGAATGTATACTTGGATACATTGAATCTAAAGAAAACCCATGGACCAACCCATGACCCATGACCCATAACCAAAATACCCATGGGCAAAGAGGAGCGTTCCACGGATCCCTAGGTTTACACTAGACGGATCCCAAGTGGAAGGGATCCGTGGGATCCGGGGAACAGTGAAGAATTTTACCTATAAATAGAGAGCCATTTCTTCATTCTAACTCACCCCTCTTCTTACTAAATCTCTCATACACTCTCATTCTCTTCTAACATATAGATCACTTGATCTAGAGAGTTGTTCTTCTTTCTTTCTATTTGTGATTCTCATATAGGTCTTTCTCTAAGGCGAGATCACGAGCATTCTACAAGTCATCCAAGCAAGGGTCCTTGATTGATTTGTCACTCCATAAGATTTTGTAGCGAAGATCTTGTATTTGATATTTCACATATTTGTTGTGTAATAGTTGTGTTGGTTTGGTCCACCGTGATACGGACTCGGTATCTAGCTTTGTACCGGAGAAAGTGTAAGCAACGTTGTGAAGGCTTCTCCGCCAAGTGAAGGAGTTTGTTGACATAGTGCTTGAACTCTCGAGTAGGTGACTCGGGGAGTGGAGTAGGGCAAGGAAGGTGTCCTTGTAGCCGAACCACTATAAATCGGTTGTGTCATTTCTATCCCTTAACTTTATTTATTTGCTTGCATTATCATTAGATCTATACGTTCTCAACATCCTTACGATTTCACATAATATCGGATCTAAAGTTTTTGAAATCAACTTAAAATCGGCAAAACTATTCAACCCCCTTCTAGTTTTCCACAATTGGCATCAAGAGCTAAGTTTATAAAAGTTTTAAAGTAAAATTGTATTTTAAAAACTTTTCAATAACTATGGGTTCTAAAAATTATAAGGAAGGGCAATCTATGCAACGACCACCACTACTTGAAACTAATGGTTTTATATATTGGAAAAATAGATTCGAAACATATGTGAAGTCTAAAGATATTGATCTTTGGTACATTATTGTTGAAGGTGATTTTGAGGCTACCTCAAATGATGATAAGGGAAATTTAGTTAACATACCTCATGATAAACTAAATGATGAAATGAAGAAAAAGCTTTCTAAAAATAGTGAAGCAAAAATGGTTTTATATAATGCTTTACCGAAAAAGGAATTTGAAAAAAAAAATTTGCTCAAAACCTCTAAAGAAATTTGGAATTCTTTAGTTGTAACTCATCAAGGCAACGAACAAGTTAAAAATAATAAAATTGATTTATTTGTTCAACAATATGAACAATTTTCAATATCGGATGAGGAAACTATAGATCATTCATTTGCTAACTTTAATACTATTATTACATCTTTACAAGCACTTGATAAAACTTTCTCTAGCCGTAACCATGTTAGGAGATATCTAAGGTCACTTCCATCGAAGTGGAGATCTAAGGTGACGGCGATCGAAGAGTCAAAAGATTTGACAACTCTCACCCTCGATGAACTCATAGGCAATCTAAAAGTCTACGAGCTTGTTCTTGCTAAAGACTCCGAAGCCTCAAAGGTTAAAGAGAAACACAAATCTCTTGCCCTAAAAGCCAAAAAGGCTTCAAGCGATGAAGAGAACTCCTCCTCGGGTAGTGACGAGGAGGAGTGCGCTATATGATGAGGACTTTAAAAGTTCTTTAGAAGAAAGGGAAGATCGTCAAACAACCGTATGGCGATAAGAAAGGCTTCGGAAGGCAAAGAGGAAGAAAAGCCAAAAGATGAACGTACTTGCTTTAAATGTGGAGACCCAAACCACTTTATTAGTAAGTGTCCCAAACGGGATGATCAAAAGGCGTTCGTGAGCGGCACCTGGGGAATGAGCGACGAGGAGGACGAAGAAATTTGTCTCATGGCAAATGACGAGGTATGTCACGAATACTATAGTAGTTCATCACTTGATGACGACTCATTGCATAATGAATATGACAAACTATGAAATATTAGCTTAAAACTAATTAACAAAAACAAGCTTTTAAAGAGTCAAAATCAACGTTTAGATAAAGAAGTCATAGAATTAAAAGCAAAACTAAAACGTTTAGAAAAGGGTTAAATAGCAAGTGGTGAATGCGAACTTTGCGTTCAACTTCAAACACTAGCTAGTTGATCATCTAGATTCTAAAATTGCTAGAATGAGTACAAGCACTTTAGATACAATACTCGATGGTGTTAAAACCGGTAACAACCAAAAGGGTCTAGGTATTCAACAACTTGATCCATCAACTAGTGAAAGAAAAGAAACAAAATTTGTTAAAGAACTAGAAAAACCAGCCATTGTTGTGGCGGATCCCACGGATCCCCTAAAAAGGGAACCGGCTAGTGCACAGACAGGGATCCGTGGATCTGCTGCAACAACTAGTGGTAATAACGTAGCTTCTTCATCTAGAACTGAGTTCGTTATCGTTAATAGGAAGAAACCAACTCATGTCACCACTAGACAACCACCTCCAAAATATAATCCTACTTTTGCAAGAAACAAAGCACCATCTTTTTCAAAACATAATGCATCTAGGAGACCTAATAACGTTTATCCAAGAAGTAACCATCAAATGGGATGGAACCCTAATATGCAAAACGGTTTTCCTTTTCAAAACTTTGCTCCATGGAATGCATACTCATCTTATCCATACATGTCTAACATGAATGGAATGTTTAACACTAATGGACCCATGAACAAATGGGGACCAAACTTTTGAGTTTATTATTGTTTTAGGTGTGCTTAAAGGTCGACCTAGACCCCGATGAATGGGTCAAGGATAGCGGGTTCACGAGGCACATGACCGGCAATAGGGATCTATTCACCACATATGAATCCGTAAATGGAGGTAATGTGGTGTTTGGAAATAGCAAAAATATGATCATCGGTAAAGGTACGATTTCTAACAAATCTCTAACCATTAACGATGTGTGTCACGTAGAAAACCTAAACTTTAACCTCTTAAGTATAGGACAAATATGTGATAAAAAGTGCAATGTACTTTTTACCAAAACCGGTAGTAAGATACTTAAAAATGGCATAACCATATGAAGAGGAATTAGGAAACATGGAGTCTATGTCATTAAAATCGGTAATGAACCTAAAGACAAACTATGTCTTACCTCGATGGATGATACTTCGACCTTATGGCATCGAAGATTGGGTCACGCCAATATGCGACTTCTTCAATCGCTATCATCCAAAGATCTAGTAAGAGATCTACCTAAGTTAAAATATGAACATCATTTTTGTGATGCTTGTAATGTAGGAAAACAAGCTCATTCGAGTCATAAAGCTAAAAACATGGTGTCCACAACTAGATGTCTAGAATTACTACATATGGATTTATTTGGTTCATCCGCTATCGAAAGTTATGGAGGCAACTACTACACTTTGGTAATAGTGGATGACTACTCTAGGTATACATGGACAAAATTTTTAAAGAACAAAACGGAAACCTTTAATTACTTTGAAATATTAAGCAAAAAGATCCAAAGACAACTAGGAAGTCCTATAGTGTCTATTAGGACGGATCATGGTAGGGAATTCGATAATGAAGTGCAATTTGGAGCCTTTTGTGACGCTAATGGTATTACTCACAACTTCTCGGCTCCACGCACTCCACAATCGAATGGGGTAGTAGAAAGAAAGAATATAACCCTTCAAGAAATGAGTAGAACCATGCTTAATGAACAATCCATACCGCAAAAATTTTGGTGTAATGCCGTTGATACTTCAACGTACATACTCAATCGAGTCTTAATTAGACCAATCTTAGGTAAAACTCCATATGAGTTACTCCGAGGCAAAAAGCCTACGTTAAATCACTTTAGAGTCTTTGGAAGCAAATGTTTTATTCTTAACACTAAAGATTACCTTACAAAATTTGATCCTAAATCAACCGAAGGTATCTTTCTAGGTTACTCGCCAAATAGCAAAGCTTACGTCATATTAAACAAAGAAACAATGAAGGTAGAAGAGTCATTAAACATAAAATTTGATGAAAGTCCACCCAAACCCTCTCCACCTCTTGTCGATGACGATATCATAGAAAGTGAAGCTATTGTAATAAAGAAAAAGATAAATGAAGAAGAAGAACCTTTAAATGATGAAATCATAAACATTAAAGAGTCCAAAGATCACCCCGTAGATAAAGTCATAGGAAAACTAAACGAACGAACATTAAGGTCTCAAGTTCAAAACCAAAGTAGCTTGTTTTGTTTCGTTTCAACTATAGAACCTAAGAACACACAAGAAGCCATAAAAGATGAAAGTTGGGTAATGGCTATGCAAGAAGAACTAAATCAATTCATTTCTAATGATGTTTGGACACTTGTCCCTCCACCTAGTAATCAAACCATAATAGGAACAAAATGAGTTTATAAGAACAAATTAGATGCAAACGGAGTAGTGTCTAGGAACAAGGCTAGACTCGTTGCCCAAGGGTATAACCAACAAGAAGGAATAGACTTTGATGAGACCTATGCCCCCGTGGCTAGATTAGAGTCTATAAGAATACTTCTTGCGTATGCTTGTGCTAATGATCTAAAGCTTTATCAAATGGATGTCAAAAGTGCTTTTCTAAATGGTTTCATTAATGAAGAAGTATATGTAGCTCAACCTCCGGGCTTCATCGATTTTGAAAAACCCAAACATGTTTATAAATTAAAGAAAGCCCTTTATGGTCTTAAACAAGCTCCAAAAGCTTGGTATGATAGACTCAAGTCCTTTTTAATTAAACACAACTATACCATGGGGTTAGTTGACAACACACTTTTTACTAAGAAAAGAGACTCACATATAATCATAGTGCAAATATATGTAGATGATATTATATTCGGATCCACTTGTCAAGACATGCGTGATGATTTCTCTAAAATCATGCATGACGAGTTCGAAATGAGTATGATGGGAGAACTTAGTTTCTTTCTTGGTCTACAAATTAAACAAGTAGAAGATGGTATCTTCTTTAATCAATCTAAATACATAAAGGAGATGTTAAAGAAATTTGGTCTAGAAGAGTCGAAACCAATTAGGACACCAATGTCATCCGACACCAAACTCACAAAAGATGAAGACGGCGAATCCGTAGATAATACTAAATATCGTGGCATGATAGGTAGTCTTCTCTACCTCATGGCAAGTAGGCCGGATATCATGTTTATTGTTTGCTTATGTGCTAGGTTTCAAGAAGACCCCAAAACATCACACCTAGAAGCCGTAAAAAGAATATTTAGATACATTAAGGGTACAACACAATTAGGATTATGGTATCCTAAGGCACGGAGTAGAAACAATTGTATATTGATTCGACCATGCGGTGATTACGTTGATAGAAAAAGTACAAGTGGGGTGTGTACTTTCATGGGATGTTGTTTAACGTCTTGGTTTTCTAAGAAACAAACGGCACTAGCAATATCAACAACCGAAGCCGAGTACGTCTCCGCCGGCAAAGCATGCCAACAAGCACTATGGATAAAACAAGCGTTAGTAGACTACAACATTCATCTAAGCGACAATGCCATCCTATGTGACAACAAAGGTGCCATCGACTTAAGCAAGAATCCGGTATTGCATTCTCGCACAAAGCATATAGAGATTCGTCACCACTTCTTAAGAGACAATGTTCAAAAGGGGAACATTTCTATTGAGAAGGTAGCATCCGAAGATAACATAGCCGACGTCCTCACCAAACCGTTGAAGCGGGAACAATTCAACCTACTTCGTCTTGGTCTTGGTCTAATGGAACACACGTCGTAACTTATTTGACTCTACAAGGTATGTAAACACTAGCCTTCTTCTTTCTGAGTCTAGGATCTCTATTTCACGCACAACTCACAAACAATACGGGAATTTTCAAAACCCAAAATGAGTTTTCCACTTATAGCTTTCTTTTTTCTTTTTACACATTTTTAAAGAAAACCTACTTTCACAATGTTTTCTAAAAGGATGATACCTTCCCGTATCAATTTCACAAAAGCAATTTCTCACGTCTAGGACAAATCGCTTTTTCATTATTAATACAAAGTAAAAACCCGTTTTCATTGCATCTCATGTCTTTTGAATGCTAAAGGGGACACATAACTAATATGTGTTTTCAAGTACATTCATTTAAGCAACAATGAATTAGGAGCATTGATAACACAAAATTACGTACTCATGTACTAAATATGTGTTTTCGGGTTATCTCAATAGGATGTTTTTATACTTCTAGTTTATTTTCTATTTCTTTTTAGGGGTCGAGATAACCGCAACTCCAAATAGTTTGCATATAGGCACACAATAGGCAAAAATGTTTCCAAAAGGAAAATTTTGTCTTTGCTCGAATCACAGACCCACGGATCCCAGCCTTCATCTTGGACGGATCCCTCAAGGAAGGATCTGTGGGAACCATGAAACAAAAGCTGATTTTACCTTCTATTTTTTCACTTTGGATGAAAAATCCACATTTGTTTCATTTTTGGTAGTATGCTCTTTAATGCTTGTGTTCTCATGATCACATGCCTTGAATTCATATCTAATCATTAGATTTTAATCCACATTTTGGGTCAAGCATTCATTACAATGCTTTGTTTTTCTCTATATATAGAACTCCTAAAATGCTTGCATAATCCATCTCATCCTCACATACACAACACATTAGATGAATCCAAACTCAACACACCATGTCATCCAAAAACCCATTAGATGAATCACCTAGTACAAACAATCATTCTCATGATACCCAAACCTTTGTACTACCACCATCCAAAATACCACAATCAAACTCTAGGATATCCGCACGGCTTAGCATACGATCTTGTTGTTTAACAAAACCAACCTCAAATGGTTCATCCTCATCAAATAACTCACCACAAGATGCTTCCATTATAGCACCCCCCTCATCACCAACAAGTACACCAACTTCATCACCACCTAAAATAACTCTTTTGGAACTCCTTAAGACTCCAACAAGATCTAACCAACCTAAAGAAAAAGAATTAGTCTTTTCAACACCCCCCACATCTCCAAATACTATATTTCAAGATCTTGAAACATCACCACCATTAGCTCTCATCACATTACAAGAACATCTAGGTTCTTTTCCACCACCATTTACAAACATTCCGGATATTGATCCATATTTTCCTATCTTTCCACCACAACTTCCGCATAACTCAAATCAAAACAACCCGGAAAACTTCTGCACTCATTACCCACATCATCTACATTGTGAACATTGCCAATCCACTAGGGAAATTGCAATAGAAGTTAGGGAAGAAATGCGTTTCATACTCAACCTCATCCTTGATCGCATCAATACCATTACTCATCAAAACCTCCATCCATAACCTTATGCAAGCATGGAAGGAATCACTACTACTATTTTTCACTTTTAGTATTATTATTTTTTTGAAGTCATTTTTAAGAACAAGTCTTGTTCTTACTTTTACATGCTTGTAAGTGGCATAAATACCACTACAATTTATTGTTTTATTACAAGGCCTTGTTTACATACCTTGGCTCCCAATCTTGATTCTCGGCAACCACAAGATTATTTTAGCATGTTACTAACCTTTCTTTTTGTAGGATTTTTTTTCTTCACTTGACGCCCCAAACAAGGAGGAGCTACTGTCAAGGGGGAGTTAGCGATACGTGGACTTATTTTTCCACACTATTATGTTTATTTCTTCCAAGGGTTAACTTTTTGTTTCGACAAAAGGGAGAAGAAGTAAAACTTAGGGCTTTCAAAACTTACATCTATTCTTAAGTTTTACTCATCATAACATTATGTTTTGTCATCAACAAAAGGGAGATTGTTAATACAAATAAACCGTAAAATGTTTATTAATATTTTGCGATCTCTTTGTGTTTTGTTGATAACAAATATAATGTTGTCTTAAGTATAATTATAAGGATACATGTTATTTTTGTAAAGCATTTACATATAGCCATTTAAAAAAAATGTAGTAATTAAGCATTTGTTGTAATAGTTTATTAGGATGGGTAAAAACCATAACCCATGGACCATAACCCATGGATCTTAACCCATACCCAAGAAGACTAGATACAATGTATACTTGGATACATTGAATCTAAAGAAAACCCATGGACCAACCCATAACCCATGACCCATAACCAAAATACCCATGGGCAAGAGGCGTTCCACGGATCCCTAGGTTTACACTAGACGGATCCCAAGTGGAAGGGATCCGTGGGATCCGGGGAACAGTGAAGAATTTTGCCTATAAATAGAGAGCCATTTCTTCATTCTAACTCAACCCTCTTCTTAATAAATCTCTCATACACTCTCATTCTCCTCTAACATATAGATCACTTGATCTAGAGAGTTGTTCTTCTTTCTTTCTATTTGTAATTCTCATATAGGTCCTTCTCTAAGGCGAGATCACGAGCATTCTACAAGTCATCCAAGCAAGGGGTCCTTGATTGATTTGTCACTCCGTAAGATTTCTGTAGCGAAGATCTTGTATTTGATATTTCACATATTTGTTGTGTAATAGTTGTGTTGGTTTGGTCCACCGTGCTACGGACTCGGTATCTAGCTTTGTACCGGAAAAAGTGTAAGAAACGTTGTGAAGGCTTCTCCGCCAAGTGAAGGAGTTTGTTGACATAGTGCTTGAACTCTCGAGTAGGTGACTAGGGGAGTGGAGTAGGGCAAGGAAGGTTTCCTTGTAGCCGAACCACTATAAATCGGTTGTGTCATTTCTATCCCTTAACTTTATTTATTTGCATGCATTATCATTAGATCTATACGTTCTCAAGATCCTTACAATTTCACATAATATCGGATCTAAAGTTTTTGAAATCAACTTAAAATCGGCAAAACTATTCAACCCCCCCTTCTAGTTTTCCACATTACGGTTCAAAAGTTATGGCCGTTTGAAGTTTTGACGTAAAAGTCAAATTTGGTCAAGCCGCAAATGGTCAAACCGCAAGTAGTCAAACCGTAAAAGTCAAAACTCGGTTTTTTTGATCAAATCGCAGGATTGTCAAACCGTTGGAATACAAACCGCTTAAATCAAATCGCTTTTTATCAAACCGCTTAACTCAAACCGCTTAGATCAAACTGCTGAAGACACACCGCTTGAGTCAAACCGCTTATGTAAAATCGCTAAGACAAACCGCTTGAGTCAAACCGCTTATGTCAAACCGCTTACATAAAAACTCTTAAGTCAAACTGCTTAAGTCAAACCGCTTAAGTCAAACCGCTTCCGATACAACGAATGTAGACAAACCGCATCCAAGAACTTGACAGATCGCTTCCTTGATCAGATCAAATCGCACCCAAATGACATCAAACTGCATACAAGAAAATAGTACGAGACTCAAACCGCTTCCTTGAAACTCTTCAAAAACTAAACTTTTCCAATCCTTTGGAGAAGAATCGAACAAAGGTACGCTCGCTTGCTGTCTTGTTCTCTGTCGCGAACTGGGATCGCTTGCCAGTTAGGTCAGATTGGAGCAACACTACAACCAAGATGAAAATTAAGCCTTCCAAACCAAAACCTAAGCACTTATGATGATTCTAAACACAAAAGTACTAACAAAATTCAAACTTTAACACTTTTAGGGTATAGAATTCGAACCAACAAAACATACAAATAACCAATCTTTATGATCTAACCATGCCTCTTGATACTAATTGTTGGATATTGGTTATTGTAACACACAAACAATCAATTATATGGTTCGAATCTTAGCAAGAAACTTAGAGAGAAAAAGTGGGAGATGGGATCCTTTCTATAGAGAGAAATTGAGAGAAAAACAAAAAGAAGGTTAGATTAAGAAATGAAAGCTCCAACCCTCTACCTTGGGAGGTAAAGGGTATTTATAGTTTTACATAATACGCCCTCTATCTACGAGCTAACATATGCTAGACAATAGTTGGGGTGACCGACACTTCACTATGGATTTTCTAAATCCTAACAGAATAAGCGTTCTTAGTTGGATCTAACTAGTTCTTGGCCAAAATAGCATGTTCTTAAGCGGTTCTTCTTGGTTATTGGCGGAATAGCTAGTTCTTATCCGGTTCTAACCGGTTTGTCTTGGTTCTTGGCCGAATAAGCGGTTCTTAGTGGATCTAACTAGTTCTTGGCGAATAGTTGGTTCCTATTTGGATCTAACTATTTATTGGCGGAATAGCTAGTTCTTAAATGGTTCTAACTAGTTCTTCTTGGTTCTTGGCGAATATCTGGTTCTTAACTAGTTCTAAGCGGTTCCCTCTTGTTTCAGTTGTTAGGTCGTTTTCACACGTATTTTGCTGAAAATGGAGTTACGGTTCAAAAGTTATGGCCGTTTGAAGTTTTGACGTAAAAAGTAAACTTTGGTCAAGCCGCAAGTGGTCAAACCGCAAGTATTCAAACCGTAAAAGTCAAAACTCAGTTTTTTTGATCAAATCACAGTGGTTAAATCGCATTGGTCAAATCGCAGGATTGTCAAACCGCTGGAATAGAAACCGCTTAAATCAAACAGCTTTTTATTAAACCGCTTCTTATCAAACCGCTTAACTCAAACCGTTTCTTATCAAACTGCTTAGATCAAACCGCTGAAGACAAACTGCTTGAGTGAAACCGCTTAAGTCAAACCACTTATGTTAAACCACTAAAAACAAACCGACTGAGTCAAACCGCTTAAGTCAAACCGCTTCCGATACAACAAATCTAGACAAACCGCATCCAAGAACTTGACAAATCGCATCCTTGATCAGATCAAATCGCACCCAAATGACATCAATGCGCATACAAGAAAATAGTAAGAACTCAAATCGCTTCCTTGAAACTCTTCAAAAACTAAACTTTTCCAATCCAAAACACTATAACCAAGATGAATTAAGCCTTCCAAACCAAAAACTAAGCACTTGTGATGATTCTAAACACAAAAGTACTATCAAAATTCAAACTTTAACACTTTTAGGGTACAGAATTTGAACCAACAAAACATACAAATAACCAATCTTTATGATCTAACCATGGCTCTTGATACCAATTATTGGATATTGGTTATTGTAACACACAAACAATCAATTATATGGTTCGAATCTTAGCAAGAAACTTAGAGAGAGAAAGTGAGAGAAAAACAAAGAGAATGTTAGATTAAGAAATTAAAGGTCCAACCCTCTACCTTGGGAGGTAGAGGGTATTTATAGTTTTACATAATACGCCTCTTTCGGTGTGGATCGTGCATCTGGTGGGTATAGACCGTCCATCCTCCACGGTGTTACTCTAACTAACTAACTAACTAACGAGATAATGTAATGTCTACGAGCTAACATATGCTAGAAAATAGTTGGGGTGACCGACACTTCACTATGGATTTTGAAATCCTAACAGAATAAGCGTTCTTAGTGGATCTAAGCGGTTCTTGGCCAAAATAGCATGTTCTTAAGCGGTTCTTCTTGGTTACTGGCTAGAATAGCTAGTTCTAACTTGTTTGTACTGGGTCTTGGTCGGAATAGCTGGTTCCTATTTGGATCTAACTATTTTTTAGCCGGAATAGCTAGTTCTTAACTGGTTCTAACTGGTTCTTACTGGTTCTTGGCCGGAATATCTAGTTCTTAGCTAGTTCTAACTAGTTCCTACTGGTTCAGGCTATTCCAGTCGTTTTGAAGGGTATTTTGCTGAAAACGGAGTTACGATTCAAAACTTATGCGTTTGAAGTTTTGATGTAAAAAGTCAACTTTGGTCAGGCCGCAAGTGGTCAAACTGCAAGTAGTCAAACCGTAAAAGTCAAAACTCAGTTTTTTTTATCAAATCACAGTGGTCAAATCGCATTGGTCAAATTGCAGTATTGTCAAGCCGCTGGAATACAAACCGCTTTTTATCAGACCGCTTCTTATCAAACCGCTTAACTCAAACCGCATCTTATCAAACCGCTTAGATCAAACCGCCGAAGACAAACCGCTTGAGTTAAACCGCTTATGTCAAACCGCTAAAGACAAATCGCTTGAGTCAAACCGCTTAAGTCAAACCGCTTATGTCAAACCGCTTACGTCAAACCGCTTAAGTCAAACCGCTTCCGATACAACGAATCTAGACAAACCGCATCCAAGAACTTGACAAATCGCTTCCTTGATCAGATCAAATCGCACCCAAATGACATCAAACCGCTTCCTATAAACTCTTTAAAACTAAACTTTTCCAATCCAAAACACTATAACCAAGATGAATTAAGCCTTTCAAACCAAAACCTAAGCACTTATAATGATTCTAAACACAAAAGTTCTATCAAAATTCAAACTTTAACACTTTGTATAGAATTCGAACCAACAAAACACACAAATAACCAATCTTTATGATCTAACCATGGCTCTTGATACCAATTTTGGATATTGGTTATTGTAACACTCAAATAATCAATTATATGGTTCGAATCTTTGTAAGAAACTTAAAGAGAGAAAGTGGGAGATTGGATCCTTTCTAGAAAGAGAAAGTGAGAGAAAAACAAAGAGAATGTTAGATTAAGAAATGAAAGGTCCAAACTTCTACCTTGGGAGCTAGAGGGTATTTATAGTTTTACGTAATACGCATTCTGTCGGGTTGTGGATCAGGCATACAGTGTGTAAAGACCTCGTTCGTCCTCCACGGTGTTACTCTAACTAACTAACTAACTAATATATAACGTAATGTCTACGAGCAAACATATGCTAGACAATAGTTGGGGTAACATACACTTCACTATGGATTTTCTAAATCCTAACAGGAATAGGCAGTTCTTAGCTAGATCTAACTAGTTCTTTGCCAAAATAGCATGTTCTTAACTGGTTCTTACTGGTTATTGGCCGAAATAGCTAATTCTTATCTGGTTCTAACTGGTTTGTACTCATTCTTGGCCGGAATAGGCAGTTCTTAGCTGGATCTAACTGGTTCTTGGCTAGAATAGCTTGTTCCTATTTGGATCTAACTATTTATTGGCCGAAATAGCAATTTCTTAATCTGTTCTAACTGGTTCTTATTGGTTCTTGGCCGGAATATCCGGTTCTTAACTAGTTCTAACTGGTTCCTACTGGTTTAGGCTGTTCCGGTCTTTTTGATGTATTTATTTGGCAGGAGTTCTGGTTCAAAAGTTATGGCCGTTTGAAGTTTTGACGTAAAAAGTCAACTTTGGTCAAGCCGCAAGTGGTCAAACCGCAAGTGGTCAAACCACTTAAATCAAACCGCTTTTTATCAAACCGCTTAACTCAAACCGCTACTTATCAAACTGCTTAGATCAAACCGCTGAAGAAAAACTGCTTGAGTGAAACCGCTTAAGTCAAACCACTTATGTTAAACCACTAAAAACAAACTGATAATGCTACACGCGTCGTTCGGGGTCAAAGGAACTTCCTTTTCATCGAGCAAGTTTTTCAACACCCTAGGCAGTGAACCTAATCGTTGTAGTGTAGTATTAGGGTAAGCCACGGGTATTGATACCGTTCTCTAGGGGAATAGTAATGCTAGTGAGAAGTTACTATGCTAAGGTTGGGGTTGAGGAAGATTATTTTTTTATCTTTTTATATTTTTTTTAAGAAATTGAAAGGTACGAATCTCGGGGTATTGGATTTGGGGGGTTGGTATTACTACCGATTACTCTACTTATCTAATTATCTAATCTAAGGTGTATGTAGTCTATGTCTAATTAATGTGTGCTCGTATGATAGTTTAAAGATGTGTTTACTTAGGTTTTACTACTCCTTAATTATCTCCTATTGGTGGTTGAATTGTCACGTCCTTATTCCTAGTTGCGTTGTGTGTCTAAGGTTGTAGGGTATGCGTTTCTCCCTAACTCTTTGAACTTACCAAAGGGTCTCGTCTACAAAACCCACTAGGGATGATAAACTCTTACTCTAAGGCACTCTTTGGATGGTTTAGCTTACAACTACTCAAGGATTCATATTCTAAGGTTCACAAAGATTTAATCAAGCATTAAGTACACAACGAATGACCTATCGCATTACTAGATCATTAATCAACTAAGATAAGAGACAACCAATCAATATTCAATAATTAAGTTTCATATTTCCTAAGCAAACACACAAGTAAATTAGCCGGACATGGAGAACATGCAAGCATACACACAAATAATCAAAGACATAATTGTATTAATGAAGTAAACACTTATCTTGATGTAAGATAGGGTGTGGAACCCTAAAATACTGTACAAGACAGCCTTGGTTCGGTTTAGGTTTTACTCCAAAGACTACACACTAAAAGCGAAAAATTTGGATTCTATATATAAGATTACACTTGCGACGGCGTCACCTTATGTTTTGTGGCGCCGTCGGATCGCCGTCATTAGGGTTTCGTCTTGGCCACGTTAGACTTGCGACGGCGTCACCTTAAGCTTGTGACGCCGTCCTCTTGACTTTCGCGCCGTCTGGATTGCATCTAGGTAAATGCGAGTTGCGACGGTCTACTCTTTTATAACGACGTCGTCACTTAAAAATACGAGTTTTGGCTTCGAGAGTCACAAAATCCTCCGACGGCCACAATTTAACACGACACCGCCACCTTGTGTTTTCAATGACTTTGAGTGTCTCGATTCGACTTTGGCCAATTTCTTCGTATATTCGCGCCTTTTCGTCCAAATAAGTGCCATTCCGGCATTTTGCCTTCAAGAGACCTAAAAGTGAAAAGGAGCGATATTAAGCAATAACGGATACAAAAGTGATCAAATAAGGGCTTAAACGACCCTCAAAAGGTACCTTTAAAACCTTATCAAATATCCCTACACTTGGTATTTGCTTGTCCTCAAACAAATGTGCTTTTAGCCAATTAATTTATAAGTTAGGGTCATGAAGCATTGGTTCAAAACGGTCCACAACACATATAAGCCCATAAAAGTCATAACAAGCACGGAAATTACATACTAGCACCTCACATGGGGTGTTTGGATACTCACATCTCTCTCGGGTGTATATAAAATATAACAAATTGGAAATGGAAGATAAATACTCATTAACCGGTCCTAGTAAATAGATTACCATAGGCTTGAGAATAGATCAAACCTCCATCGCTTTGGCATAAGCACCTAGGGAAGACTATCAAAGAGGTCTTTAAAGGGTTGTAACGTTAGGCTTACGGTAGGGAAACAAAGGGTTTGGTGGGATAGGCTATTTAGTGGTGGCAAGTCAAAAATCTCTATGTTAAATGCATACGAAGAATGGCGTTGCTAAGCCAAGACTCGACACTCTAAACTCTAGCTGACTGAAATAAACAAACATAAATTTAACGGATAGATGTAGGAGAGAAAAACAAAGAGAATGTTAGATTAAGAAATTAAAGGTCCAACCCTCTACCTTGGGAGGTAGAGGTATTATATTTTACATGTCACGCCTCTTTCGGCCGTGTATCGAGCATCTGAGTGGGTAAAGACCCGTCCGTCCTCCACGGTGTTACTCTAACTAACTAACTAACTAATAGATAATGTAATGTCTACGAGGTAACATATGCTAGAAAATAGTTGGGGTAACCGACATTCACTATGGATTTTCTAAATCCTAACAGGAATAGGTAGTTCTTAGCTGGATCAAACTGGTTCTTGGCCAAAATAGCATGTTCTTAACTGGTTCTTACTAGTTACTGGCTGGAATAGCTAGTTCTTATCTAGTTCTAACTGGTTTCTACTGGTTCTTGGTCGGAATAGCTGGTTCCTATTTGGATCTAACTATTTATTAGCGGAATAGCTAGTTCTTAAGCGGTTCTTCTTGGTTCTTGGCCGAATATCCGGTTCTTAGCTAGTTCTAGCGGTTCCCTCTTGGTTCGAGCTATTCGATCGTTTTGAAAGGTATTTTGTTGAAAACGGAGTTACAATTCAAAACATATGCGTTTGAATTTTTGACGTAAAAAGTCAACTTTGGTCAACCGCAAGTAGTCAAACCGTAAAAGTCAAAACTCGGTTTTTTTGATCAAATCACAGTGGTCAAATCGCATTGGTCAAATCGCAGTATTGTCAAACTGCTGGAATACAAGCCGCGTAAATCAAACCGCTTTTTATCAAACCGCTTCTTATCAAACCGCTTAACGCAAACCGTTTCTTATCAAACCGCCGAAGACAAACCGCTTGAGTTAAACCGCTTAAGTCAAACCGCTCATGTCAAACCGCTAAAGACAAACCGCATGAGTCAAACCGCTTAAGTCAAACAACTTATGTCAAACCGCTTACGTCAAACCGCTTAAGTCAAACCGCTTCCGATACAACGAATCTAGACAAACCGCATCCAAGAAATTGACAAATCGCTTCCTTGATCAGATCAAATCGCACCCAAATGACATCAAACCGCATACAAGAAAATAGTACGAGACTCAAACCGCTTCCTATAAACTCTTCAAAAACTAAACTTTTTCAATCCAAAACACTATAACCAAGATGAATTAAGCCTTCCAAACCAAAACCTAAGCACTTATAATGATTCTAAACACAAAAGTACTATCAAAATTCAATCTTTAACACTTTTAGGGTATAGAATTCGAACCAACAAATCACACAAATAACCAATTTTTATTATCTAACCATGGCTCTTGATACCAATTGTTGGATATTGGTTATTGTAACACACAAACAATCAATTATATGGTTCGAATCTTTGCAAGAAACTTAGAGAGAGAAAGTGGGAATGGGATCCTTTCTAGAGAGAGAAGGTGAGAAAAAAATAAAGAGAAGGTTAGATTAAGAAATGAAAGGTCCAACCCTCTACATTGGGAGGTAGAGGGTATTTATAGTTTTACATAATGCGCATTTTGTCGGACTGTGGATCAGGCATACAGTGGGTAAAGACCCATCCGTCCTCCACGGTGTTACTCTAACTAACTAACTAACTAATATATAATGTAATCTCTACGAGCTAACATATGCTAGACAATAGTTGGGGTAACCGACACTTCACTATGGTTTTTCTAAATCCTAACTGGAATAGGCAGTTCTTAGCTAGATCTAACTAGTTCTTGGCCAAAATAGCATGTTCTTAACTGGTTCTTACCAGTTATTGGCCGAAATAGCCATTTCTTAACTTGTTCTAACTGGTTCTTATTGGTTCTTGGCCGGGATATCCGGTTCTTAACTAGTTCTAACTAGTTCCTACTGGTTTAGGCTGTTCCGGTCTTTTTGGTGTATTATTTCACGAAACAGAGTTACGGTTCAAAAGTTATGGCCGTTTGAAGTTTTGACGTAAAAAGTTAACTTTGGTCAAGCCGCAAGTGGTCAAACCGCAAGTAGTAAAACCGCTTAAATCAAACCGCTTTTTATCAAACCGCTTCTTATCAAACCGCTTAACTCAAACCGCTTCTTATCAAACCGCTCAGATCAAACCGCTTGAGTCAAACCGCTTATGTCAAACCGCTAAAGACAAACCGCTTGAGTCAAACCGCTTAAGTCAAACCGCGCATGTCAAACCGTTTACGTCAAACCGCTTAAGTCAAACCGCTTCCGATACAACGAATCTAGATAAACCGCATCCAAGAACTTGACAAATCGCTTCCTTGATCAGATCAAATCGCACCCAAATGACATCAAACCGCATACAAGAAAATAGTACGAGACTCAAACCACTTTCTTGAAACTCTTCCAAAACTAAACTTTTCCAATCCAAAACACTATAACCAAGATGAATTAAGCCTTCCAAACCAAAACGTAAGCACTTTTGATGATTCTAAACACAAAAGAACTATCAAAAATTCAAACTTTAACACTTTTAGGGTATAGAATTCGAACCAACAAAACACACAAATAACCAATCTTTATGATCTAACCATGGCTCTTGATAACAATTGTTGGATATTGGTTATTGTAACACATACGCAATCAATTACATGGTTCGAAACTTAGCAAGAAACTTAGAGAGAGAAAGTGAGGGATGGGATCCTTTATAGAGAGAGAAAGTGGGAGAAAAACAAAGAGAAGGTTAGATTATGAAATGAAAGGTCCAACCCTCTACCGTGGGAGGTAGAGGGTATTTATAGTTTTACATAATACACCCTTTGTCGGGCTGTGGATTAGGCATACAGTGGGTAAAGACCCGTCCGTCCTCCACGGTGTTACTCTAACTAACTAACTAACTAACTAATAGATAACGTAATGTCTACCAGCTAACATATGCTCGACAATAGCTGGGGTGACTGACACTTCACTATGGATTTTCTAAATTCTAAAAGGAATAGGCAGTTCTTAGCTGGATCTAACTGGTTCTTGGCCAAAATATCATGTTCTTAACTGGTTCTTACTGGTTACTCACTGGAATAGCTAGTTCTTATATGGTTCTAACTGTTTTGTACATGTTCCTAGCCGGAATAGGCAGTTCTTAGCTGGATCTAACTGGTTCTTGGCCGGAATAGTTGGTTCCTATTTGGATTTAACTATTTATTGGCCGGAATATCTAGTTCTTAACTGGTTCATACTGGTTCTTGGCCGGAATATCTAGTTCTAAACTAGTTCTAACTGGTTCAGGCTGTTCTGGTCGTTTTGACAGGTATTTCTCTTAAAACGGAGTTACGGTTCAAAAGTTATGGCTGTTTGAAGTTTTTATGTAAAAAGTCAACTTTGGTCAAGCCGCAAGTGGTCAAATCGCAAGTAGTCAAACCGTAAAAGTCAAAACTCAGTTTTTTTGACCAAATCACAGTGGTCAAATCGCATTGGTCAAATTGTAGGATTGTCAAACCCCTGGAATACAAACCGCTTAAATCAAACCCCTTTTTATCAAACCGCTTCTTATCAAACCGCTTAACTCAAACCGCTTCTTATCAAACCGCTTATATCAAACCGCTAAAGACAAACCGCTTGAGTCAAACCGCTTAAGTCAAATTGCTAAAGACAAACCGCTTGAGTCAAACCGCTTAAGTGAAACCGCTTAAGTCAAACCACTTATGTCAAAGCGGTTACGTCAAACCGCTTAAGTCAAACCGCTTCCGATAAAACGAATCTAGACAAACCGCATCCAAGAACTTGACAAATCGCTTCCTGGATTAGATCTAATCTCATCCAAATGACATCAAACCGCATACAAAAAAATAGTACGAGACTCAAACCGCTTCCTCGAAACTCTTCAAAAACTAAACTTTTCCATTCCAAAACACTATAACCAAGATGAATTAAGCCTTCCAAACCAAAACCTAAGCACTTATGATGATTCTATACATAAAAGTACTAACAAAATTCAAACTTTAACACTTTTAAGGTATAGAATTCGAACCAACAAAACACACAAATAACCAATCTTTATGATATAACCTTGGCTCTTGATACCAATTGTTGGATATTGGTTAGTGTAACACACAAACAATAGATAACGTAATGTCTACGAGCTAACATATGCTAGACAATAGTTGGGGTGACCGACACTTCACTATGGATTTTCTAAATCCTAACAGAAATAGGAAGTTCTTAGCTAGATCTAACTGGTTCTTGGCCAAAATAGCATGTTCTTAACTGGTTCTTACTGGTTATTGGCCAGAATAGCTAGTTCTTATCTGGTTCTAACTTGCTTGTAATGGTTCTTGGCCGGAATAGGCAGTTCTTAGCTGGATCTAACTGGTTCTTGGCCGGAATAGCTGGTTCTTATTTGGATCTAACTGTTTATTGGCCGGAATAACTAGTTCTTAACTGGTTCTAAATGGTTCTTTCTGTTTCTTGGCCGAAATATCTGGTTCTTGTTGGATCGATATACTTTAATCAAACTAACTTTAACTAGCTTGTTAAGGTTTAATAACCTCGGATAAATCCTAAGTTATTAACAAAGAAACACTAAGCAATCTTTATTAAGTACGCGGAATTTACTTAACAAATCTAAGAAGAATAACTTTTACTATAAACTCTAAATCGCTTATTATGCGATACTCTAATACAACTCTAAGATAATCGAACTTTCTCTAAAACACTAATTCGTAAACTCTAAAACTCTTTTGGAATCGCACTCTAATGCCAATCTAGGAGTCCTTTTATAGGCTCAAGGATATCCTAGTCGGTTTACAATTTGTATTCTTGCACGACAAGTAATCTAAACATGGAATACAATTCTTTCCATAAACGAATATAACAGCTTCTTTTGTTCTTGCAAGATTTTGACTTCATAGTGCAAGACTTTGACTTTGTCTTTAGCAAGATTTTGACTCTTTGACTTCTTCCAAGATTTTTGCGCCTTTTACAAGATTTTCATATCTTCAAGACTTTCATATCTTCAAGACTTTCATATCCCAACAATCCTCCCTAACTTGAATTCTACTTGCTTGACTTCAAGTTCCTTTGTGAATATATCTTTAATGACTTCATCTTTAAAACGGATTGTTTCTTAGTCTTTAGATTGTATCTCTATAATATATGTGCTTGTCAAAGTATCTCTTAGAATTGTGCTTTTCACAACAAAGATCCAAAGAATCTCCATCTTTTCAAAGAACACAAAGAACATATGACAAATTGTACATTAATTCGGTTTAAGTTGCATACTATTCTCATCACTTCCAAGTGAATCATTGAAAATTTAATGGATTTAGATCTCTTTACCAAAGCCATTATCTCGGAGTAGCCAAATGTTTTGGTGTGTAAGACCATGGTACATTGATAACCATATGATTTTTAGCAAACCACCGACTATCAATGATTTGATTTGTCTTTACCAAAAGTCGTACCTTTCGGACTAGTTAGTTCTTCTATCTAATGGTGAACTAATTACCAATAATGGTTTTTCCACGCCTTTACCACAAGCCATTTTCTTGTGGGCTAGCCAACTCTTCACATTATCGATATGGTGAGTTGATTACCATCCAACTTATTAGCAAGTTGTCAACTAAAAACGGATTTGATATATCTTTACCGAGCCGTTTGCTCATGGATTAGTCAATCCTTTTGTAACCATGGTGGATTGATAACCTATTGATGTTATCATCACAAAACCATTTATTCAACCTTTATTTCAAAATATTTATTACTTAGCAAAAGGTTTCTTCTAAAATTCATTTAATCGGTTTAGTTCGCAAACAAGACTTTGATGAAAGTATTGTTCGATCGCAAGACTTTGAATAAAAGTACCGATATATCAAAAGTATTTATTCAAATAAAATTCATACCGCTTATTGATCATCTTCAAGAATGGTAGTCCGGTTTATAAACAAGTTGATAACCATGCGAGCAGCTTCATTATCCTCTTCTACTTCCAATCCATGCTCTAACATTCTTCTCATGAGATCAACTGTGAGAGGGTATCTTCTTTTCGCAAACATATGTATCATTGTTCCATTTTCCACTCTAAAACATGAACCCGGACTCTTCAAAGAATCTCCAAGAAACAATTTCCCGGCTTTCTTGATTCTTCCAGATATCATCGTGCTCTCTTCTTCGCTTCCCATATAGTTATGAGATCACCATGTAAAACCAAACCAATCCCTTCTAATGGATTATCTTCAAAGTAAGCCTTCACAACATGATATAAGTAGAATAAGTCTACTCTATCTATAATGTGCAAGATATCCCATAGCCTTTGAAAACTTTGAAGCTTTCATCTTCTTTATGAAAAATCATGTAATCTCCATTCTTGGATTTCACAACTTTAAAAACACTAATCTTTGATCCGTTCATCTTCATGTCATCATCTTCCTTTGTATAATCAAAATCTACCACTCGAGATAATTCTTTAATTCATCACTAGTCTCGGATCTTAATTCAACTTTCTTTGAGAACCGAACATCCAGAACTTCGCTTTTCCTTTTCTTTTCAAACTCTTCTTTCTTTCGACTTCATCCTGTAGCTTCTTCTCTAAAGTCTTTAATGCCTCGCAACATCTTTCTTATAATCCTCCCTAGCAAAGATCATATAATCTTTTCATCTCAAAATAGTTAAACTTCGCAATCCTTTATACCCTTGACTTTTCGGATAAGCCATCATAGCATTTGCCTTTAGCTTTATTAAGTCTTGGCATAAATCTAATCGAACAGTGATTGTAATGGTTCAAAGCCTTCAAAGATCTAATTCATCTTGTACCTTTTGAGTCGCTTCTCTTTCGAGCTTCTTGAGCTTCCTGATCTTTTCTATCTTTAGCATCTAATTCTTCTTGAAGCTTTCTAGCTGCAGCTTCATTCCTAGCAACTTCAAATGCTCTAAGTTCTGCCAAAGTTAGTTTCTTTTTCTTGGTTTCAACCAGAACACCTTTTCCTTTATCCTTAGGATCAATTTCAGGTTGAGAAGTTCTTTGTTGTGCTTCTTCTTGTACATCTCTAATAGTAACACCACCTCTTGGTTGTGATAAATCTCCCAAAATTGTAGCAATGAACTCATCATCACTTGCAGAATGAATAGGTTTGAATGTAGCTTCCTCCTCTTCTTGTATAACAGTTGTAGAAGGACCAGCTTTTTCTACAAAATTCAATACCCTTGGTGTTATTACCTCTTGTCTGAGGGTTCCATGAAAAGCAGCACTTTGATGTTCAGTACCTTGATCATCAGTACCTTGAACATCAGTACCTTGAACTTGTTCTTCTTGTTCCTCAGTATCTGAAATAATCTTTTCTTCAGTACCTTCAGATTCTTTCTCCTTGTCATCTTCTTTATGCTTATCATCTTCTTTCTCCTTATCATCTTCTTTCAATTTCTGTTCATCTAATTTCCTCCCCAAATGGACAGAAGATGATTTATGAACTTTCTTGCGTTTTAATTCCTTTCGAAGTTGCTTACGGCGTTTGTTTTCCTCTTTAACCCATAAGTTGTAACCCTGAATATATGGTTTAATAAAATTCCTTAACCACATATACTTACGCTTTAACTTCCTAAGCGCTTTAGCTTGCTCGCCAAAAGATTTCTTCAACCGTGTCAATTCTCTAGTTAAAGCATAATTGTTGAGAACTTGACCTTCAGATTCCATAGAAACTTCATCTCCTTGAGATTGTGAGTGAACTTTGTTGAGATTCGTTTAGAGATGGTGGAGGTGTAACAAGAACATGTTCGGAGCATCAAGATTTTGTCGAGAAGCAAGACCTTGTGTTGCAAGACTTGGTGATGCAGATCGCTGAGAAGCGAGACTGAGAAGCAAGACCATGTACGTAATCAAGACCTTCACTTTCCTCATCCTCTCCAAATTTCAAAGACGCACAACTTGAACAACTTCCAGCATTGTAGTAGTCAATGGAGTATCTCCACCTCTGAACAAATCACTTCGCCTAGCCATAAATGTAAATATTTTGGCTTGTTGCACAATGACAGGTAACAAATTAGCAGGTTTTGGAATATCAGCCAATTGCTTGTTTAAGAAAACCTGTACAAACCTTGGGTACATCAACCATTTTGACCCAGATGATATATGTGAAAGCATCCCATCCAAAATAAGCCTTGAAAAATTAAACACTTTGTTGGTAGCTAATCCAACTACTGCAGATGCTATATTAGACCCAAACTGCTCCCAAGAAGTACTTTTAGAACTTATGCAATGGAGCAGTACATGAATCAAGAACTTCCATTGAGGACATAATAATGCTTTCTTGAATGTTTGTTCACAAAGATCCTTCATAACCAAGATCCCTAAAATATCCCAAATCGCTTGCTTGTCAAATCGAATAGCCCCATCTTCATCACCAAATAATAAATCTTCTCGAATAGAGGCCTCTGTAATCTTGATAGTCCGTCCAAAGAATCGTTGATCTAATATAATATTCATCTTCTTCCATATTATCTCTAGCATTTGCCCAAAATTCCTGAATCCAAGGTTCAATGATATCTGGCTCGACTAAAAGAGCATAACTAATTGGCGACCCAGTAAGATAATCAATGATATCATAAAAAGCCAAATATGCCTCTTTCTTGTCCAAATTAGCCACCATATTGTGCTTTGAAACAGTTAATCGATTCGCCATTGATGAATAAGTGAGCACAATGAAAAGATAGTATCGAATAATAAAGATGATGATTGTGAGATAAGTATGGAAAAGTGTCTAAGTAATAATATGAGAGGAAATTGGAAGTAGTTATTTATAGGTGGGATTTGAAAATCATGACCCATAATAACAAAGTTACCGTTACATGCAATTACCCATCAATATTACCGTTGGAACAAGATTTTTAATACGACAAACAAGACTTTCCACATAAGCAAGACTTTCCCAAGCAAGACTTTCCAAGCAAGACTTTCGTGAAAAACAAGACTTTGCCTAATTCTTTCATAGAAACTAAGTATAAACAAGAATCCTCCCTCAGCAATACACGTGACTATACTAACACCTTATAGTCCTCCCTCAAACATAGCTTAGTAGTTAATCATTCCAATGCTCACGACCAAGTGATTGAATCGTGACACATCAAAACCTTTGTGAGCAAATCACCACATTGTCATCCGTGTGAACCTTAACAACATTGATGAGCCCGTGCTCATAACAATCTCTTATAAAGTGATGCCTAATGAATATGCTTTGTCTTGGAATGATACATGTGATTCTTCACAATACAAATGGTACTCTCATTATCAATATTGATAGGAGTATTTTGAAATTGAACCCATAGTCCAAGAGTTGATTCTTCACATCCACAAAACTTGTCCACAACTTGCAGAGCCTACATATTCGCCTTCAGAGATGATGTTGTTGCAATTGTCTCGCTTCTTGCATTGCCGAAGACTAACCTTCTTCCAAGATATTGGCATCCACCGCTTGTTGATCTTCTATCATAATTATCACCGCATAATCACTATCTCAAAAAGCTTCCAAGTAAAAGGTGACTCTTTAGGATACCACAACCCCAACTTAGGTTGTTGTTTTAAATAATGTAAGATTCTCTTCACCGCATTCATGTGAGAGATCTTTGGTGAGACTTGATATCTTGCACATAGACAAACCGCAAACATGATATCGTGCCCGGATGCGAAGATACATGAGAGAGCCAATCATAGATCTCAGATAACTTGACTTCAACAGTCGTCCATCTTCATCTTTACCCAATGAATTGATAGATTTAATAGGTGTAGTAATGACCTTCATATCATCAAAATTAAACTTCTTAAGTATGTACGTAACATACTTGTCTTGATGATAAAATTCCTTCCTTTGACCGCTTAACTCAAGTCCCAAAAGAAAGTTAACTCTCCCATTGAACTCATTTGAAATTCCTTTTGCATCAGCTGCTCAAACTCCTTAACCATGGACTGTTTGGTAGCCCCAAAGATGATATCATCAACATACACTTGAACTAACATGATATCCTTCTTATCTCTCTTTATAAACAAAGTCTTGTCAATAGCTCCCCTCCTGTATCCATGTTGTAATAAGAATGTAGATAGCCTCTCATACCAAGCTCTAGGTGCCTGATGAAGGCCATAAAGAGCCTTAACCACCTTATAGACTTTGTTTGGGTGCTTAGGATCTTCAAAACCTGGAGGTTGCTTAACATACACCTCTTCTGTAATAGTGCCATAAAGAAATGCACTCTTGACATCCATCTGGTAGACCTGAAAACCCATATAAGAAGCAAAAGCAAGAAATATTCTAATTGCTTCAATCCTTGCCACAGAGCAAATACCTCATCATAGTCTACCCTTCTTCCCTGCCTATAACCTTGAGCAACTAACCTTGCCTTGTTTTTGATCACATTGCCTCTTTCATCTCTTTTGACTCTAAAACCCATCGGTGCCAATAACTCTCTTCCCATCCGAAGATCACATAAAACCCAAACTTTGAAGTTTAAATTGAAGAAGTTCTTCCCGCATAGCTTCAACCCAACTTTCTTTAGTCAAAGCTTGAGCAATATTCTTGGGTTCCTCTTGAGAGATGAAACAAGTAAATAAGGTGTTTGATGGTCCTTATGATTCACTGTTTTGTTTATACACAAAGCTAAGTAAAGCATTATGAGGTTTTGTGAAACCCTTAGCTTTGTGTCTTGTCATAACTCCGTAAGTAGAAGGACCAATGATTTGATCGCTTGGATGATTCTTGTGAATCCGTAAGATTGGTGATCGTGGAACTCCATATGTATCATCCAAGTTAGTATAATCAAGACCTTCATTGGAGTCTCGATAAAATACCTTCATCTTCAAGCTCATCATCGCTTCTTCTAATCCGGGCATGGTAGGATCATCCAAATCATCTAAAGTCATCATCAATAGGTGCAAAGAAGATTTTGGAAAGCATCGTCCAAAATCGTGAGAGAATTCTCAGCCTTGGTCTTCTTTTCCTCTTCATAAGCTCTCCTTTGTTCATCGGTGTAAGAATGTGCTAATACATCTTGAAGAAGCATCCGATTAAGTTCCTCTTGAATAGATTGATCCTCGCAGATAATGAGGATTGTGGTGCAACAAGATTTTGTTTTGGAGAATCAAGATTTTGCTTAGGAACAAAGAAGATTTTGTTTTGGACTTACGGGATCTTCATCGGGAGCAAGATCGATCTAATATGAACTCCATGAACAACATATTGTGAATCTTCTCCATGATACATGTGTTTATTCTCTTCTCTTACGTGTACATAGTTCATGGAAGGAGTTAAAACTTCAAGATCAAACATCCAATCGGGACCTTTACCTTTCTCGGTGTCTTGATCTTCTAAAACTCAACATGAAGACAATCTTGAACCTTCTTAGTAACTTTATTGTAGACTCTAAAGCCTTTGTTGTTGGTACAATATCCCAATAAATAACCTTCTTCTGACTTGCCATCAAACTTACCCAGATTATCAATGGTGTTTAAAATAGTGAGAGGGCATCCAAAAGGCTTCAAGAATCGAATGTTGGGTTTGTTGCCCATCAACAACTCATATGGTGTCTTTATTTGTGGTTTTGTGACAGATACTCTGTTAAGAACATAACAAGCAGTACTTACAGCCTCAGCCCAGAATTGAATAGGTAGTCGAGAGTCTGCAAGCCTAGTTCTGGCTGCTTCAATTAAAGTCCTATTTTTCTCTCTCGCAACACCATTTTGTTGTGGTGTTCTTGCACATCGAACTCCCTTTGATTCCTTTGTTAGCACGTAAGTCATCCATAAGTTTATTCTTGAATTCATCCCATTGTCACATCTAATACCTCTAACCTTGAGTCTTAATTGGTTTTCGATTGCTATAATTAGAGTCCGAATAGCATCAAAAGTGTCATCTTTAAAGCCCAAGAAAATACCCAACTAAATCTATGCGGTCATCCAGTAATAACCAAGCAAGATTTCTTCTTGTTTAAACTTGCCACAGAGACAGTCCAAACAGATCCATATGTAATGACCCAATGGTTCTCTTATAGTTCTCTCCTCAAGCTTCTTGCATGAAGCTTTATGTTGTTTACCCTTCTTGCATGCCAAACATGAATGGTCATTCTTGTAAGTCTTTGAAGGTAAACCTCTAACTAAATTGCCTTTGACCGCTTTGTTGATATTCTTGTAGTTAACATGGCCCAATCTTCTATGCCACCGATGTGCTTCTTGATTGATGCTTTTGCCACTAAACAGTGGCCCTTCCATAAGAGTGAAGACTCTTCATGTCCGGACTATACACATCATTAGTCCTTGGTACCGAGTACTACCAAGTCATCGCAATGTGTATGAAGTCGATGAAAGAATAAGACATTCGTGTCGTTGAATAACACAGATGCTTTTATCATGATTTGAGAGACCGACAACAAGTTAAACTTTAGCTCCTTCACATATCTAACATTCTCAAAATCGATTCTTCCAGCCTTTGATTGTTCCTTTCCCAAGAATCCTTCCTCCATTGGGATCATTCCCAAAAGCAACTCTTCCTCCACTAATATTTCTAAAATCGACAGATCTCTTTGTCTCTGTCATACTTCCGAGCAACCACTATCCACAATAAGATGATCTTTAAGCTCCTCTTCCGGGTTGCCCCGCACACAAAGAAAAGAGTTAGTAACTTTAGGAACCCAAGCCATTATCGACTTGTGTTCCCTTGTTGAGTTACAAACTCAAATTATTTGAGTATGTAATTCCACTATCTTTCAAATGATGATCCAAACTTATCTTTTGATTTTTAACATGTGGCTTTTCAAAATTTTCTCGGTTTTTCAACATAAATCTCTTTCACCGCTTTATTAGCATTTTCTTGTATCACAAAACAACAGATTCACTTTTTGTTGAACGATTGTGTGTTCCTCGCCAGCATTCTTCCTCTTAACCCATTCTCGGTTTAACACGTGGTTCCCGTGATCTAGATCCCTATGTGTATTGTTATACCTTCTAGGTTGATAGTGAGATCTCCTAGGATTCCTATTCCAAGTAGTGTGATCAAGACCTTGTTTCGAGCAAGACTTTGGAAAGTACTATGAGATCTTCAAGGTTTTGAAAAGGTCTTCTCGATGTGGGTATCTATGATCGGTGTGAAGTTTCGTGATTAACCCTATTTGAATTATTCCAAACCGGTTTATGCTCTCTAGGTTTCGGTTGGTAGACTTATTCCTTGAAACTTGCTTAGATATTCGAGTGTTTGTCACAATCTTTGATTAAGTGATGAGGATCAGAACACACAAAACACAATTTTTGACCCATATGCCCAAAGTGATTTCTTCTATGTCTATGCCCAAAATTATTTTGTCTTCTTGGAGAATGATAAAATCTTTTTGACCAAAGTTATCCCCAAAAGGTTTAGCAAGACTGTTTTGAAAAGATTTTGCGTAAGTATCGCTTGTTGAGCAAGACTTTGTTGTAAAGGTACCGCTTGATTTTGAACATTATTTTCAATGACTTCTTTGGGTTTCTCGACCTAGATTGAGCTACAATCTTCTTCCTAAATTCTAGACTGTCTACTCCAAAGCGAGAAACATCAGCCTTGAGGGTTGATGACTAATGGGATGAGGAACAAGATGATAACCATTGTCTTTCTTATATTCGTGAGGTGGTTCACTTATTGAGCCCTCATTACTAGATGTATCTACATAGTTAATGAGTTCATCATCACTAGTGGTTATGTCCTCAAAATCACCATTCCCAAATCATCTATGTTACTAAAGTCCATTCCAAATCCTAAGCCTGTTCTAATGTAAGCCCTTCTCTGCTTTTTCAACATAAGCAACATGAGACAAGCGGACTCTCCCAAGCAAAGAAACTTAATGACAATTCATCTCTTTCCTTAGTCAATTTCTCAATTTCAAAGAATTTTACGCTTTAGTTTCCATTCACTAAGTTTTAATCGATAATCCTGTTGTTCATATTTTTCACCAAGCCATTTCATTATTTTCATGAGTTAATATTTTGGCTTCCATAGATTCTAAAGTGATTTGATAACCGCTACCTCGCACCTAGCCCTAACACAATTATCTCTTTCAATCACATAATTGTTAAGCAATTTTAGATAAAACGCATAACGGTTTGAGCATACCTCGTAGATAGGAGATCGAGTTGGAGGCGTAGCCACCATAGCAAGAAGAACAGGATCATCTTCACTTTCTTTGCTCCAATCAAATCCTCCAAAGCCATCATCGATTCCAAAGCAAAGATGTTCAGATTCTTCATCAAAAGCAAGTGCTTCAAATCCAATGCTTCCACCGTTTCTTCAATCGTATCTTCCATCGCTACCATACAAGAAGTTACCGGTTCATCATCAAATTCTTCACCCACCAACTTCGATAACTTCTCTTGAGCAACCAAAGCCTTTGTTTTAGTTATTGGAATTTCTTTGAGCTCAAGTTTTGGCTTCTCGGATGTTCTGCTTGCTTGATACTTAGCAAACTGCACTCCCTTGCAAAGTGACTAGTCTTTTGACAATTGAAGCATTCAATTTGAGATTTGTCAAAAGTTATTCCTTGTTTTGGTTTGAAATCAATACTTTTGCCTGTCTTCTTCATGTACTTTTTGATCCTTGCAGTTGATCATAGCAACTTGCCACCGATATCAATTTCTTCAAGTGCATCTTCTTCAATTTGTGCTAGATCCTCTTCATAAGTGATGTAAGCTTGCTTGTTGTGCAAAGAAGGAGCACACAACTTCATCCGAGTGCAAAGTGGTAGATGGTGGGGCTCACGAGTATATGAAGGGGATTGTAAATGCAGAAGATTTTGAGAAACAAGATTTGTGGAGAAGAAGATTTTGAAGTATCGCTCTTCTTTCGAGATGATAGAAAAGCAACATCGTGAGATTTGGAATTTGGTTGACCACTCATCTCATGTTCATACACCTTCGCTGATGATAGAGATCATCAAAGTTCATAACATCCAATCCTTGTTGTCCTCGATCATTGTAGCAATCACATGCCATGTAGATGGCAAACTCCTTAGAAACTTCAAATTAGCATCCTCAATCGATACTTCGCCTTTGTATAATTCCAACATGTTGAGGAGATTTTGAAACCTATCATATGCAAGATCAAGACTCTCTCTTCTGTGAAAGTTTCAAATTGGCTTCATTCCATCTTCTGAGGCTTCATTCCTCCTGGTCTTGAGAGCGCCCAGAGTCGCTTAGCATCTTTAGCATCATGAAATTTGAGAAGATGACCATCCGGAATGGCGAGATAAGAGAATGTTTAGAGCCTTTTCTTGATTCCTTATGGTTGTCCGGTAAAACCGCCTTTGGTGCGCTTGGTTGTCCAGAATATTAATGGGTTCTGTGACAACTTCATTCCCATTCACAATTACATTCCATAGAGCATGGTCTCGTAATGGCAATATATCGCCTCATCTTCATGCACCGTAGATCATATTCTCCTTCTTGATTATTGGAATTCGAGTAAGGTGATTGAGGGTGGTGGAAACTTCAATGACATCTTGAATATAGTTGAAGTAGGGTTTCTTCCTAGTCGAGTTTCCACACAAGCTCGATACCACTTGTTGGATCGATATACTTTAATCAAACTAACTTTAACTAGCTTGTTAAGGTTTAATAACCTCGGATAAATCCTAAGTTATTAACAAAGAAACACCGAGCAATCTTTATTAAGCACGCGGAATTTACTTAACAAAGCTAAGAAGAATAACTTTACTATAAACTCTAAATCGCTTATTATGCGATACTCTAATACAACTCTAAGATAATCGAACTTTCTCTAAAACACTAATTAAGTAAACTCTAAAACTCTTTTGGAATCGCACTCTAATGCCAATTTAGGAGTCCTTTTATAGGCTCAAGGATATCCTAGTCGGGTTTACAAATTGTATTCTTGCACGACAAGTAATCTAAACATGGAATACAATTCTTTCCATAAACGAATATAACAGTTCTTTTGTTCTTGCAAGACTTTGACTTCATAGTGCAAGACTTTGACTTTGTCTTTAGCAAGATTTTGACTCTTTGACTTCTTCCAAGATTTTGCGACTTTTACAAGACTTTCATATCCCAATAGTTCTTAACTTGTTCTTCTTGGTTCCTCTTGGTTCGAGTTGTTTGATCGTTTTTGGTATTTATTTAAAACGCAGATTCTGGTTCAAAAGTTATGGCCGTTTGAAGTTTTGACGTAAAAAGTCAACTTTAGTCAAGCCGCAAGTGGTCAAACCGAAAGTGGTCAAACCGTAAAAGTCAAAACTCAGTTTTTTTGATCAAATCGCAGTGGTCAAATCGCAAGATTGTCAAACCGCTGGAATACAAACCGCTAAATCAAACCGCTTCTTATCAAACCACTTAACTCAAACCGCTTCTTATCAAACCGCTTAGATCAAACCACTGAAGACAAACCGCTTGAGTCAAACCGCTTAAGTCAAACGGCTTATGTCAAACCGCTAAAGAAAACCGCTTGAGTCAAACCGCTTAAGTCAAACCGCTTAAGTCAAACCGCTTATGTCAAACCGCTTACGATACAACGAATCTAGACAAACCGCATCCAAGAACTTGACAAATCGCTTCCTTGATCAGATCAAATCGCACCCAAATGACATCAAACCGGATACAAGAAAATAGTACGAGACTCAAACCGCTTCCTTGAAACTCTTCAAAAACTAAACTTTTCCAATCCAAAACACTATAACCAAGATGAATTAAGCCTTCCAAACCAAAACCTAACCACTTATGATGATTTTAAACACAAAAGTACTATCAAAATTCAAACTTTGACACTTTTAGGGTATAGAATTCGAACCTACAAAACACACAAATAACCAATCTTTATGATCTAACCATGGATCTTGATACCAATTGTTGGATACTGGTTATTAAAACACACAAAAAATCAATTATATGGTTCGAATCTTAGCAAGAAACTTAGAGAGAGAAAGTGGGAGATGGGATCCTTTCTAGAGAGAGAAAGTGAGAGAAAAACAAAGAGAAGATTAAATTAAGATATGAAAGGTCTAACCCTCTACCTTGGGAGGTAGAGGGTATTTATAGTTTTAAATAATCGCCCTCGTCGGTAGTCATGTAGATCGAGCATCTGATGGGTAAAGACCTCGTCCGTCCTCCACAGTGTTACTCTAACTAACTAACTAACTAATAGACAACGTAATGTCTACGAGCTAACATATGCTAGACAATAGTTGGGGTGACCGACCCTTCACTTTGGATTTTCTAAATCCCTAATGAAATAAGCGGTTCTTATTTGGATCCAACTTGGCCTTGGCCAAAATAGCATGTTCTTAAGCGGTTCTTCTTGGTAATTGGCGAATAGCTAGTTCTTATCTGGTTCTAAGCGGTTTGTATTGTTTCTTGGCGGAATAGGTAGTTCTTAGTGGATCTAAGCGGTTCTTGGCGAATATTTGGTTCCTATTTGGATCTAACTATTTATTGGCCGGAATAGCTAGTCCTTAACTGGTTCTTACTGGTTCTTAGCCGGAATATCCGGTTCTTAACTAGTTCTAACTGGTTCCTACAGGTTCAGGTTGTTTCGGTCGTTTTGACAAGTATTTCGCTAAAAGCGGAGTTACGGTTCAAAAGTTATGCCCGTTTGAAGTTTTGACGTAAAAAGTCAACTTTGGTCAAGCCGCAAGTAGTCAAACCGCAAGTAGTATGCCGTAAAAGTCAAAAGTCAAATCGCAGATTCGCAGTTGTCAAATCCCAGGATTGTCAAACCGCTGGAAGACAAACCGCTTCTTATCAAACCACTTAAATCAAACCGCTTCTTATCAAACCGCTTAGATCAAGCCGCTAAAGACAAACCACTTGAGTCAAACTGCTACAGACAAACCACTTGAGTAAAACCGCTTAAGTCAAAACGCTTAAGTCAAACCGCTTATGTCAAACCGCTTAAGTTAAACCGCTTCTGATACAATGAATCTAGACAAACCGCATCCAAGAACTTGACAAATCGCTTCCTTGATCAGATCGAATCACACCCAAATGACATCAATCCGCATACAAGAAAATAGTATGAGACTCAAACCGCTTCCTTGAAACTCTTCAAAAACTAAACTTTTCCTATCCAAAACACTATAACCAAGATGAATTAAGCCTTTCAAACCAAAACCTAAGCACTTATGATGATTCTAAAGACAAGAGTACTATCAAAATTCAAACTTCAACACTTTTAGGGTATAGAATTCGAACCAACAAAGCACACAAATAACCAATCTTTATGATCTAACCATGGCTCTTGATACCAATTGTTTGATATTGGTTATTGTAACACACAAAAATCAATTATATGGTTGAATCTTAGCAAGAAACTTAGAGAGAAGCGGGAGATGGGATCCTTTCTAGAGAGAAAGTGAGAGAAAACAAAGAGAATGTTAGATAAAGAAATGAAGGTCCAACCTCTACCTTGGGAGGTAGAGGTATTTATAGTTTACATAATCGCCCTCTGTCGGGTCAGATCGAGGCATATAGTGGGTAAACACTCGTCTGTCTTCCACGGTGTTACTCTAACTAACTAACTAACTAATAGATAACGTAATGTCTAAGAGCTAACATATGCTAGACAATAGTTGGGGTGACCGACACTTCACTATAGATTTTCTAAATCCTAACATGAATAAGCGGTTCTTAGTGGATCTAAGCGGTTCTTGGCCAAAATAGCATGTTCTTAAGCGGTTCTTCTTGGTTATTGGCGGAATAGCTAGTTCTTATCTAGTTCTAAGCGGTTTGTCTTGGTTCTTGGCCGAATAGGCGTTCTTAGTGGATCTAAGCGGTTCTTGGCCGAATAATTGGTTCCTATTTGGATCTAACTATTTATTGGCGAATAGCTAGTTCTTAAATGGTATTTATAGTTTTACATAACACGATTACGCCGGTGTGGATCGGGCATACGGTGGGTAAAGACCCGTCCAGTCCTCCACGGTGTTACTCTAACTAACTAACTAACTAATATATAACGTAATGTCTACGAGCTAACATATGCTAGACAATAGTTGGGGTAACCGACACTTCACTATAGATTTTCTAAATCCTAACAGAATAGCGGTTCTAAGCTAGATCTAACTAGTTCTTGGCCAAAATAGCATGTTCTTAATCGGTTCTTCTTGGTTATTGGCGAAATAGCTAATTCTTATCCGGTTCTAAGCGGTTTGTCCGCTTCTTGGCGGAATAGGCGGTTCTTAGTTGGATCTAACGGTTCTTGGCCGAATAGTGGTTCCTATTTGGATCTAACTATTTATTGGCGAAATAGCAATTTCTTAACTTGTTCTAACTGGTTCTTATTGGTTCTTGGCGAATATCCGGTTCTAACTGGTTCCTCTTGGTTTAGGTTGTTAGGTCTTTTTCACGTGTATTTATTTGAAAGCAGATTCTGGTTTAAAAGTTATGGCCGTTTAAAGTTTTGACGTAAAAAGTCAACTTTGGTCAAGCCGCAAGTGGTTAAACCGCAAGTAGTTAAACCACTTAAATCAAACCTCTTTTTATCAAACCGCTTAACTCAAACCGCTTCTTATCAAACTGCTTAAATCAAACCGCTGAAGACAAACTGCTTGAGTGAAACCGCTTAAGTCAAACCACTTATGTTAAACCGCTAAAAACAAACCGACTGAGTCAAACCGCTTAAGTCAAATCGCTTAAGTCAAACCGCTTAAGTTAAACCGCTTCCGATACAACAAATCTAGACAAACCGCATCCAAGAACTTGACAAATCGCTTCCTTGATCAGATCAAATCGCACCCAAATGGCATCATATCGCATACAAGAAAATAGTAAGAGACTCAAATCGCTTCCTTGAAACTCTTCAAAAACTAAACTTTTCTAATCCAAAACACTATAACCAAGATGAATTAAGCCTTCCAAACCAAAACCTAAGCACTTGTGATGATTCTAAACACAAAAGTACTATCAAAATTCAAACTTTAACACTTTTAGGTTATAGAATTCGAACCAACAAAACATACAAATAACCAATCTTTATGATCTAACCATGGCTCTTGATACCAATTGTTGGATATTGGTTATTGTAACACACAAACAATCAATTATATGGTTCGAATCTTAGCAAGAAACTTAGAGAGTGAAAGTGAGAGAAAAACAAAGAGAATGTTAGATTAAGAATTTAAGGTCCAACCCTCTACCTTGGGAGGTAGAGGGTATTTATAGTTTTACATAATACGCCCTCTTTCGGGCTGTGGATCAGGCATACAGTGGGTATAGACCCGTCCATCCTCCACGGTGTTACTCTAACTAACTAACTAACTAACAGATAATGTAATGTCTACGAGCTAACATATGCTAGAAAATAGTTGGGATGACCGACACTTCACTATGGATTTTCTAAATCCTAACAGGAATAGGCAGTTCTCAGCTGGATCTAACTGGTTCTTGGCCAAAATAGCATGTTCTTAACTGGTTTTTACTTGTTAGTGGCTGGAATAGCTAGTTCTAACTAGTTTGTTCTGGTTCTTGGTCGGAATAGCTGGTTCCTATTTGGATCTAACTATTTATTAACCGGAATAGCTAGTTCTTAACTGGTTCTTACTAGTTCTTGGCCGGAATATCCAGTTCTAACTGGTTCCTACTGGTTTAGGCTATTCCGGTCGTTTTGAAAGGTATTTTGCTGAAAACGGAGTTACGATTCAAAAGTTATGGTCGTTTGAAGTTTTGACGTAAAAAGTCAACTTTGGTCAAGCCGCAAGTGGTCAAACCGCAAGTAGTCAAACCGCTTAAATCAAACCGCTTTTTATCAAACCGCTTCTTATCAAACCGCTTAACTCAAACCGCTTCTTTTCAAACCGCTCAGATCAAACCGCTGAAGACAAACTGCTTGAGTCAAACCGCTTATGTCAAACCGCTAAAGACAAACCGCTTGAGTCAAACCGCTTAAGTCAAACCGCGCATGTCAACCCATTCACGTCAAACCGCTTAAGTCAAACCGCTTCCGATACAACGAATCTAGACAAACCGAATCCAAGAACTTGACAAATCACTTCCTTGATCAGATCAAATCGCACCCAAATGACATCAAACCGCATACAAGAAAATAGTACGAGACTCAAACCACTTCCTCGAAACTCTTCAAAAACTAAACTTTTCCAATCCAAAACACTATAACCAAGATGAATTAAGCCTTCCAAACCAAAACCTAACCACTTATGATGATTCTAAACACAAAAGTACTATCAAAATTCAAACTTTGAAACTTTTAGGTTATAGAATTCGAACCAACAAAACACACAAATAACCAATCTTTATGATCTAACCATGGCTCTTGATACCAATTGTTGGATAATGGTTATTATAACACACAAACAATCAATTATATGGTTCGAATCTTAGCAAGAAACTTAGAGAGAAAAAATGGGAGATGGGATCCTTTCTAGAGAGAGAAAGTGAGAGAAAAACAAAGAGAATGTTAGATAAAGAAATGAAAGGTCCAACCCTCTACCTTGGGAGGTAGAGGGTATTTATAGTTTTACATAATACGCCCTATTTCGGGATGGAGATCAGGCATACAGTGGGTAAACACTCGTCCGTCTTCCACGGTGTTACTCTAACTAACTAACTAACTAATAGATAACGTAATGTCTAAGAGCTAACATATGCTAGACAATAGTTGGGGTGACCGACACTTCACTATGGATTTTCTAAATCCTAACAGAATAAGCGGTTCTTATTTGGATCTAAGCGGTTTTTGGCCAAAATAGCATGTTCTTAAGCGGTTCTTCTTGGTTATTGGCGGAATAGCTAGTTCTTATCTCGGTTCTAACCTGGTTTGTATTGGTTCTTGGCGGAATAGGCGGTTCTTAGCTAGATCTAAGCGGTTCTTGGCGAGAATAGTTGGTTCCTATTTGGATCTAACTATTTATTGGTTTGGAATAGCTAGTTCTTAAATCGTATTTATAGTTTTACATAATACGATTACGCCGGTGTGGATCGGGCATACGATTGGGTAAAGACCTTCCGTCCTCCACGGTGTTACTCTAACTAACTAATATATAATGTAATGTCTACGAGCTAACATCGCTAGACAATAGTTGGGGTAACCGACACTTCACTATGGATTTTCTAAATCCTAACAGAATAAGCGTTCTTAGCTAGATCTAACTAGTTCTTGGCCAAAATAGCATGTTCTTAAGCGGTTCTTACTCGTTATTGGCGGAATAGCTAATTCTTATCTGGTTCTAATGGTTTGTCTTGGTTCTTGGCCGAATAAGCGCGTTCTTAGTGGATCTAAGCGGTTCTTGGCCGAATAGTCGGTTCCTATTTTGATCTAACTATTTATTGGCGAAATAGCAATTTCTTAACATGTTCTAACCGGATCTTATTGGTTCTTAGCGGAATATCCGGTTCTTAACTAGTTCTAACGGTTCCCTCTTGGTTTAGGTCGTTCTTGTCTTTTGATGGTATTTATTTGAAACGGAGTTACGGTTTAAAAGTTATGGCCGTTTGAAATTTTGACGTAAAAAGTCAACTTTGGTCAAGCCGCAAGTGGTCAAACCGCAAGTAGTCAAACCACTTAAATCAAACTGCTTCTTATCAAACCGCTTAACTCAAACCACTTCTTATCAAACTGCTTAGATCAAACCGCTGAAGACAAACTACTTGAGTGAAACCGCTTAAGTCAAGCAACTTATGTTAAACCGCTAAAAACAAACCGACTGAGTCAAACCGCTTAAGCCAAATCGCTTAAGTCAAACCGCTTCCGATACAACAAATCTAGACAAACCGCATCCAAGAACTTGACAAATCACTTCCTTGATCAGATCAAATCGCACCCAAATGACATCAAATCGCATACAAGAAAATAGTAAGAGACTCAAATCGCTTCCTTGAAACTCTTCAAAAACTAAACTTTTCCAATCCAAAACACTATAACCAAGATGAATTAAGCCTTCCAAACCAAAACCTAAGCACTTGTGATGATTCTAAACACAAAAGTACTATCAAAATTCAAACATTGACACTTTTAGGTTATAGAATGCGAACCAACAAAACATACAAATAACCAATCTTTATGATCTAACTATGGCTCTTGATACCAATTGTTGGATATTGGTTATTGTAACACACAAACAATCAATTATATGGTTCGAATCTTAGCAAGAAACTTAGAGAGAGAAAGTGAGAGAAATACAAAGAGAATTTTAGATTAAGAAATTAAAGGTCCAACCCTCTACCTTGGGAGGTAGAGGGTATTTATAGTTTTACATAATCGCCTCTTTCGGTGTGGATCGAGCATACTGATGGGTAAAGACCGTCCTTCCTTCACGGTGTTACTCTAACTAAATAACTAACTAACCGATAATGTAATGTCTACGAGCTAACATATGCTAGAAAATAGTTGGGGTGACCGACACTTCACTATGGATTTTCTAAATCCTAACGAGAATAAGCGGTTCCTAGTTGGATCTAAGCGGTTCTTGGCCAAAATAGCATGTTCTTAAGCGGTTCTTCTTGATTCTTGGTGGAATAGCTAGTTCTTATCTAGTTCTAACTGGTTTGTACTGGTTCTTGGCCGGAATAGCTGGTTCCTATTTGGATCTAACTATTTTTTGGCCGGAATAGCTAGTTCTTAAATGGTATTTATAGTTTTACATAATACGCATTCTGTCGGGCTGTGGATCAGGCATACAGTGGGTAAATACCCGTAGGTCCTCCACGGTGTTACTCTAACTAACTAACTAACTAATATATAACGTAATGTCTACGAGCTAACATATGCTAGACAATAGCTGGGGTGACTGACACTTCACTATGGATTTTCTAAATTCTAACAGGAATAGGCAGTTCTTAGTTGGATCTACATGGTTCTTGGCCAAAATAGCATGTTCTTAAGCGGTTCTTCTTGGTTCTTGTTTGGAATAGCTAGTTCTTATATGGTTCTAACTGTTTTGTCTTGGTTCTGGCGGAATAGCGATTCTTATTTGGATGTAACGGTTTTTGGCGGAGTAGCTGGTTCCTATTTGGATCTAACTATTTATTGGCGGAATAGCTAGTTCTTAAGCGGTTCATCTTGGTTCTTGGCGAATATCGGGTTCTTAACTAGTCTAAGCGGTTCCCTCTTGGTTCAGTTTATTACGGTCATTTTGATGTATTTATTTGAAAGCAGAGTTACGGTTCAAAAGTTATGGTTGTTTGAAGTTTTGACATAAAAAGTCAACTTTGGTCAAGCCGCAAGTGGTCAAATCGCAAGTAGTCAAGCCGTAAAAGTCAAAACTCAGTTTTCTTGGTCAAATCACAGTGGTCAAATCGCATTGGTCAAATTGCAGGATTGTCAAACCCCTGGAATACAAACCGCTTAAATCAAACCGCTTTTTATCAAACCACTTCTTATCAAACCGCTTAACCCAAACCGCTTCTTATCAAACCGCCTAGATCAAACCGCTGAAGACAAACCGCTTGAGTCAAACCGCTTAAGTCAAACCGCTAAAGATAAACCGCTTGAGTTAAACCGCTTAAGTGAAACCGCTTAAGTCAAACCGCTTATGTCAAACCGGTTACGTCAAACCGCTTAAGTCAAACCGCTTCCGATAAAACGAATCTAGACAAACCGCATCCAAGAACTTGACAAATCGCTTCCTTGATTAGATCTAATCGCACCCAAATGACATCAAACCACATACAAGAAAATAGTACGAGACTCAAACCGCTTCCTCGAAACTCTTCAAAAACTAAACTTTTCCAATCCAAAACACTATAACCAAGATGAATTAAGCCTTCCAAACCAAAACTTAATCACTTATGATGATTCTATACATAAAAGTACTAACAAAATTCAAACTTTAACACTTTTAAGGTATAGAATTCGAACCAACAAAACACACAAATAACCAATCTTTATGATCTAACCTTGGCTCTTGATACCAATTGTTGGATATTGGTTATTGTAACATACAAACAATAGATAATGTAATGTCTACGAGCTAACATATGCTAGACAATAGTTGGGGTGACCGACACTTCACTATGGATTTTCTAAATCCTAATAGAAAAAGGAAGTTCTTAGCTGGATCTAACTGGTTCTTGGCCAAAATAGCATGTTCTTAACTGGTTCTTACTGGCTATTGGCCGTGCTAGTTCTTATCACGGTTCTAAGCGGTTTGTAATGGTTCTTGGCGAATAAGCGGTTCTTATTTGGATCTAGCGGTTATTTTAGGAATAGTTGGTTCTATTTGGATCTAACTATTTATTGGCGGAATAACTAGTTCTTAATCGGTTCTAACGGTTCTTCTTGGTTCTTTGTCGAATATCCGGTTCTTAACTTGTTCTAACGGTTCCTCTTGGTTCAAGTTGTTCGGTCGTTTTGTGGTATTTACCGAAACAGATTCTGGTTCAAAAGTTTTGGCCGTTTGAAGTTTTGACGTAAAAATTAAACTTTGGTCAAGCCGCAAGTGGTCAAACCGAAAGTAGTCAAACTGTAAAAGTCAAAACTCAGTTTTTTTGATCAAATCGTAGTGGTCAAATCGCAGGATTTTCAAACCACTGGAATACAAACCGCTTAAATCAAACCGCTTTTTATCAAACCGCTTCTTATCAAACCACTTAACTCAAACCGCTTCTTATCAAACTGCTTAGATCAAACCGCTGAAGACAAACCGCTTGAGTCAAACTGCTTAAGTCAAACCGCTTAAGTCAAACCGCTTATGTCAAACCGCTAAAGATAAACCGCTTGAGTCAAACCGCATAAGTCAAACCGCTTAAGTCAAACCGCTTATGTCAAACCGCTTACGTCAAACCGCTTAATTCAAACTGCTTAAGTGAAACTGCTTCTGATAGAACGAATCTAGACAAACCACATCCAAGAACTTGACAAATCGCTTCCTTGATCAGATCAAATCGCACCCAAATGACATCAAACCGCATACAAGAAAATAGTGCGAGACTCAAACCGCTGCTTTGAAACTCTTCAAAAACTAAACTTTGCAAATCCAAAACACTATAACGAAGATGAATTAAGCCTTCCAAACCAAAACCTAACCACTTATGATGATTCTAAACACAAAAGTACTATCAAAATTCAAACTTTAACACTTTTAGGGTATAGAATTTGAACCAACAAAACACACAAATAACCAATCTTTATGATCTAACCATGGCTCTTGATACCAATTGTTGGATATTGATTATTATAACACACAAACAATCAATTATATGGTTCGAATCTTAGCAAGAAACTTAGAGAGAGAAAGTGGGAGATGGGATCCTTTCTAGAGAGAGAAAATGAGAGAAAAACAAAGATAAGGTTAAATTAAGAAATGGAAGGTCCAACCCTCTACCTTGGGAGGTAGAGGGTATTTATAGTTTTACATAATATGCCCTCTGTCAGGCTGTGGATCAGGCATACAATGGGTAAAGACCCGTCCGTCCTACACGGTGTTACTCTAACTAACTAACTAACTAATAGATAACGTATTATCTACGAGATAACATATGCTAGACAATAGTTGGGGTGACCGACCCTTCACTTTACAGAAGTAGGCAGTTCTTAGCTGGATCCAACTGGTTCTTGGCCAAAATAGCATGTTCTTAACTGGTTCTTACTGGTTATTGGCCGGAATAGCTAGTTCTTATCTGGTTCTAATTGGTTTGTATTGGTTCTTGGCCAGAATAGGCAGTTCTTAGCTGGATCTAACTGGTTCGTGGCCGGAATAGCTGGTTCCTATTTGGATCTAACTATTTATTGGATGGAATAGCTAGTTCTTAACTTGTTCTTACTGGTTCTTGGCCGGAATATCCGGTTCTTAACTAGTTCTAACTGGTTCCTACAGGTTCAGGTTGTTTCGGTCATTTTGACAGGTATGTTGGATCGATGTACTCTAACCAAACTAACTTATATAGCTTGTAAGGGTTTAATAACCTCAGATAAATCCTAAGTCACTAATAATGAAACACTGAACTTACTCTATTAAGTATGCGGAATCTACTTAACAAAGCTAAGAAGAATTAACTTTAACTTCAATGATTTTATTAATACTTAGAACCTGCTTGTTATACAGATTCTTTAACAACTCTAAAATTCTAATATCGTACTCTCTAAAAACGTATGCAGTCGTACTCTCTAAAACTCGTATTCTCTAATGCCAATCTAGGGGTCCTTTTATAGGCTTAAGGATAACCCTAGTCGGTTTAGAATTACAAACCTTGTACGACAAGTAATACTAAACTAATCTAAGAACATTCTAGAATTACATAATAATCCTTAAGGATATTGCCTAACAGTCCTTTAACCATGTAGTACTTTGATGAACGAGCAGTACTTTGACTTTCTTCTTTAGCAGTACTTTGACTTTCTATATCCCAACAATCCTCCCCTAACTTGAATTCTACTTGTTTGATTTCAAGTTCCTTTGTATATTCATCTTTAATGTCTTTGTCTTCAAGGAAAGATTGTATCTTTATCTTCAAAGTTTTGTCTTTGTATTCCCTGTGCTTGTATTATCATCATCAAAGTAGTCTTTATATGTAATCCTGTGCAGCAACAATCAGCAAGCTCCATCTTTTCAGCAACTCAGCAACATATGGCAATTTTGTGCATTAATTCATTAAGTTTCAGTCTATTCTCATCACTTCTAGGTGTGTAAACTCCTGTGAGAGGTGAATCATTGAAATTTTAATGGATTCTGATGTCTCTTTACCAAAGCCATTAACTCTGGAGTAGCCAAATGTTTATGTGTGTAAGACCATGGTACATGTATAACCATATGATTTTTAGCAAATCATCAGCTATCAATAGATTTGATTTGTCTTTACCAAAAGTTGTACCCTTTTGGACTAGTTAGTTCTTGCAACCATGGTGAACTAATTACCATATAAATGGTTTTTCCACAACCTTTACCACAAGCCACTTTTCTTATGGGCTAGCCAACTCTTTACATTTGCTGATATGGTGAGTTGATTACCATACAACTTATTAGCAAGTTGTCAACTATATAACGGATTTGAGATATCTTTACCAGATCCATTTGCTCATGGATTAGCCAATCCTCTTGTTAAACATGGTGGATTGATAAACTCTTGTTATTATCATCTCAAAAACCATTTGTTGCTTTTATCCTCTGTTTCAAAATATTCTTAACAAAAGTTTTCTTTCAAAATCATTAACTGGTTTTGTGCTGCAAGCAATACTTTGAATAAAGCACTGTTTGATCAGCAGTACTTTGAATAAAGTACTGATTTATCAAAAAAATTGCAATTAAGAATCATACCAGTATTTATGTGTCATCATCAGTCATAGAGGTCCATTTGATGAATAATTCAATGACCATTAGAGCTGTTTCATTCTCCTCTTCCACTTCCATTCCATGATCTAGCATTCTTCTCATAAGATCTGATGTGAGTGGATATCTTCTTTCTACTAACATATGGATCATGGTTCCATCTTCTAGCTCCAAAACATGCACTGCAGATTCATCAAAGTATCTCCAGCTATTAATCTCCCATACTTCTTGATTATTCCATATAGCATCAGTACTGGTTTCCTCTGTTTCCCAAATAGTTGTTAGATCTCCAAGCAATACTAGACCAATTCCTTCTGATGGAATGTGTTCAAAATAATCTTGCACTAATTGATATAAATTCCACAAATCCTCTCTGCTGATGATGTGCAATATGTCCCATAGCAAATTAAATGTTCTGAAACTTTCATCCTCTCTATGGAACATCAGATAATCTCCATCTTTTGATTCTACAACTTTAAAAGTAGTTATCTTTGATTTCTTTTCTGCAACATCTTTAGACTTAGGATGCTCAAAGTCGATAACTCTTAAGTAATTTCTCAGCTCATCAACTGCATATGTCCTTAACTCTACCTTCTTTGATGGCTGTTCAGAATCAACATTTGTTCTTTTTCTCTTTAAACTTCTTTTTCCGACATCCTCCTTCTGCCTATCATCCTTAAAAGAAATACTACTTTCAACTTGCTTCTGATAAGCTTTTCTAACATTTTCATACAAATCTTTCATCTCGATATAATTTAGCTTCTGTAATCCAGTATACCCTTGACCCTTTAGATATGCAATCATGGCATTTCTTTCTTTAGCCTTACTCAGTGGTCTAGGTATAACAGCTTCAGGTTCCTTTGCTGGTACATCAACTTTAGCATCAAATTTAGTTTGTAATTCCCTAGCAGCTTCTTCATTCTTGGCTACCTTAATTGCTCTTATTTCTGCCAAAGTAAGCTTTTTCTTCTTCTTTGTTTCCACCAGTTTGCCTTTGCCTTTGTCTTTAGGATCTAACACTGGTTGAGAAGCTTGAGGTTGTTCTTCAGTAACTCCTAAAATACTAACACCCCTTGGTCTTGATAGATTTTGCAAAATTTGAGCAACTGTCTCATCATCACTTGCAGTGTGCTCTACCATGGATGTAGCTTCCTCTTTTTGTATAATTGTTGAAGGACCAGCTTCTTCTTCATGTATGACAGTTGAAGGACCAGCTTCTTCTTCAAAATCTAACACCCTTGGTGTAATTAGCTCTTGCCTATATGTTCCTTGAAGAGCAGCAGTACCTTGATTAGCAGCACCTTGAACATCAGTACTTTAAACTCCAGTTCCTTTAGGCTCAGTACTTTCAATATTTACTTATGATTTAGTACTTTGAGGTTCATCTTCCTTATCTGCATGAAACTCAGCATCTTCTTCCAAATTTTCTTGCTCTAGATTCCTCCCCAATTGGATAGAAGATAGCTGTTGAACCTTTTTGCCCTTTAAAGACTTCTTAAATTTCCTAACTGGCCTTCCTTGCTTCCTTTGAGACTTGACCCATAATCTGTGATGGTGAACCAATGGCCAGACAAAACTTTTTTAATCTTCTAAATTTGATTTGCAACTTTTTGAGTTGTGCAGCCTGAGCTTCAAAGTCCTTCTTCAATCTTACTAGCTCCCTTGTTAAAGCATAGTTATCCAGAACTTGTCCCTCTGAAGCCACATCTCCCTCATCTCCTCCAGATGTTTGAAGCCCATTTATTGAAGTGTAATCATTGGGAGAGGATGGTGGGTTTACCTCTGGTTCTGAATGTGGTGGAGATATAGGAGGTGAAGTTGCAGTACCTTCTTGTATATCAGTACCTTGGGAAGCAGTACCTTGAGAAGATGCAGTACCTTCTCTTTCTTCACTTGCTGCAGCCTTATCTCTAATTGCTTGAACAATCTCCATCATTGAAGTAGTCAAGGGAGTGTTCCTTCCAAAAAACAAATCACTCTTCCTAGCCATGAAAGTGAAAATATTTGCAGGTTGTACCACAACAGGTAATAAGCTTGAAGGCTTTGGTACATCATGAAGTTGTTTATTCAAGAAGACTTGAATAAATCTTGGATACATCAACCAGCGTGATTCATGAGAAATGTGAGATAGCATACCATCTAAAATTAGTGATAACGCTACACGCGTCGTTCGGGGTCAAAGGAACTTCCTTTTCGTCGAGCAAGTTTTATAACACCCTAGGCAGTGAACCTAATCGCTGTAGTGTAGTATTAGGGTAAGCCACGGGTATTGATATCGTTCTTTAGGGGAATAGTGTCGTTAGGCTGAAGTGTATGTCAATTTAAGTCTAAAGGTGAGGATGATTATTTTTTATTTTTATATTTTATGAATCTCGGTTTTGGAGGGAGGGTGGAATTAGTTGCTAGTCAACTATCCCAAAAGATACTAACTAAATTATGGGTCTACCGAGGCGTGAAGCGTATCTACTTATGATGTATTACTCTTTGCTAGCTATCCAATTCTACCTACTGAATTGTCACGTCCTATTGATGGTTGAATTGTCACGTCCTTATTCTTAACGCGTTGTGTTTTCTAAGGTCGTAAGGTGTGCATTCCCTAACGCTTTGAAGTCACCTTTAAGTGTAGTAAACGAAATCCACCAAGTCATTCATAAACTATCAAAGATTTGTCAAGTATTAAACACAACGATAGCCTAGTCGCACTCCTAAGCCAATTACAATTAAGATAAGAGACAACCAATCAAACAAGAGAAAGTAGGATGCAAGAATTATAAACTAAACCAATTAGACTCATTGAAATTGTCACACCCCTAATGATGAAGATAGACACAAGCATCACTAAGAAATCAATAAGATCTAATTAATTACATACAAGTTCCATACAATCATAAGAAAACACTAGGTGAATTAGCCAAGCATAATTAATGAAGAGCAAGCAACAATCATGATAATTGAAGACATACCATAGGATTGGATTAACAAACAAACCATTACACAATGTTTCTAGAGTGTTTGAAACCCTTTAAGTTGCTGGAAAAACACCTACCTAAACTCTAGAATCGGACTTAGGGTTTAGGGCTTACAAAAGTGAAGTTATAATGTTATATTTATAGGCGATTTTACGTCGGCAAAAGCGACAGCGTCACACCTAAAGAGTGATGGCGTCATGACGCTTTTCACCAAACTGTAGATTTTCTCGTTACGGTCGCGTGGGCTTTTGAATCACCTAAATCCGAGTTCGTATGCAAAAGTTATGGCCAAAACGATGTCGCCTACTTGGCGTGTTGCGACTTGTGCGGCGTCACCTTATGGTTGTGACGCCGTCGGCTTCATCTTCGGCGCCGTCGGATCAAATCTAGGCGCCCGAGTTGTGACGCCCTACTCTTTCAAAATCAAGCCGTCACTTGTAAATGAGCAATTTGGCTCTTGGTAGTCACAAAGTTGTCCATTGCGTCGCTAGTTGTGCTGACGCGCCGTCCCCCGGTTCAATGACTGAGTGTCTCTATTCTTGACTTTGGCTATTTTCTTCGTATATTCGCGCCTTTTCGTCCGAATAAGTGTCATTCCAGCATTTTGCCTTCAAGATACCTAAAAAGTGAAAAGGAACGATATTAGGTAATAACGGATACAAAAGTGATCAAATAAGGGCTTAAACGACCCCTCAAAAAGGTACATTTTAAAGCCTTATCAATTAGCCTTGAAAAATTGAAGATACGATTTGTAGCCAATCCCACCAAAGCAGATGCTATATTAGATCCAAATTGCTCCCATGAAGTACTTTTAGAACTGATACAATGAAGTAGGACATGAACCAAGTACTTCCAATGTGGACTAAATAATGGTTTCTTGAATGTTGTTTCTGTCAAAGACCCTTCATACCCAATGGCATGTAAAGTATCCCAAAGAAGCTGTTTATCAAAACGTATAGCCCCTTCTTCATCATCAAATAAGAGATCCTCTCGAATTGAGACTTCAGTAACTCTCACAATCCTTCCAGCAACTTTAGCCTGTATATAGGACTCATCATTCTCCATGTGAGTTCTAGCGATCATAGCTATTGAATCCATGGTTCAATAATATCGGTTCTACCAAAAGCGCATAAGCGATTGGAGATCTAGTGAGAAAATCAATGATGTCATGGAATCGACATTTGCTTGATTTTATCCAAATTAGCCACCATGTTGTGTTTAGAAAATGTATTTTGATTCGCCATTGATTGTGTGTTTACAAAGAAAGTGGTTTGATGAGCGATTGTGAAAGAGAGAAATATGGAAAAGATTTGTAAGTATAAAGATGAGAGAGAAAATCGGAGGTAGTTATTTATAGGTAAGATTTGAAAAATCACGACCCGTAATAACAAAGTTACCGTTATTTGAATTTTATCCTCTTTTGACCGTTGGAGCGATGCGTTGATAAGACAAGCGATTGCTTTCCATGTGTGATGCTTTCAAAGCGGTACTTTCGTCAAGATGCTTTCATATAACCAAAAGCGATTACTTTTCGGTCTTCTCTTCACAATGGCAAAAACTTCAAATAGGTATTGAATTGCCTCCCCTAAAGCAATGCATAGAACTGTCTGACTAACTAATCAGTCATCCCCTTAAATGTAGCTTAGTAATTAATCATTCCAATACTCACCACCAAGTGATTAAATCTTGAAACATCAAATCCTTTGGTGAGTAAATCAGCTACATTATCATCTGTGTGAACCTTGACAACATTAATGAGCCTATGCTCATAACAATCTATGATAAAATGATGCCTAATCTGAATGTACTTGGTCTTGGAGTGATAAACTGGATTCTTCACAATGCAAATTGTACTCTCATTATCAATGTTGATAGGAGTATTCTTGAAGTTGAACCCATAATCCAAGAGTTGATTATGCATCCACAAGACTTGTCCACAACAGACTTGCGGCTGACAACATATTACGCTTGGTGGATGATGTTGCTACAATAGTTTGCTTCTTACATTGCCATGAGACTAATCTTCTTCCAAGATATTGGCATCCTCCAGTGGTTGATCTTCTATCATAGTTATCACTGCATAATCACTATCGAAAAAGCTTCCAAGTGAAAAGGTGAATCCTTTGGATACCACAACCCCAACTTAGGTTGTTGTTTCAAATAACTAAAAATTCGCTTCTTTGCATTCATATAGGAGACCTTAGGTGAGACTTGATATCTTGCACATAAACAACATAGCAAACATAATATCGGGCCTAGATGCGATTAAGTACATAAGACGACCAATCATAGATTTATGCGACTTGACTTCAACAGTTGACCATCTTCATCCTTGCCCAATGAGTTGATAGACTTGATAGGTGTAGTGGTGGCTTCATAGCATCAAAATTGAACTTCTTAAGAATGTCGAGACATACTTATCTTGAATTATGAAAATTCCTCCTTTGTTGTTTAACTTGAAGCCCCAAAAAAAGTTAATTCACCCATAGAACTCATTTGAAATTCATGTTGCATCAACTGCTCAAACTCCTTTACCATGGACTGTTTTGTAGCTCCAAAGATGATATCATCTACATATACTTGTACCAGCATGACATCCTTCTTATATCTCTTGATAAACAAAGTCTTATCAATTGCTCCCCTCCTATAACCATGTTGCAATAAGAAAGTAGAGAGCCTTTCATACCAAGCTCTAGGTGCTTGATGAAGGCCATAAAGATCCTTAACAACTTTGTAGAATTTGTTTGGATGTGCAGGATCTTCAAAACCAGGAGGTTGTTTGACATAGACCTCCTCTGTAATCTTGCCATAAAGAAAGGCACTCTTGACATCCATTTGATAAACCTGAAATCCCATATATTATGCAAAAGCAATGAATATTCGAGTGGCTTCAATCCTTGCTACAGGAGCAAACACTTCATCATAATCTACTCCTTCTTCTTGTCTGTATCCTTGTGCTACTAACCTTACTTTGTTCTTGATGACATTCCCTCTTTCATCTCTCTTTACTCTGAACACCCATCTTGTACCAATGACTTTCTTTCCATCTGGGAGATCACATAGTACCCAAACTTCTTGAAGTTTGAATTGAAGAAGTTCTTATTGCATAGCTTCAACCCAACTTTCTTTAGTTAATGCTTGAGCTACATTCTTGGGTTCTTCTTGAGAGATAAAACAAGTAAACAGGCATGTTTGGTGATCCTTATGATTCAGCCTGTTTTGTTTATACACAAAGCTAAGTAAAGCATTGTGTGGCGTATAAAATCCTTTAGCTTTTGTTCTAGTTAGCACTCACAAGTGGAAGGTCCAATGATTTGACCAAGAGGATGATTCTTATGAACTCTTAAGATAGGAGTCTGTGGAACTTCAACATTATCACCCAAGTTTGTGAAATCGGCATCTTCATTGGAATCGAGAAAATACCTTCATCTTCAAACTCATCATCGGTATCTTCTAAGCCGGGCATGTTAGGATCATCCGAATCATCAAAGTGTTGTCAACAGTGCGTGATGCTTTGATCTAAAATCTTGTTATCTAAAGTCTTGTGAGAGAATTATGCGATCTTGTTCTTTTCTTTGCTTCTTCATAAGTTCTTCTTTGATCATCATCATAAGAATGTGCTACTACATCTTGAAAAAGCATCCTATTAAGCTCATCTTGAATAGCTTGATCTTCAGCAGACAATGTAGATTTTGGCTCATCGGTACTTTTCTCCTTCTCAACAGTTATAGGTTCTTCATCAGGAACAACATCAGGTCTAATATTGACTCCATGAACAATGTACTGTAATTTGACTTCCTTGTGATCTACTTGATTTTCTTCTCTAACAGGTACATAATTCATAGAAGGAGTCAAAACCTCTAGATCAAACATCCAATCAGGACCTTTACCCTTCTGATTTTCTTGATCTTCTAAAAATTCAACATGAAGACAATCTTGAACCTTTTGGTGACCACTTGTTTATGTACTCTAAATCCTTTGCTATTGGTGTAGTACCCCAATAAGTATCCTTCTTCCGACTTGCCATCAAATTTGCCCAAATTATCAATTGTGTTGAGAATAGTCGGAGGGCATCCAAAAGGTTTCATAAAATGAATGTTGGGTTTGTTTCCCATCAACAACTCATAAGGTGTCTTCATCGAGGTTTGGTGGTGATACTCTATTAAGCACATAAGCAAGCGGTGCCTGACAAATTTCAAAATTGAATAGGTAATAATGAATGCAAGCATTGTTATGGCTGCTTCAATCAAAGTTATGTTCTTTCTTTCGCAACACCATTCTTTTGTGGAGTTCTAGCAATCTTGAACTCCTCTTGATTCCTTTCTTAGCACAAAACTCATCCATAAGCTTGTTCTTGAATTCGGTCCCATTATCACATCTAATACCTCTTACTTTGAGTCTCGGTTGATTTTCAAGGGCTATTATAAGATCATGAATAGCATCAAATGTGTCATCTTTAAATCCCAAGAAAAATACCCAACTAAATCTCGCAATCATCATCACAACTAGACGGTACTTCTTCTTGTTTAGACTAGCAATGAAACAGTCCAAACAAATCCATGTGCAGCAACTCCAAAGGTTCTCTAATAGTTCTTTCCTCAAGCTTCTTGCATGAAGCTTTGTGTTGTTTACCCTTCTTGCACGCCAAACATGAGTGATCATTCTTGTAAGTTTTGGAAGGTAAACCTCTAACTAAATTTCCTTTGACCAGCTTGTTGATATTCTTGAAATTCACATGGCCTAATCTTCTATGCCACTAATGTGCTTCTTCAAGTGTTGCCTTTGCTATTAAACATGTTGCTCTTCCAGAAGAGTGAAGACTCTTCATATCCAGACTGTACACATCATTGGTTCTTGGTACTCTCAGTATTACCAAGTTATCATCAACAAGCTTGAACTCAGGGGAAAGAATGAGACATTCGTGTCGATGAATAACACAGGTGCTTCTTATCACGGATCGAGAGACTAACGACAAAGGTTGAAGTTGAGCTCCTTCACATATCTAACATTCTCAAAGTCTATGCTCCTTGCCTTAATAGTTCCTTTGCCGTAATTCTTCCTCCACTAGCATCATTCCCAAATGCAACTCTTCCTCCACAATAGGATCTAAAATCGTGTAATTTCTTTGTCTCTGTCATGCTTCGAGCAACCACTATCCACAATTAAATGATCTTTAAGCTCCTCTTACGGGTTGCCCCGCACAAAGATAAAAGAGTTAGTTAATTTTAGGAACCCAAGCCATTACTGACTTGTGTTCCCCTTGTGGAGTTACACACTTAAATTCTTTAAGTATGTAATTTCCACTGTCTTTAAGCACATGATCAATTATCTTTGGTTGTTCCAAAACTTGTGTTGGTTTTTCAATAAAAATCTCCTTTTTATCCAAGTTTTCTTTATTATTTTCAACCAAAATCTCTGTTTCACTTACACTTGATGAAAGTACTGTTTGTTCCCCATCAGTACTTTCCTTCTTAAACCAACATTTTTTAACTTTTGGTGTAGAGTTATTTGATCTAGATACTCTTTTTAAGGTATAACGCCTTCTAGATTGATAGTAATTAGATCTCCTAGGGTTTCTATTCCAAAAAGTGTTAGCAGTACCTTGATTGGGTGAAAATCTAGCAGTACCTTGAGAAGGTACTGGTGATTTTGAAAAAGACCTTCTCTGGTGAGGGTACCTATAGTCTTGTGAGAAGTTGCTATGGTTAACCCTATGTGAGTGATTCCAGACTGGTTTATTCTCCCTTGGTTTTTGGTTGACAGTTCTGTTCTTTGGGAATTTGCTTAGGTACTCTGAGTTAAAGTCACAGTGCTTAATCAAATGATCAGGACTGTAACAAACAAAACACAATTTTTGACCCATACTCCCAAAAAATCTTCCTTTAGGTCTATGATTAAAACTGTCATGTCTTTTTGGTGAATGATGAAAACTGTTTTGACCAAAATTATCCCAAAAGGTTTAGCGATATTTTGAAAAGGTTTTCTTAAAGTCTTCTTTGAGCGTCTAGCGATACTTTGAGAAGAAGGTCTTGCTTGACTCTTAACACTATCATCCTTAGGTTTCTCAATTGTTTCTTTTGGGGTGTCGAACTAGATGGACTGTATTTGATTGACCGAGTAAGCTTTTCCTAAACTCTAGATTGTCTACTCCAAAACAAGACACATCTGTCCTAAGTGGTTGAAAACTACCAGTGGGATGAGGGACTGCATGATAACCCTTGTCTTTCTTAAATTCAGGAGGTGTTAGACTAATTGATTCCTCATTACTAGATGTATCTACATAGTTAATGAGTTCATCATCACTAGTTGTTATATCCTCATAATCACATTCATCCTGATCACTAGGTGGGTTTTCTTCTGTGCTACTAAAGTCCATGCCAAAACCTAATCCAGTTTTAATGTATGCTCTTTTATGTTTTTCAACAAAACTCACATGTGAAAGACCAGATTTTCCCCAAGCAGCAAACTTTTCTAGCAATTCATCCCTTTCCTTAGTCATCTTTTCTAGTTCAGAGACCTTACATCCTAACTTCCATTCACTTAATTTTAACTGATAATCCTGTTGTTCATACTTTTCAGCCCAAGCCATTTCATTATTTTCATGTGTTATTATTTTGGCTTCCATTGACTCTAAAGTAATTTGATAGCCAGCTACCTCAGACCTAGCCCTTCTACAGTTATCTCTTTTAGTTAAATAATCAGTAAGCACTTTTTGATAAAAGTCATGACACTTAGAACATACCTCAGAGATAGGGGTGAACTTGGCGAAGTAGCTACCATAGCAAGCAGAACAGGTTCATCTTCACTCTCCATGCTCTAATCAAAGCTTCCAAGACCATCTCTGGATTCCAAAGCAGCAAATCCAGGTTCCTCATCAAAAGTTGTGCTCCAATCAAACTCTTCCATTGCCACCATACAAGATGGGTTCTTGGTTCATCATCAAATTCAACCTCTCGGTCAACCTCGGATAGATTTTCTTGAGCAACCAAAGCTTTTGTTTGATAATAGGAATTTCCTTTAGTTCAAGCTTAGGTTTCTCGGTTATCCTGTTTGCACGATATTTAGCAAACTTGCATTCCCTTACAAAGTGTCCGGTCTTTTGTGATTAAAACATTCAATCTTGGACTTGTCAAAAGTGATACCTGTTTGGGTTTGAAGTCGATGCCTCTTCCTGTTTTCTTCATGAACTTCTTGATCCTAGCGATGATCATAGCAACTTGCCACCTTATATCAATTTCTTCAAGAGCATCTTCTTCAATTTGTGACAAATCTTCTTCATAAGTAATGAGTAAAGTAGCTTCTCGAGCGAAGAATGAGCATACAACTTCATCGAATGGATGGTGTTTGTTGATGATGATGTGGGGTTGGTCATGGTTGTGATAGAATGAGCGGGATAGCGATACTTTGAGCAACGAGACTTTGAGTAGGGTAAGCAAGTACTTTTAGTGGAAATCTTGCCTCTCTTTCGACGACACAAAAGCTATATTGTGAGACTTTGAACTTGTTTGGCCATTCATCTCATGCTCATATACCTTGGATGGTTGTAGAGATCATCAAAGTCCATAGTGTCCAAACCAGTTGTCCTCGATCATAGTAGCAATCACATGCCATGTAGATGGCAAACTCATAAGAACTTGATTGGCATCTTCACAGATACCTCGCCTTGTATAACTCTAGCATGGTGAGGAGATTTTGGAATCTATCATAGGCATCATCAAGACCTTCTCTTTCACCAACAGTGAAAGTTTCAAACTGTTGCTTCAACAGATTTCTGTGCATCTTTTTGGAAGCATCATTACCTCCAAACCTTGTCTTGAGAGCAGCCCATAACTATTTAGCATCCTTAGCATCATGAAACTTAAGTAGGTGACCATCAGGTATAGTAGACAATAGTATGTTGAGAGCCTTCTCTTGATTTCTTATTGTAGCAGCTGGCAAAACGGCTTTAGGTGGTTTAGGTTGTCCAGGAATCTCAATAGGATATGCAACAACTTCATTACCATTGACAATTACATTCCACAGTGCATGGTCTGTAATAGCAATGTACTGTCTCATCTTCATGCTCCAAAGATCATACTCTCCCTTCTTGATGATTGGTATTCTGAGTGAGGTGATGGATGGGGTGGTGCGACTTGATCGACATCTTTAGGGTTTGTTGTTAACTAGGTTTTAAGGGTTTCTTCTTAATCGAGTTTCCATACAAGCTCGATACCACTTGTTGGATCGATGTACTCTAACCAAACTAACTTATATAGCTTGTAAGGGTTTAATAACCTCGGATAAATCCTAAGTTACTAACAATGAAACACCGAACTAACTCTATTAAGTATGCGAATTTACTTAACAAAGCTAAGAAGAATTAACTTTAACTTCAATGATTTTATTAATACTTAGAACACCTTGTTATCTGATTCTTTAACAACTCTAAAACTCTAATATCGTACTCTCTAAAAAATAAAGTACTCTCTAAAACTCGTATCTCTAATGCCAATCTAGGGGTCCTTTTATAGGCTTAAGGATAACCCTAGTCGGTTTACAATTACAAACCTTATACGACAAGTAATACTAAACTAATCTAAGAACATTCTAGAATTACATAATAATCCTTAACGATATTGCATAACAGTCCTTTAACCATGCAGCACTTTGATGAACGAGCAGTACTTTGACTTTCTTCTTTAGCAGTACTTTGACTTTCTATATCCCAACAAGGTATTTCGCTAAAAGCGGAGTTCGGTTCAAAAGTTATGCCCGTTTGAAGTTTTGAAGTAAAAAGTCAACTTTGGTCAAGCCGCAAGTAGTCAAGCCATAAAAGTCGTCACTTTTTTTTATCAAATCGCGGTGGTTAAATCCCAGGATTGTCAAACTGCTGGAATACAAACCACTTAAATCAAACCGCTTCTTATCAAACCACTTAACTTAAACCGCTTAGATCAAACAGCTGAAGACAAACCGCTTTAGTCAAACCGCTTAAGTCAAACCGCTTATGTCAAACCGCTACAAACAAACCGCTTGAGTCAAACTGCTTAAGTCAAAACGCTTAAGTCAAACCGCTTATGTCAAACCGCTTAAGTCAAACCGCTTCCGATACAACGAATCTAGACAAACCGCATCCAAGAACTTGACAAATCGCTTCCTTGATCAGATCAAATCACACCCAAATGACATCAATCCGCATACAAGAAAATAGTACGAGACTCAAACCGCTTCCTTGAAACTCTTCAAAAACTAAACTTTTCCTATCCAAAACACTATAACCAAGATGAATTAAGCCTTTCAAACCAAAACCTAAGCACTTATGATGATTCTAAACACAAAAGTACTATCAAAATTTAAACTTTAACACTTTTAGGGTATAGAATTCGAACCAACAAAACACACAAATAACCAATCTTTATGATCTAACCATGGCTCTTGATACCAATTGTTTGATATTGGTTATTGTAACACACAAACAATCAATTATATGGTTCAAATCTTAGCAAGAAACTTAGAGAGAGCGGGAGATGGGATCCTTTCTAGAGAGAAAGTGAGAGAAAACAAAGAGAAGGTTAGATTAAGAAATGAAATGTCCAACCTCTACCTAGGGAGGTAGGGTATTTATAGTTTTACATGTCACGCCTTTGTCGGTGTATATCGAGCATCTGATGGGTAAAGACTCGTCCGTCCTCCACGGTGTTACTCTAACTAACTAACTAACTAATAGATAACGAATGTCTAAGAGCTAACATATGCTAGACAATAGTTGGGGTGTGAAACACTTCACTATGGATTTTCTAAATCCTAACAAGAATAAGCGTTCTTAAATTGGATCTAATCGGATCTTGGCCAAAATAGCATGTTCTTAAGCGGTTATTGGCGAATAGCTAGTTCTTATCCGGTTCTAACCGGTTTGTCTTGGTTCTTGGCGAATAAGCGTTCTTAGTGAATCTAATCGGTTCTTCACGAATATTTGGTTCCTATTTGGATCTAACTATTTATTGGTGGAATAGCTAGTTCTTAACTGGTTCTTACTAGTTCTTGGCGGAATATCCAGTTCTTAACTAGTTCTAACGGTTCCTCTTGGTTCAGTTGTTCGGTCGTTTTGACAGTATTTTTTTGAAACGGAGTTACGGTTCAAAAGTTATGGCCGTTTGAAGTTTTGACGTAAAAAGTCAAATTTGGTCAAGTCGCAAGTGGTCAAACCGCAAGTAGTCAAACCGTAAAAGTCAAAACTCAGTTTTTTTGATCTAATCGTAGTGGTCAAATCGCAGGATTGTCAAACAGCTGGAATACAAACCGCTGGAATACAAGCCGCTTAAATCAAACCGCTTTTTATCAAACCGCTTCTTATCAAACCACTTAACTCAAACCGCTTCTTTTCAAACCGCATAGATCAAACTGCTAAAGACAAACCACTTGAGTCAAACTGCTTAAGTCAAACCGCTTATGTCAAACCGCTAAAGACAAACCGCTTGAGTCAAACCGCTTAAGTCAAACCCCTTAAGTCAAACCGCCTATGTCAAACCGCTTACGTCAAACCGCTTAAGTCAAACCGCTTAAGTCAAACCGCTTCCGATACAATGAATCTAGACAAACCGCATCCAATATCTTGACAAATCGCTTCATTGATCAGATCAAATCACACCCAAATGACATCAATCCGCATACAAGAAAATAGTACGAGACTCAAACCGCTTCCTTGAAACTCTTCAAAAACTAAACTTTTCCAATCCAAAACACTATAACCAAGATGAATTAAGCCTTCCAAACCAAAACCTAAGAACTTATGATGATTCTAAACACAAAAGTACTATCAAAATTCAAACTTTAACACTTTTAGGGTATAGAATTTGAACCAACAAAACACACAAATAACCAATCTTTATGATCTAACCATGACTCTTGATACCAATTGTTGGATAATGGTTATTGTAACACACAAACAATCAATTATATGGTTCGAATCTTAGCAAGAAACTTAGAGAGCGGGAGATGGGATCCTTTCTAGAGAGAAAGTGAGCGAAAAGCGAAGAGAATGTTAGATTAAGAAATGAAAGGTCCAACCCTTTACCTTGGAAGGTAGAGGTATTTATAGTTTACATAATACACCTCGTTGGGTCAGATCGTGCATACATTGGGTAAAGACCCGTCCGTCCTCCACGGTGTCACTCTAACTAACTAACTAACTAATAGATAACTTAATGTCTATGAGCTAACATATGCTAGACAATAGTTGGGGTGACCGACACTTCACTATGGATTTTCTAAATCCTAACATGAATAGTCAATTCTTAGCTGGATCTAACTGGTTCTTGGCCAATATAGCATGTTCTTAACTGGTTCTTACTGCTTATTGGCTGGAATAGCTAGTTCTTATCGAGTTCTAACTGGTTTGTACTGGTTCTTAGCCGGAATAGGCAGTTCTTAGTAGGATCTAACTGGTTCTTGGTCGGAATAACTGGTTCCTATTTGGATCTAACTATTTATTGGCCGGAATAGCTAGTTCTTAACTGGTTATAACTGGTTCTTGGCCGGAATATCCGGTTCTGAACTAGTTCTAACTGGTTCCTACTGGTTCAGGTTGTTCCGGTCGTTTTGACAGGTATTTTGCTGAAAACGGAGTTACGGTTCAAAAGTTATGGCCGTTTGAAGTTTTAACGTAAAAAGTAAACTTTGGTCAAGCCGCAAGTAGTCAAACCGTAAAAGACAAAACGCATTTTTTTTATCAAATCACAGTGGTCAAATCGCGTTGGTCAAATCGCAGGATTGTCAAACCGCTGGAATACAAACCGCTTAAATCAAACCGCTTTAACAAACCGCTTAGATCAAACCGTCAAGACAAACCGCTGAGTCAAACCGCTTAAGTCATACCGCTTATGTTAAACCGCTAAAACAAAGCGCTTAAGTCAAACCACTTCACCAAACCGCTTATGTCAAACCGCTTAAGTCAAACCGCTTCCGATACAACGAATCTAGACAAATCGCTTCCTTGATCAGATCAAATCGCACCCAAATGACATCAGACCGCATACAAGAAAATAGTACGAGACTCAAACTGCTTCCTTGAAACTCTTCAAAAACTAAACTTTTCCAATCCAAAACACTATAACAAAGATGAATTAAGCCTTCCAAACCAAAACCTAAGCACTTATGATGATTCTAAACACAAAAGTACTATCAAAATTCAGACTTTAACACTTTTAGGGTATAAAATTCGAACCAACAAAACACACAAATAACCAATCTTTATGATCTAACCATGGCTCTTGATACCAATTGTTGGATATTGTTTATTGTAACACACAAACAATCAATTATATGGTTCAAATCTTAGCAAGAAACTTAGAGAGAGGAAAGTAGCTAGAGTATGCTGGCCAAGAATCACTAGGAACCAATTATTTCGGCCAAGAACTAGTTATATCCAACTAAGAACAGCCTATTCCGGCCGAGAACCAATAGGAACCAACTATTTCGGCCAATAACTAGTTAGACCCATCACTACAAAAGTTAATTCCAAAAAAAGAAAGAAAACAAAAGTATTCTGGCGGGAAAATTTGAGTAAAATTTAATTTTTAGGGAAAACAAAACGTTAAATTTTTACACGAGATTCAAATTTTTGTTTAAATGTGAACCGGCTAAGAACCAGCTATTCGAGCCATGAACCAGTTAGATTTGGCTAAGAACCGACTCTTCAGGCCATGTAGATCCAACTAGATATAACGGCAAATTACCTACTAGGGCCACTGTCACTATTATATCAATTTCTATTGATACACGATTAACGTTTTAGTTGTCATGAGCTTAGTACAATAACAACTGTTTTCAAACTATGGGTGTATAAGAACGTAACCCACACTGAAATCTTGTGTTCAACTGTTTAATAATAAACCTATAAATTTCACTCAACCTTTGTGTTGAACTTTTAAGCATGATTATCTCAGGTCCATAAGGTACGCAGCTAGAATGGAAGGGCATGGATATTCAAGAAGGCTATATTTTGTATTATCATTGAAAATCATCAAAAACTTTATATTGATGTAATATTTAACCGTGAAACTATTAGGACCTATCTTTTGTAACTATGATATTTCAATAAATTGAATGATAAGTCTTTTAAAACGACTTAATTAGAGTTCGTTTTTTTATTATTATAACTACTATACCATCGAGTAACACACAATTTGAATTCCATTGCAATTACGAAATTGGGGGTGTTACATTGAGTTCCACATGCATTTGTAGGGAAAATGTTGGGCGTGACTATGATCGAGAAGCGAACACATGTATCAATGTTATTGTCGTTCTCGATCGTGATTTAACTATCCCGATGACCTAAGGATGTAAGAAATTTGACTTTACTTCTCATTGGATTTAGACTTAGTTTCGATTACAACTTAAAATTGTAATGATGTGTGCTAAAGTCAGTTCAATAGGAAGTAATGAAAAATGACTTATTGGCCGAAATAGCAATTTGCAACTCCAAGTTGAAATAAAATTGAGAGAAAGACATTTTTCCTTTGGTCGATTATTACAAGTCGACCATAAGTCGACTCGTATAAGTTGATCTCTAAATAGACTTCTCTAGTCAATTTAGGGTTTACTCGGTTTCGTACTCGCCTAACTTGCAATAGGTTTGTAGCCCTAGTTCTACTTGTGTAGTACCAGTGAATACCTTACGCAACCCTAAAAGTGATTATCACACAAAAAAAAAAAAAAAAAAAAAAACCCTAAGTATCGTGAGGCATGAATGAGATCAAGAAGGTGTTAATTGCATCAGAAAAGGTTAAAGAAGGTTACTTATAGCATATTAACAAGTAAGTCATCTAAACACCCTTTATACGTGTTAGTTTTAGGTTATATCACTATTTAGTAGATTTATACTCAGGGTATTTGTCTAGACAATTTTATGTGTTTATTTTCGTTGTGCATGTCTGATAACTGTTCGGATGACCATCAGAACCCTCCAAGATATCTTTATGTGTTATTGTGCTTCTCTCTCTTTTATTTCGAGGAAAGATGGTTTATTTTCCACTTAAGGAGACCCTCTATCAAACAATTTATGGCTTTCGACAAACCATCACATTTTCATGATATAAGAGTCATTGAATTCCACAAGTAGCGATTGCTCCCTTGTCCAATCACTAAAAAAAATTTGCCGCTAGGGACATATTTTAATAGTGTATTACCATTTTTAGATAGCGACATAACTCCTGATGATGCATATTTATCCACCGTAAACCGAAGATGAACAATCCAATTAGGAGTAACATTGTTTTTATCTCTAACCCAAATCCATGCATAATTACCTTTATAAGTTGTCGCAGCTAGAGAATCGTTAGTGGTTGTAAATTGTCCAAATGTGTGCATGCACCTTTGCAACTTCATCTAAAACTTTCATTTAGAATTCTCAGATATATTCAGAATTCACCAGTTAATGGTATTTATTTCAATAAAAGTTCTGATCTTGGTCTAAATGTTTTTGTTGATTGTGATTGGGCAAACTGTAAAGTCACTAGAAGGACTGTAACTGGTTATAGTGTGATTCTGGGAAACAATTTAGTTTCTTGTAAAAGTAACAAAGCAAATTGTTTTGGCCAAATCTTCTACATAAGCAGAATATATGGCTATAAACAGTGTAACTTGTGAAGTTATATGGATAATGAAAGTTCTTGCTATACTAAATGTGAAAATATCTCATGTGGTAACTCTTAATTGTGATAACAACTCTGCAATACAAATTGCAACAAATTATGTCTTCCATGAAAGAACAAAGCATTTTGAAATAGAGTTGTTTTTCTTAAAAGATAAAGTTGAAACTGGTATTGTCAAAACTATCAAACTTAAATCTGAGGACGATGTGGCTAACATTTTTACTAGGGTTTAAATGTTGCAGATTATTCCAAGTTTTGCAGGTTGTCGAGTTCAAACGATTTATACCAAAAGCCATCTTAAGGAGGAATGTTAAAAGGATAAGCTACATTTGGTAAAACTCTTTAACACAAAAGGTAAAAAGATAAAGTTTACATTTTGCATATCTTGGATATATTGTGTTTTTTGTGTTTTACAGATATGCATGGACCAAATATGCAAATACTTGAAAGATGGAAGGCTGGTTGAGTAAAAAGACTCAGGAAGGGGGTTGTATTCAATACTCATATCAAAAAGTGTTTTAGATCTGATCTTTGTTAGATTTCTAGAGAGAGAAAAACAAAAGTATCTGACAATAAACCACTTCACTTTTATGAACTTGTAGTTTGCTCAAACGTAAACCAACAAAGATTCTGTTAGCCTGAACATGGTTGGTTTATTTTCAAGGTTTTCGGTTAGTAGAAATGGTCATCGTAGATCACAAAGTGCACTTGTAAGTCTTTCTAAATTACTATTTGTTGACATATGTTTGTTAGACTATGATTTTTGTATTACCCTTCTAAGTACTTGTTAAGATTTTTGTGTTCTTTAGTATTTATGTATATGTTTGTTAATGATTGTTTGTTGTGATATATGAACTAGATTTTGTTAGATTATGTTTTTTTCAAGACCCTTTTAAGTATTTGTTGAGATTTGTGTGTGTGTGTATTGTTTCTGTGTTAAGTTTGTTAGTGGTTGGTTATTATGATTTATAAACTGGGATTTTGTTAGATTTTGTTGTTTTTCAGTTAAGTTTAGTTATGAACCTTGTTTTGTACTTAAGGGGTTGACTTTTTAGAGTTATGTTGGAGAATGGAGATTACCCATTCTTGATTTGGTGCTAAAAAATTATAGATTTTTGTTTATTTATAAAAAATAAGCAGTTTGAAGAAGCAATTTTAAGCTGTTCATGAAAACACTCTAAAGTAAGCTATCTCAAACCGGACTTGTATGTTTTAAGTATTTGTTTACATTGATAATTAATTTGTGTTATTTTAGTGATTGTTTATTATGAACTACCTTGTGATATAGGAACTGGTCTTTTGTTAGATCATAATATGGTTTTCACTTTTTACTTTTACTGAAGTTTAGTTATTAAAATTGGTTTAGCTGATTATGTGGTTTGTTTTAGTTTGTTTGTAGAATTTGGGTTTGACTTGTAGCTCAATATGTTGAAGACTATTCCTAATTTGGTGTTTATGTTGTACATATAGTTGATGGAAATAGTTTTGAATTTACTTATGTTTGTAAAAGCAGGCATTTGTGTTTGTTGTGTAAAAACACAAGAGTAAATACCTAGATAAATAGTGTTAAGGAAATTATGATGCAACTCTGGTTTTGGAATAAGCAATTTGATATATGCAAATTTAACATATTTCATCTTAAAATTAGCAAAATTTTCCTCCAAATTCACTCTATGTTGATATTAGATATTAGTATTTCTTGTTCTATTAGAAAATTTCAAATTAACTATTGGTTTCCATATAAGAGCATAGGGTATCATAACTCGAGTTAAGGCTTATTTGTCACAGCGTCGCCGCCACATCAACTTTAACATTTTAACCTTAACTAAAAAAAACACCCCTTATCATAACTCAACCATAACTCCACATTTGTTGCCCCACTTTTATCATAACTCAACAAAAAAAACTTGAGTTACAACATAACTCATGGGGTGGTATGGTAACTCAATCCATAACTCAGCCAAGTTATAACCTAACAGGCTAACACCACGTTATGGTGGTGACTCGGCCCTTAACGCAAGTGCTTAACTCGATGGGGCGGTATGTTAACACGGCCCTTAACGCGTTTGAGTTAAGCCATAACTCACAAGTTGAGTTATGGTACCGTATGCTCTAACTACCTTGTTTGACTATTATGAGTCAAGTTAGTAAATAGCTAAAAAGTAAAAAATAGATGTGAATTGTTTTCTTGTGACAGGGAAAGATTTGTTGCTACATGTAACTATAATAATATAACATTTTGGATGTATAAAAACCAAAATTGCGTGTCAAATTTGATTTTGGAAATTGTAATGTTGGAAATAGGCTTTCATTTCACTGTCGGATTAGCAGATTTTTGCAATTATAACTTATTTTGGGGTTCCTTTGTTTTTTTTGACTCATTAGTTAATTGTGCATTTGGTTGCTTAATTACTTGAAGGACCAAAAGGAAGATGCGGTACCAGATACATTGGCTATAGAAACAACAAGTGTTGCAGGAGTCATGTCTACTTCTCATCATGGAATTGAAGTAGCAGTTGAGTTTAAACTTGTTGAGCATCCTACTGAGCCTCTTGATATTGATCAACCCATTCAATGCCCATTGCCCGAACCTTCAATCCTTAATGTAAGTGCCCTCTAAACTAGTATCTTTCAGTTTTTTACAGAAGTGGTGAAAACATGATGCCATTTTCATGCCGAATGAACTTTTAAGTATAAATAGCAATAAGTAACAAACGGATTGTTAGAGAGTTATTTACTTTACAAAATATAATAAGTTTCATAAGAAAATGTTTGCATCCGGTATATATTTTTCTAGATTTGGTATACATTTGATGAGCTACCTATTTTGGTGGCCTATGGAAATATTTTAACTTCTAAGATTTGGTGACCTTATACATTATCCATATACCAGCAAAGCGAAGGCATATAATGCTAATTATTATACTTATGAACTTGTGATTACGGTGTGACTCTTGATGGGTTCAATTTGTAATCATTTTTTATTATTAATTTTCGTGTGATAAATAAACTTCCATTCAAAATTGGTAAACCATGTAGGTGTGCTTTAGAAATTCTTATTAAAAAGTTCCATTCAAATTATAAACCGTGTATCTGTTTTTTTTAAACTTTACATTGTTTGTCTAAGTTGCTATTTTAGAAGTTGCCATTTAAGATTAAAGTTTAAGAAGCATTAAAAGGTATTAATAAGGGGTATTTTAGGGAAACCACTTTACTTATTTTCAAGCTTTTTTAATGTTTTCAAGATTAAGCATAAATGCTTTATAAGTTGTATAGATATAGATAAACTGCTACACTTTGACCTTTAAAAGTCAACCAGTTGCTTTCTGCGGACAATCGAGATAGATTTCGTTATTCCCTAACATCATTTAGTTTCTCGTAGTCTTGTCATTAGTAAGAATTTAAGATTACCATTCTTGGAAAACTATTTGGCAACTTATAGATTTTTCAGTGGTTTATCTATGATTTTATTTGACTGACTTGTTTTGTTACACAAAAGGATGGAAGAATATGGAAGGAGCGTGTATCTGCAGGGGCACACACGAGGGCAGACATAATGCCGGAAGAAACAGGAGCCCCACCTCAACCCGAAACAACTAAAATGAAGTCAAGACCTCGGACAAATCGTATGATATTACCATCAATCAGTGCACCTGAACATAACATTCTTAAACTCCTTGAAGAGTCTGGGATGTGAGTTTTATGCCTTGATAATTGTATACCATCTACGTGACTAATTACATTGCTACAAAATTGTGGCACTTCGATGTAAATTCCACGTGATTTCATATCAACATTTATCAGAGGAAGAAATAAAAAACAGTAACTATGTACTCCTCATTTGCAATGAATTATTTGCGAAAGAAAAAAAAAGTTGCTACGAGCAACCATAGCAACAAGAGTATTATACAAGTTTAAAAAAAATCTGAACATAATTTATGCTTAACCTGTAAAGAAACGTACACATTTTGGTAAGCTGTCAACAAAGCTTCTTTCATGTGTTATTGTGCTTCTCTCTTTTTCTTTCAAGGACAGATGGTTTGTTTTCTCCGCAAGGAGACCCTCTGTCTAACAATTCAAGGCTTTCGACAAACCATGACATGTTCATGATATAAGAGTCATTGAATTCCACAAGTCGTGATCGCTCCCTTGTCCAATCACTATAAACTTTGATGCCGTCAGGGAAAAATTTTAACAGTATATTACCATTTTTTAAAAAGCGGCATAACTCCTGATGCATATTTATCCGCCTTAAATCGAAGATGAGCAATCCAATCAGGTGTAACATTGTTAATTTCTCTAACCCAGATCCTTGCATAATCACCTTCATAGGTTATCACCTAAAAAGAAAAGATAGTTGATCTTTTTCTGTTCTTTCAAGAAAAGATAGTTTGCTTTCTTCGTAAGGAGACCCGGTGTCTAACAATTCAAGGCTTTCGACAAACCATGACATATCTTTCATGATTGAAGAGTCACAGAATTGCACAAGTCGTGATCGCGCCATTGTACAATTTCTATAAACTTCAATGCCCTTGGGGGAATAAGATGTCAATAGTAAATAACCATTTATAGAAAGCGGCATAACCTTCTCTGACACATTCGACTTAAACACAAGATAACTAGCCCAATTGGTAGTAGTATTGTCTTCTTTTCTAACCCAAATCTTTGCATAATCACCTTCATAGGTTTTCGCAGCTAGAGAACTTTTTATAGTTGTAAGTTGTACAGAGTACTCGTTATGTCTTGGCAATTCAATCGTGCCAAAAACATGAGTACTCACATCGAATGTCAATATGCACACATGGATGTTACCACGTCTACTCTGATTTGTTATTCTTACTACCCAGTGTAACACTCCGTTGACTAAATGTCCGTTCGTAGTTTCATAACAAGACGGAGTAATAGGGATAGAAATCAGACACCATGTACGTGTCTTCATGGTGTAAACGAATGCACATGGTAGACTTTGTCCAGATATGAAAGGAACCGTAACAATCTTGTAATCGTCGGTGAGTCGGTCAAAAGCAAACCCACAGACAATAGTGTGAGCTTTCTCTAAAGGGTATCTCGGTAACTTTAGTTTGCGCCTTATTAAGGGGTTCCAGAGAATAAAATCACTGTTATTAAAAACCACACACATAATTCCATTACATGAACCAACAACACCAGCCCTAGTTTTTAAAGGAAAAGGAAACTTGAATGGTGTTATACCATCATATCCATGATCAGGTGACAATGGCAATTGGTTTTCCGAATGTAATGTATAGAAATCTTCATATAAAATTTGAAAGCCCTCTGTATGAGGAATACTATGTCTTAGCAAAACTTTTTCTGGGATCCTGTTGGAACGAATAGTGTTCAAGCGGATGAAATCTGGGGTAGCAATACGAGCGCATAACGATTTAGAGACCGATCTAAATCGAATGAGGGATTTGGACGGTAATCTAGTGAAAATTTCAACGACCAAGTCTTCGCATATATTATCTGACATGATGTAGTTCTGTATTTGAAGGGTTCAAAATTTAGTAATAGCATTGCAATAAAAAAATTCATACGAAAAAAAAAAACCTAAGAAGCTACGTTATCATGATATCAGGTATAGCAGGCAGCAAAAAGATAAAACAAGAGTAGAAGAATGAACTATTACTAAAAGAAATCGCTTACGATGATTAAAAACCCAAAAGATCCTACGAATGAATGGATTTTTAGGTTTGACTTGATGTATATCAGTATATACATAGGTTTGCTTTTGCAGCCTGGCCCATTATATGGTTTTGCCGTCTATATATTTTTTAATGGTCTATTGGGTCTCAAAAATGCTTATTTGTGTATATAATAAGTCATCTTTTGGTTTATATATATGAAATTTACCATCTTTGATTTTTGAGAGCCATATAAGCCTTAAAGTTTCAGTATATTCATGTACTAAGCATTGTATTCTTTACCAACCCAAACTTCTGCATAATCACCACCCCTTAGTTATCACAGCTAGAGAACCGTTGATGGTTGTAAATTGTTCAAATCTCTTGTGTGTCGACGATTCCATCGTGCCAAAAACATGAGTACTCGCATCAAATGTCATTATATACCAGTGGAGTTTATCATATACTAACCAGTGAAACACTCCGTAGACTAAACATCCTACTCTACTTACGTAGTACAGAGGAGTAGTATGGATAGAAATAATCTCACACCAAGTACGTGTCTTCATAGTGTAAACATATGAATTTTGTATACCTTGCCTATATATGTAAGAAATTATAACAATCTTGTAATCCTCGGTGACTCGGTTAAAAGCAAACCCAATTGCGAATTCACCTTCAGAACAATAGTACCTCCTAAAGGAATCACCGGGAAATTTTACTTTGCGCCTTATTGAAGGGTTCGTAAATTAATATCGTTTTCAAGATAAATCACACACATAATTCCGTTACATGAACCGACAACACTAAGATATTTTATAGGAAACTTAACAGGTGTTAAGCCATCATATCCGTGTTTACGAGACAATACCAATTGGTCTTCCAAATGCAATGTATAGAAGTGTTCATAGAGATTGTAAATAAACATACTGTACTGCATTTCATGTTTAAGCAAACCTTTTTTATGGGATTCGGATTGAATAGTGTTCAAACGGATGAAATGTGGGCTAGCAATACAAGAGCATAATGATTTGGAGACCAATCTAAATGGAATGAGGGATTTTGGTGGTAATCTATTGAAAATCTCAACAATCAACGCTCCGCATACACAATCTAACATTGTACACACAGTGTAATTCTGCATTAACCAATGGATTACAAAGTCAGGAATATAATGTAACTAACTTTTTTAAAAAGTTAAATAAATAATAGTAAAAATTATGCTTCATTTAGTGTGTGTGTGTGTAATTCCTAGATTATACATTAAAAGCCCCAGAATACCTTTAATGAAGTCATAATAAACATGTTGACTGTTCATGACAGCATAATAAAAATGTCCATATGAATAGCAATACTTTGACTTTAAAAAGTCAACTAAGTACTTCTTTTGTATGCAAAAGTCAATATATTTTGGTAACCTGTGTATATTTGAAGTTCGTTTGTGGTTCTGAATGTATGTATTATCTTAAATGTTTTGTTACATTAAAAGGAAGGAAGAATATGGAAAGTGCGTGTATCTGCTGGCGTGCCCGAAACACCTTGAATGAAGTCCTCGAACAAATCGTATGATATTACCATCAATCAGTGCACCTGAACATACAATTCTAAAACTCCCTGAAGTGTCTGGGATGTTAGTAAGTTATTGCCAAAAGTTCTTCAAATTTGTAAACCCGTTGCTCTATATAGATTTCCAACCTTTTACTACATTTTTTTTCAGTGTTATATTTACATAAATCAATATTGAAATATGAGTACAAACACCTGGTAATATGTACAGACCATAAAGTTGTTAAAAGCTCAATAGTTTGATTAGTTTCTCATTTCGATCCTTGATTTAAAATGTAAAATAAATGATAATTGTATATAAAATATGTGACTAATTACATTGATCCAAAACTGTGGCTGATGCAACTGTTCCTCAGAATCCCATATCAATGAAATTTTGAAATATATCTGTCACAAGAAAAACAGTTGCTACGAGCAACCAAAGCACAAGCGTTTGGTATATTCAAGTTCGAAAAAAAAAATTATTTTGCTAAGCTTAGTACAACATAATGTGCACAAATGATATGACGTAGAACGGAAGTATGAACTTGATAAATAAAGATGAACTGAGAGAAATCGTATATTACTGAATGAATTTCTCCGTACACAATAGCCCAATAGAAAGCGACTCTATCTTGAAAATTAAAATTGGCAGCATAAAATCACTAGACACCAGCTAATACATTGTGTGATTAGGGTGAATCCCTTAATCACACAATTTATATTTATTACGAAATCAACCTAAAAACAAAAAGTTGCTCAAATTAAGGGAAATTCGAAATTGAGGGTCAAAACGTCAAATTGGCGAAATCTGTCAAGACAACCCGTCTAAGACTGTTTGTCATGATGACGGGCTCGTCGCAGGATTTTCGATCCAAAATTAACGCCCTTTAAAGTCGGGTCGTTTCACAACCCATTTATCTGACTCTCCATCAAGAAATCTGCTAACTCTTGCACCGTTCATGATATAAGCTTTGTCTTACTGTGCTTTTTATTTTTCTTTCAAGAACAGATCATGGCTTTGCTTTCCTCATAAGGAGACCCTGTGTCTAACAATTCAAGGCTTTCGGCAAACCATGACATATCTTGAATGTTAGAAAAGTCACTGAATTCCACAAGTCGTGATCGCGCCTTTGTCCTATCACAATATACTTCAATGTCGTTAGGCAAATATTTCACGAGGAAATAACCATTAATGGAAAGCGGCATAACTGATGCATAATAATCCACCTTAAATGAAAGATAAGCAACCCAATTAGGAGTAGTGTTGTTTTCTTTTCTAACCCAAATCTGTGCATTTGCGTAATGATCTTTATTGGTTACATCTTTATAGGTTATCACAGCTAGAGAACCGGCTATACTTGTAAGTTTTGCCGAGTACTTGTGTCTTGGCAATTCAATCGTGCCAAAAACATGAGTACTCACATCGAATGTCAATATGTACACATGGATGTTAGCACGTCTAGTACTCTCATTTGTAACTTTTACTACCCAGTGTAAAACTCCGTTGACTAAATGTCCTTCACTAGTTAAAAAAAGGTGGACTAAATCTCTTATCCTAGTTTCATAAGTAGACGGAGTAACAGGGTTTGAAATCTGACACCATGTACGTGTCTTCATGCTGTAAACGAATGCATATGGTATATCATAATTTTGTTCATTGTCAGAAAGCGTAACAATCTTGTAATCCTCGGTGACTCGGTCGAAAGCAAACCCAGTGAGGAAGATGTACGCTTTATTTAAAGGATACCTTGGTAACTTTAGTTTGCGCCTTATTGAGGGGTTCCAAAGCCAGAAAATTAAATCTCTGTCATCAAGAAGCAACATAATTCCATTACATGAACCGACTGCACGAGCCCTACTTCCTAAAGGAAAAGGAAACTTGATTGATGTTATACCATCATATCCGTGATCAGGCAATTGGTATTCGGTATGTAATGTATAGAAAATTTCATTTAAATTAGCATCGCCCACCCTGTGAGGAATTTCATGTCTTAGTAAAACTTTTTCTGGGATCCTATTGGAACGAATAGTATGCAAGCGGATGAAATCTTGGGTAGCAATACGAGCGCATAATGATTTAGAGGCCGATCTAAATCGAATGAGGGATTTGGGTGGTAATCTAGTGAAAACTTCAACAACCAAGTCTTCGCATATATTATCTGACATGATGTAGCTCTGTATTTGAAAGGTTTGAAATTTAGTATAGCATGCAATAAAAAGAATACATAAAAAAATATATAAAAAGAAAATAAAATAAAACAAACAAACTAACTAACAAACAAATTAAAAAAAAAACAAAAAAAACAAAACCTAAGAAGCTACGTTATCATGATATCAGGTATAGCAGGCAGCAAAAGATACTTGAACTAAAACAAGAGTAAAAAAAAAAATTACTTACGATGATTAAAAACTTGTGGCCAAAGATCCTATGAATGAATGGATTTTTAGGTTTTCCTTGAAGGGGTATGTATATATATAGGTTTGCTTTTGCCGCCCGGCCCATTATATGGTTTTGCCGTCTATATTTTTTTTTAAGGAGAATTGCATATATATCTCTCCTAAACTCTATAATTACATATATATCCGACCTAAACTTATGATTATATATATATCCTTCTTAAAATAAAAAAATATCATATATATATATATCCAAATTATTTCTTTTATATAATTAAAACCTTCAAATACTTACGTAAACACTAAAATAACCATCATACCCATATTACTCCATCTAACCTATCTTTGTCATCCTCCTTCTTATAACTCTTCTCTAAACATCACTTTCATTAGTTCACAATCATTTTTTAATTTTATTTCATCTATAGGCCAGGAATCGTTGTATTCGTTTGCTAAATATTTTACTATTCTTCTTTTTTATGATACAGTAATTTAGTATGTTAAGATTAGAATCAAAACCACTCGAATTATATAATTTCATTAGCATATTGATTGTTAATTATATCTTAGAAAGAAATAAAAGAAAACAACAATCCATATTCATTACTATAAATAACAGATCACAACAAATACGAGTGTATCCTATAATTTTTATCTTATATGCATCACTAATTTATAATTAAACCCACCATATGGGCATCGTTTGGTCAGTAGCATCTCGTTGTTATGTTTTCATTAATTATAAAATCTACATTTCTTAATGGTTTTTTTGTTGACGAGTCCCAAAAACAAGGGATAATCATGGGTTTTGAAGCAATAAGGGTATAATGGTCGATCTATAATTATGCAACTAATTTTGGATTTAATTTACATATAATTTAAATATTTAGATACATATGACATTTTATAAGTTTAAGAAGGATATATATGTAAATATAAATTTAAACGAATATATACGTAATTATGAAGTTTAGGAGGATATATATGCAATTTCTCTTTTTTTTTTTTATGGTCTATTCTATTGGGTCTCAAAAATGCTTATTTGTGTTATTATATGGCTTTATGTATAAAAAAAGGGTTTTGTTAACCACAACACAATGGGTTGTGAACTTGTGATTAAGGAGGTTACCATAACTCACTAGTAAAAAAGTATTTATTAAAACGGTTAAATGAGGTTTTTTAAAACGGTATTGAACAGTGAGTTATATAATAGATCGAGCATAGTAAAAAATATGGGTGATCATTTAAAGCGGTTTTGGACCGTCCTTTTAAATGGACAATTCTTTTAAAACAACACTAGTTATAAGTCTCGTATACGCATGAGGTTTTGACAAAAAAATTAATAAAAATAGTACCTTGTCGTCCATAATAAGTATCATATTTGTTCGACTCCAGTTATGTTGCTCGTGTTGATTATCAATTTAAGATTTCTAGTGATGATGATCGATGACGTTTTTTGTTAGATATTTGCTTGTGATAACATTTAGGGTATGTTTGGCAGCAGAGATTAAGGAAGATTATTGAGGCTTAAGATAATTTTTTTTGAAAAACAAGCTACTTAAAAAATAATATTTGTTTGGCAGACAGAATTTATAAGAGATTATTAAAAATAATAATCTTTCATAATCTCTCGAAAATAAAAGGTTATTTCACGAATTTTATAAAAATAATCTTTTTATAATTTTTTTCAAGACAAGCACCAAAGATCAAGAATAAAGACCAAAGACCAAAGACCAAAGACAATATATTTTCGCTAAACATACCCTTAGAATTAGATAAGAATTGTGATAACATTAGAATTCATATTTATTACCCTAATAAGGGAAGTTCCAAAATCTTTATGTCAAAAGATTTTTTTATTATATAAAAGATAGGACAACTGCTCTATTAAATCAAACATTAGATTTCATATATATTTTCTTGTTGATTGACTAGTTATAAGTCACGTGCACGCACGGGATTTACACTAATCAAATTTATTTTAAAATTTTTTAATGTAGTATATGGACATGTAAAATTTGCCCGTGTTTAAGGTTTTGTACTTATGATATAAGTACAATTAATACTTATGCACGAGTTTTTCTTTATGTATTACTCCCCCTGTCTCAAATTTATTGTTCATATTTTCCTTTTGGGATATCTCAAAATAATTGTCCACCTTCCATTTTTAGTGATAAAAATGTAATTTTGTGATGGAGTATTATATTTGTGTGGTTTAAAATTGTAATTGCCCCACTTTTATTAAACTTTGTGTTTTTTGTCTCCTGACAATAATTTTGAGATGGATGGACTAATATCTATTAATATTTTGTAAATATTTTTTTTGATGAAAGATTTAACTTTGTTTATTGACATGGATGTTGAGTTTAATGTTGTTGTTTAATTTTAACTATTGATATCATGTTATACTTGAGTTGCGAGTTTAGTAACACATAATGAGTGTTAATGAAGCTAAAATATAAATTTTATTAAAAATGTTTTTAGAATATCCTTATATAAACTTTAAATAAGAATTACATGAGTCGTTGTTATAAGTACAACGACATATATTTATTTTCATTTCACAGTAACCCGTGCTTACCGTTTAATATTTTCATTAATAATATTTAGCCGTATTTAATATTCAAACCCGTATACGTGTAGATTAAACTTTTACAATGAAATAACATGAGTTCTTATTAAACGTATATATAAAAAAAATTCAAATATCCTTACTTAAACTCATAAAAAAAAAAAAAAAATAGTTGCCATATACATGCAACCTCCTATATTTATTTATACTTGGTAGACCAAGTAACAGGCATGGTCCCAAATAAAAGTTCCGGTTAATCATGCATTTTAGTTTATTATTTTTTTTGACAATAAATTTACGGATATCAAAAGTTTTGTTTAACTCAGCGCCTGCTCGGGCTCGACCCGTTGGGCCCATGCCCGCTTGGGCTCGACCCCATTGGCCTGCGTGCCTGCTCGGCTCGACCCTTGGACCGCACCGTTCGGGCTCGGCTTATTTGGCTCGTTCTGCTCGGGCTTGAATATTTGTATAATGTGATTTATTATTTGTATTAGTGAAATTTAATACAGGAATTGTGTTTAAATTAGTTGTACAATATGCTTGATAATTTGTATTTCTTGTGTAATGGGTGTTTTAATAATTGCATTAATTGTATTTATTGACCGGTTAATTAATTGACTATGTTAAATATCTTGACCACATTAATATTGCTTTGTATTTTGTACATTAAGCTTTGAGACTTGTAAGTCTTAAAATTAAGATTGATGAGAATGATCATTAATAGTGCATTGTGTATTGTACAATAGGCTTTGTATGTTGTAAGTCTTAATTTTAAGACCATGAGGAGAGAGATTCATTCCTCTATTATAAGTAGTATAGATAAACAATAGCTCGTGTTTTTATTTTGATATTTATAATCTTGTGCATATTTATACTCCGTATGTTTTATAAACTTCAATAAACTTCAATTGCACAAGTCGTGATCGCGCCCTTGTACAATTTCTATAAACTTCAATGCCCTTAGGCCAGACGGAGTGGAGCTCGGGTACACAAACGAGCTCGTGAACCCGCTCGGGTACACCGTCCCGTGTACCTCTGTATCAAAAGCGGTAACTAATTCGGTGGGCCGCCGCGACTGGAAGGTGCATGGGGTTTATGCCACGTGTTTTCTTCGATTTGTTTGTTGGGTACGAAAGAAGGAAGAAGGCTTATGTTGTTGATGGTAGTGAAGAAGAAGGAAAAGAGTCGATTGTTTTAGCTTATTGTTTGTTTTTTATAGATATTTATTTATGGTGTTAGAATATGTGAGTTGATTTTATGTATTTAAAAAAAAAAAAAAAAAAATCGGTATTGGGTACCACTCCCCACTAGTTAGGTGGTGTTAGGGTAATATTGGGGTAGTTTTGAGTTGGAAGGTTTTTATTGGATAGACGTGATGTGGCACCCTCAGGGTATTAGGGTATTAGGGTTCCACTCCTCCCTCCCTTAGGAGAATAAGAGGTCAATAGTAAATAACTACGGCATAACTATCTCTGATACAAAGTTCATCATATTTCTGGTTTCTGGTTGTGTTAATTTATTTATTCTTTTTGTTACATTAAAAGGATGGAAGAATACATGTCCATAATGCAGGTAGAAACGATACACGTAGAATGAAGTCAAGACGTCGAACAAATTGCATGATCTTACCAATCCATGTCTTGAATGATATAAGAATCATTGGATACAACAAGTGGTGATCGCATCGTTATTTGTCCAATTATTATAAACTTGAATGCCATTAGGTGAATATTTGAGCTGTAACTATCTGTTTCTAGTAAGTGGCATAACTTTCTTCCAGAAAAAAATTTTCACCTTAAACACAAGATAGATAACCCAACAAGGCATACCATTGTATTCTTTCCTAACCCAAACTTCTGCTTAATCACCACCCTTAGTTATCACAGCTAGAGAACCGTTGATGGTTGTAATTGTTCAAATCTCTTGTGTGTCTACGATTCCATCATGCCAAAAAAATTGAGGACTCGCATCAAATGTCATTTTATACCAGTGAGTTATCATATACGAACCAGTGCAACACTCCATTGACTAAATATTCTACGTTACTTACATAATACAACAGATAAGTATGGAAAGAAATCTCACACCTAGTGCGTGTCTTCATAGTGTAAACATATGAATTTGTATACCTTGCCCATATATGTAAGATATTGCAACAATATTGTAATCCTTAGTGACTCGGTCAAAAGTAAACCCAGTAGCGAATTCGGCGTAACAATAGTATCTCCCTAAAGGATCACCGGGCAATTATAGTTTGCACCTTATTCAAACGATCCATAGAATAATATCGTTTTCAAGATAAATCACACACATAATTCCGTTAGATGAACCACAACAGTAAAATTATTGGGTTAATCCCAATCAGTTGTATCAAAGCAAAGTCAAAGACAGTTACAAAAACAATTAGAAAGTTAGTTAAAAACAGTTATAGGCTGTTATGCCTGAAGGGACGCATCCCTTGGTTCATTTGAACCATCACAACCCTTCAAACACACCTTTTCACTTTGTATAAATAGAAAACATGTAAAGAATTAAGTTGTGATGACAGATTTAATAAAAGTATTTTAGTTTTTCAGAGTTTCATTCTAGTTTTTATTTTCTTGGTATATTGTGATTGCGGTTTAGATCATAGATCAATAAAAAGATCTAACAATTGGTATCAGAGCAGGTTTGGTCGTTTCTAACCAAATCATCATATACCAAGTTTGCTCTTTCTGTTTTTGAATCAAAAGAAAAACAATTTTATTTCCGGTAAAATTTTCTTGCAAATCCAACGAAACCACAAAATCAAGAAATCATTTTTCGTGTGTTTCTTAACAAGAGAATCCTTTTGTCACCAAGAGATTAATCATTTATGTGATTAAATCAACCGGCATCAAAAGTTCTCATTGTTATTTTTTTGCAAAAGAATCTGTCAAGAACACCATACCAAAAAACGGAACTTAACCCAGAATCATCCGGTTAAGATACGGTTGCAAAAACGAATAACCATCTGATTCAAGAAACAGAAAACCATACCAACAGATAACACAGAGTCATCAAAAGGGCAAAATCAAATCGATTCAAAACAAGGAACAAACGCACATGTTCTTTGAAGAATCAAGCCTCGAACACGCAATTGAATCATCAAATTGATTCAATTTTATCTCCAAAAGCCCAAATCATACACGGTTTAAAACATCCCCAAATCAACGAAACCCTAATTTCGCATCAGAGGGATTCCAAGTGTTTGCAAAGAACCCAACAGCCGGAGAAGACAAGGAAAGGTTAACCAAACCATATTATAGGCAGTCAACCACCAAGAGAAGAAGTGAGACAGTAAGTCTCCAAGGAAGAGAGAAAAGAGAAATGGGATTATATCACAAGATAGAGAGTGAGATAGTTATATCTCAAAAGAAAAAGGAGACGCGCGATTATATTTAGGGAAACACAAAGAGGAACCAAAATAAAGGCTACGGGTTATATTAATCCATCAGGTTTCAAAATAAAACGTACACACCCTCCACTTTTATTTTTTCTATACTAGTATTTATATATAGTTTTGTTTTGAGAATGATTGATTACTGCATTACAAAATACAACTAATCAGAAAATAATGTTTCGCTAACCTTATGAGAATTTAACTTCTCGCCTTTAAAAAGATCGATGTTATGCATCAAAGTGATCATTAAAAAGAACAAGAAAAAATTAAATAATAATAATAATAATAATAATAATAATAATAATAATAATAATAATAATAATAATAATAATAAAGCGATTCGACGATTTTCATGACTCAAGACATCGAGGCGTCGTTTGCATAGCTCATATTTTTAATATGACGGCTTTCTTATAATTAGAGAGGGGCCCGGTTGGTTTCTCGGCTCCCACTAATTTCTCAGAATCCTATAGTTTTTAATAAAGTGATGTTAATAATAATAAAAAATAAATAAATAAATAAAATAATAATAATAATAATAATAATAATAATAATAATAATAATAATAATAATAAAACCCTATAACTTTTGAAATCAAAATAAACAAATTTTTTGAGATTTTTTTTTCAGAAAAATGTTTACAGATTTGAAATGATTTAGATTTGTATAATGCAAGTTCTATAATGCAAATGAAATTGATAGTACAACCAATTTAATATACAACTTACATGAAATATACTTACCAAAATGTATTGTCAAATAACTTGCATCAACTTGCATGAACAAAATATTTTGGAGATCTTATCAAACTCATAGATAGCAAAATATTATCTAAATCCAAATCGATAATATCCAATCTCATAGATAGTATAAGATTATCCAAATCCAATCGTATAATATCCAATCTCATATATAGCAAAAGATCCGATCAAATGAGAAAGAGAATATATTTAAGATATGTTGAAATCTTCTAAAGATTACATTTGATTGCGTTAAAGATATATTAAGATTATATTCGATCGGTGCAAATCGTTTGTCATCTCTCATCCTATAAATAGGTATGATGAGGAACCACGAAAGGGATCCTTACACAACATTCTCACATAACTCACATCCATAGCTTTGCATTCTAGCTTCAAGCATGCATGCTCATACTATTATGATCAATACCGACTTGATCGTCGGAGGTTCCTGCTCACCGGACCTCTAACGATCTTTCTTTGTCTTTTCAAGACCAGCATCAAGACCCAAAGTCAAGGTCCACACAAGTTAGACGGCCACCAAGACCTTGACGACCGTGCATGGATTTTGGTAGCATCGATGGCGCCATCCGTGGGACCCGAGCAAAACATTTGCCTCTGTACTCATCTTGTGTTGTCACTACCCTATGGTTCATACAGTCACAAGACATCATCGAATTAATGGTAACTAAGAACATAGCGCAAGCCTTACTAAGTCGCATACATGACACAAAGGAGTAGTTCTTGAGGCGAGAGGAGGAAATAAATGAACTTGAGCTCGAATCTAAAAAGTCACCACAACATTAAAGCAATCTGAGTCTGAAAATATTGAACTTAAAGAACAATTCTCACTTGCAAAGGAGAAACTCGAGCAACAAGAGAAAAAACAAGAAGAATTTGAAGTCAACCATAAGAAATTACAAGATCAGCTAATAGAAGCCGAAGAGAGATACGGTTCACAGATTACTGCTCTACAAGAGAGGAACTACAAACTCAAGAGTCGAACCAAAAGGAACTAGCCCAAGTAAAAAAGTCATTTGAAACTCTAAACAGCGAGTTAGAAAGCTCAAGAAAAAGGATGCAAGACTTGGAGCAAGAGCTTGGTCTTTCTGCAAGTGATGCTCAAAAATTTGAAGAGTTACATAAACAGAGTAGCGGTTTACATGTCGAATCGTAGACAAAACGAGCATTAGAATTTGAAAGATTGCTTCATTTGGCTCACGAGAGCAAAAGAGATGGAAGATCAAATGGCTTAAGTCCAAGAAGAGGTCTATATGAAAAAATTGTCGATCATGAAAAGGTTGAAGAAGCACTCAAGAAGACCATCGTTGACTTATCACGATCCAAGAAGAATTGAGGCTTCAAAATTACAAGTAGTTGAAATTAACAAAATACACTTCACAAGAAGTCAGAATCGGTGAACTTACGTAAGAACTAAATTTGAAAAAAGCCCTCGAATCATCTACTAAAGAAGAGCTACAAGCTAAAGAAACCAAGTTGAAGAAGTCAAAGTCAAATTTCATGAGTTGACTTTGGTTCAAGAAAATTAGCTAAATCAACCACTAAAAAGAAGCTCCAGATGCGGTTGTGGTTGATTTGAAATTGAGATAACACAAACTAAGGAGCGTTGCGTTGATCTTGATGCAAAATTTACAATTGTCAAGGAAAACAACACCTCTTATCTCAAGCTAAGGCAGATCGTGAAGAATGGAGAAGGTTGAAATCACTAGAGAACTCCATGAAATCAAAGCTAAAGAAATCGAACAGAGCCCGAACACTTATCTTCTAAGATAAATTATCTTTCCTCAACGTTAGCCGCCTCAAGAAGAAAAGAAAATCGAACCAAAGAAGTGCAAGACTCAGACAAGTCAACTCGATCATGAAGAACGAGCTAACTAAAGTCATCAACGAGCGTTGAACTTGAAGATATAATCAAGATTTTGAGTTCCAAATCGAGAATGATGGGAAAAAGGCGAGTGAGTTGGAGTTGTTACTGAAGCAAAAAGGACTTAAATCCATGAGCTTGAAGAACAACTAACAATACTTAAGAAGAAATGCAAGGACACCGAAGAAGGTTTTGTTGTTCATTCTCACAAGGTGTCTGAGCTCAAGGCAGAAATCTAAGATCATGCTGCATTAAAGACCAACCTAAAAAATCTTGAAGAAACACATGACGCAACCCGTTCATTTCAGTCTCGACGAAACAACAAGAACAACATCGTCACTTGGCGATCAGGTTTGGCTTCTTAGTTTCATGTGCATATAAATTAATCATGCCATACTCGAAAGTTGATGATATGACTATGAGTCTATCACGTGGCTATATTAAAGGATATCATCATTTTATATCTATCTATATAAACCGATATAACAAGAAAAAGGGAAGAATTTTATGTAACTTTGTAGGAAAACTACATAATGATGCCAGAAGTCAAGAACGAATAAATTACGAACAATGCAAGGCCTTTTCAAAGATGTGAAACCAGATCACGCAAAAGCGTATCAACCGCCCAAAGTCGTGAAACTCCATCACGCAAAAGTGGCGCGACCACTTCCATGATTATCTCCCGACATTAAAGGGATGAAGAGCTTTAAAAAGTTAAGTGAAAAGGTCCGGACCAATACAATATCCCGCCATTAAAGGGATAATAAGCTATATTGCTTACAAAGACGTGAAACCTATCACGCAAAGTGGCATGTCCAACTCAAGACGCGGAATCATAGCGCGCAAAAGTAAAAAACCCCTTTAAAGACGTGAAATTTCGTCACGCAAGGCAACAACTCCGGCTAGAAGACGCGAAACTCAATCGCTCAAAGTGGCAAGTCCACTCCAATGATACTAATCCCGCCATTAAAGGGATAAGAAAGCTATAAATAGCGACATGTACTTACATAAAAGGTACCAAAAACCATCCCGCCATTAAAAGGGATAATAAGCTATATTGCTTACAAAGACGCGAAACCTATCGGGCAAAGTGGCACGCCCACCTCTAAAACGCGGAACTATATCGCGCAATAGGAGGACCATAGACATAACCGCTGCAAAGACATGAAATTCCTATCATGCAAAGTAACAAACCATGTCAAGTATCCAAAATGCGTCATTCTACAAACTTACCCTTGAAAATAAATAAGTCCATACATGTTACTTTCATAAACATGCATGGACTAGGGGGCTTGATAGTACAACCAATTTAATATACAACTTACATGAAATATACTTACCAAAATGTATTGTCAAATAACTTGCATCAACTTGCATGAACAAAATATTTTGGAGATCTTATCAAATCTCATAGATAGCAAAATATTATCTAAATCCAAATCGTATAATATCCAATCTCATAGATAGTATAAGATTATCCAAATCCAATCGTATAATATCCAATCTCATATATATAGCAAAAGATCCGATCAAATGAGAAAGAGAATATATTTAAGATATGTTGAAATCTTCTAAAGATTACATTTGATTGCGTTAAAGATATATTAAGATTATATTCGATCAGGTGCAAATCGTTTGTCATCTCTCATCCTATAAATAGGTATGATGAGGAACGACGAAAGGATCCTTACACAACATTCTCACATAACTCACATCCATAGCTTTGCATTCTAGCTTCTAAGCATGCATGCTCATACTATTATGATCAATACTCGACTTGATCGTCGGAGGTTCCGCTCACCGGACCTCTCTAACGATCTTTCTTTGTCTTTTCAAGACTTATATCAAGACCCAAAGTCAAGGTCCACACAAGTTGGGACGGCCATTTCAAAGACTTGACGACCGTATGGATTTTGGTAGCATCGTAAATCATAATGATTCTAAAAACTAGTTATATCATGAAATGAAGTGAAATATGCACCTAAACATGTATATAAGAGCAGTAGGTATGGGAGTGTTTTCACTCGCCAAATGCTCTCAAAATTGACAAATGACGTGTTATCATGGTACCATCAAATATGCCAAATGCAAGCCAAATGAAATTAAGCTAATCCAATGGCTCACGCCAAAAGCAAAACCAACTTTTGTCTTTTTTTTTTTAATTTATCATGGTGAGTGAAGATTTTTAAGAGTGATTTGGCATGTGACCTAATAACACGTTAGTGGTGTGTTATGAAGGCTTTATGATTTTAGTTATTGGTGTGTTATTGAGGAAGTATGACGCAACGAGAAGAATCATATTTGGTGATTCACCTCACCTCGCTTCTAATATTAAAACCACATACCAAAAATGAAGAATGGTGGCGGGTGATCCTGGCAGGACTAGCTTCTAGGGCTTATTGGATAGGTTATATAGATTCTCTTTAGTGGGCCCAGCTTAGCCTCTTGATTCCTTTTGAACCATAAACACTAAACTTGAACCCGCAACTTATTGGTTTATTCTGCATTTTTAAGTTAACTCTTATGCATAATGTCACATAGTGATCTAAGCTTAACTTATGTATGGAGACTGATATTGACTCACCGTCGTTTATAGCGATATATTCTTTCATCTATTTTTCGAGAGTCTTCTTCTTAATTCCATTATCATGTTAATGAGTTATCAGATGCATGAAGTGATTTTATGTTTAACGGACCACTGCTAAAACGAGTTGAATATGTGAAGGGGTTCCAAATTTAATGGATCATGCATAGTCTTGTTTTTTTTTTAAGTCGGGTCTTACAAGTTAACTTGTAAGACTTTGTAAGACCCTGAACAAATCGCATTATAGTAATATCAATCAGTGCACTTGAACAAAGCATTCTTTCCTCCGGAAATTAAAAACTGTTCTTCAATTTTTTTCAGAAGCTGACAAGCACATGATTTGCAAAAGACCTATATGACTTCTTGTGATGTTTTCCTTTTTTACTTGATCTTCCTAGTAAGTAGTCCCCGTCTCTAACAATTCAAGGCTTTCGGCATACACTTCCATGTCACCAATGATAGAAGAGTCATTAAATTGCTCAAGTCTTGATCGCATGCTTGTCTCACGGTTATAAACTTGGAACCCCTTATCGAAATAGCTGAGCAAAAAATCACCATTGCTTGTAAGTTGAATAGCTCTCCGTAATCCAAGTTCAGCTGATTCACCTTGGATATAAACAAACCAAGGAGTATAATTGTGTTCTGTTCTAACCCAAATCTTTGCACCAGTTTTACTTGATCTCAGAGCTAGAGAACCATTGATGGTTATAAAGGGTCTCGTTTCATGAATCAGCATCTATTCTGGAAATAATTCTAGCATGCCATAAACATGAGTACTAAAACTGAATGTCAATATAAACCGATGGCCTACTTTTTCATATTTATATTGTATTGCTTGCCAATGCAACATTCCATCCACGTTTCTTCATGGTGCAAACAAACAAACTATATGAACCATTGTCTCCATATATCGTAACAATCTTGTAATCATTGGTAATTGAGTCAAAACCAAATTCTGCGGCAATACGACGGTGGTATCTCCTAGAATGAGGATCCAGCTGTATGGTTTGTTTGCGCCTGATCTACGGATTCCACAGAATAAAATTGTTCTTATTATCAAGCAGACATAAAATTCCATTACATGAACCAACAATGCGCCAATACGTTAAAGGAAATGCTCAAATGGTGTTATTCCATCATATCCATAATCGAGAGACGGTGGCAACTGGTCGTGTGAATGTATGATTACTAAAATGTTCCTACAGCTTGCGCTATTATGAGGATCAATGAAACCAAATGCAAGGTTTCTTAATTATATGTATACATGCATGAGATTGCGTAAAAGAATAAACTTGTTCTCAAAAATGAGAAAGCAAATAGTATAAAAGCGGCCACCTTCACTTCCAATCGGCCATCCATAACAGTCATGCTCATTCGGTTCAATTTCATCTAAAGTTAACTTTGACTTGGGTCTGCCAAGGAAGAATGCAGGTTTGTTTGGAGTAGCTAGGTAAGGGTATGGTGTCATTGAGAAGCATAGAGATCATATCTGAAGTTGTCGGTCAGTCCATTGCATTTTCTTGGACAACACACAAGTACTTCCAACTGATGGATCCTGTAAATCCAATGCATTTCCTTGTTGCCAAAGCTCCCATGCCTGTATCATTAGAAATGACCTATAAACTGTTATGTTCATCCACAAGTAAAAGCTCCCGAATCATGTATTTCATTGCTCATCCAAGATGTTAGGGTCCAATTCCTCCCGCTGGCGCATTAGAACCAAGTTTCATGCCCGTAATAGCATCGTTAGTTGGGTGACCAAAACTCTGCCACAAAACTGTCTTGTCAATATCTTTAATCAGCCAGAAATTACCAATTTCTTCCAGGGTGCAGTTACGTGTAGGTTTGGACCAGAGTCAACGTCGCTAACATTCATTAGGGTTGCGCCTCGATCAGTGATAATCAAGTTTCTGGTGTTCGGGTCGATGGAGAGAGCATGCTTGCCCGAGGTGGATATGATTGGCTTGTTAGGATTGGCTTAACCATAGTTTCCAATTCAGCATCCTGGTGTATAGGGGTGTTAACGATCCGAGCCGAGTCGAGTTTCAGGATATTCGAGCTAGGCTCGATTGACTATTACTCGGCTCGAGCTCGACTCGAGCTCGAATAATTTTTCAAATTCATGCTCGAGCTCGAGCTCATATATTTTATTATTGTTCGAGCTCGTGCTCGACGCTCGTTTAGTTATTTAATTTTTTTTCTTAAGCTCAACTGCTCGTTTATAAACTCGAACTCGCTTAAGCTCGCTTATACTCGTTTGTGAGCTCGAGCTCGATTTCCTTTATTCTTAACTTAAGCTCGACAATGGCCATTCATAATTACAAGTTTGGGTGTAGACCTTTTGAATTAAGAACCATTGAAATTACTTTCAACTAACCATTTAGATCCACTAAATAGTAAGCAGGTTAACAGAGATGAGCCAAAAAGTTTGTTCATGGGTTTTTGTTTTTATAGAGGTTTTTGTGAAAGCTTTTTTCTTCTTTCATTCAATGTGGGATGGAATAACTATTTTGTCTATTTTATTTTATTTTTTTTACAAACAAGAACATAATTAGACAATAGACAGTTATAGATATATAATGACATTATATTATATTTTAAGTAGTGAGTAATGAAAAAACTTAAATATTATACTTTTTTCTACGAATTATAGCTTTTCATGAACGTTATGTTTCATAGATATTATGCATTATAAATAACTTAAATAAACTAAGAATATTTTTCATAATTTTTTTGGATACATTTAAAATTATGTAGATACGCACCATAGGCATTTTTTATACATGTCTATGTTTGTGCATGTACATATGCGATTTTTGAAAGAAGAAAAGGATATAAATAGAAAAACTAAAAAGATGGAAAGAAACGAAATAATAATAAGTAAGCTATAAACGAGTTTAAACGAGTTTTCGAACGAGCCGAGCCGAATATTAGTTATTTAAACTCGGCTCGTCTAACTTATCGATCTATATTTTTTGTTCGAGCTCGGATCGAGTTCGATTATTTGAAAGCTCGGATCGAGTTAAACGAGCTCGAACTCGAGTAGCTCGATAAAAGCTCGACTCGTTAACACCCCTACTGGTGTACCAGATTCCCAAGTAACTACCATCTTCATCAAAGAACCCTAACGTGAAATTTCCAAGGACAGAGACAAGCTGGTCACGGGAGTTAAGTTGCCTGTCGAGTTTAATAGTAGAACATGCGTCTGCAGGAGGACAAAATCTGACGGTGTAATTGGCACCATAGTACTCAAATAAATCATCAGCATTATGGAACTCGTAACTATAGGATCTCGGGCACGCCGGTTCAAAAAACTCTGCATATGCCGTTGGATTGCCTTACTGAATGTCGAGAAAGTGTCGTTGCAACAATACCCAGGCGCAAAGTTCTGGCATGCACTCTTACACCCTCCTCCACCCTCCAACATCAGCTCCATCGGACACCGATTATTCAAATCGTCAACGCAGGCTGTCTTCGCACAATCAAGTATATAGTGACCCGACCCGCCAGTAGCCTCTACAGTCATCTGCAAATTATAGCCTTGAGTGAGGCCGGCATAATAATACTCCAAGTCAAAAATTCAGTCGATGATGAACTTCGCACGTGTAACAGGTGGGATTGTTGATCTTCCGCTGCACTCCAATTCACCGGAGCCACACTGGTCCTACACTCCTACCCCAGAAGGTACCTGACCAGTTCTCAGGAGCTTGGAACGGCCATTTATTACCCTTCGTCAGCTTGAACCGTGACACTGAGATTAGGTCTGCCTGAGATTGCAGGCTAAACAGTGAAGTCAGTCGTTGACTACATTGATAGTAGTCCTTGAAACTCCTGAAAATGTGCATGAAAATCACATCCAGTACATAATATTACCATGTGATAGTGTGTGTTCGTGTTACAAACTACAAAAAAAACACTTACTGACCAATATAGAAGATGAATAAGAACAAGAAATTAAAACTCGTACAATATAACTATATAACTCACACTGTGTGCAGGCTGACCAAACCAATAATATACTCATAATAATTGATGTAAACATATACCTCCAGCATTCATATGCTATAGCACATTTAGACATAGATACTATAAAAAAAAAAAAAAAAAAAGGATTCGTGCACAATAACCATGACTACTTTTGTACCTTAATCCATGTACCCACATATCAAAGAGGCAATTATTGATTGATACACATTTAATAAATGTTAACGCACTTCTCAATAGTCCTTGTTTGGTATCAGAAAGATATGTTGGCACGCAAATGATAAGCAGGACATTGATAATTGAGAACAATAAGTTGCGTTCATCAAAAATTAAGAGCAATAACTTCCGGTAAAATGTTATGCTCGGCAAAAACTAGTTAACCTGCATTTATCAAAGATACTGACCTTGAAAGTTACAACAGTATGTTGTTATGCTGATGCTGCGTCGGAATCTGACTCAAGTTTCCACCAAGCACGACTTTCATCCATTTTATTACCATCATCTTCCCTGTTAACAAAATTACTAACATCCGAATCATCATCCTCGGAAAATGAACCATATAATTTCCTCTCCCTTTCATAATTATATGTCCACTCCAACCTTTTCAGAATATCACGATCTTTCCACCTCCCCACAACAGACACCGCTTCCTTTTTAGCCTTTCCCATAATAATCTCCTGCCAAGAGTATGAAGCATCAGAAACCCTCTTAAGAGCCCCCTCATCACAATCACCAACCACCACTGTTTTCAAGCATCTTAATTTCGCTTCTTTCAGAACCTCCACAAAATCAGAATCATCTGAAACAAGTATCAAACAGTCCATTTGTCGCTTATCCATCATATCCACCACATGGTTTTTCAACGCCACGTCAGCAGCCTGTGGTTTATTTGAAACAGTACTAACCCAATATCCGGCCCGTTTCAACTCATCTCCCAATCCATAGCCAACTTTTGGAGTCAAAATATCTCTTGCAGCGTTACTATACTTTTCCATTTTCATCGAATATTTCCCTACCAATTTCACCCTTTGACTACCTCTAGCCGACTCTATCTGACTCACTCGTTTCACATGTTCACGCTCATGAATCTGCTTAAAATGATTAATAAGCTTTTCATTATTATAAAACTTCCTCCCACAAACACGACATATATAAGGATCAACCGGTTTAACCACACCCTTATTTTCCAACTGATCCAACTTTTTCCTATCTCTCCTATGCTCCTTAATCTTAGGAGGAACATAATCAAACGAACGTTGATTAGCATAAGCTATCTTGAACCTAACATCCCCAAATGACTCGGCAGCTTTTCTAAGCCTAATTGCTGCGTCAAACGGTGACACTGATTTCGGTGGCTTGTTGTCTAAGTCCCAAAATACAGCCACAATGTTTTGGCCTGCGTTGAAATGACAATGTCTAATCATCCTAAAAACTTTCGGTAGCCGTCTATCGTTAGTACATAACTTGATGAAACCAAACATTGTCAACCTGAAAAACATAACAAAGTAAGTTTTTAACGGGTATTTGAATTAGCTTATTTTATGGGCTTATGAGCTTATTGAGATTTCGAAAAGCCGATAAAGCTCACATTTTTCAGCTTATAAAGTGCTTATCAAATTGAGCCTGCGGCTCAAGTCCATAATGTATAATAATAAGCTGAAAAAATGAGCTTGATTGGATTTGCCAAATCTCAATAAGCTGATAAGCCCATAAAATAAGCTAATTCAGACACCCTACTAGTCTTTAACGGGTGTTTGAATTAGCTTATTTTATGGGCTTATGAGCTTATTGAGATTTGGAAAATCCAATAAAGCTCACATTTTTCAGCTTATAAAGTGCTTATCACATTGAGCCTATGGCTCAAATCCATAATATATTAATAATAAGCTGGAAAACATGAGCTTAATTGGCTTTTCCAAATCTCAATAAGCTGATAAGCTCATAGAATAAGCTAATTCAGACACCCTGTTAGTTTTTTTGAACACTAGTAATGATCACAATGCAAAAGTCAGTATGTCATTTTAACAAACAGGTTGTGGGCATTACTAATAAACAGATATCCAAATTGTACCATCAGTCAATCAAATTTATCCTATCCATTTAGAACTTTATTTTGTACCAACTAAACCTAAGCCAATAGAGCGTCTTGCCTTCGCAAACACACCCTTTATTATATTAGCAATTAATGTATACATGTTGAAATGATACCTGTTGAAAGATGATTTTAACAGATTAAGAATACCTGAATACTGTGTAAATTTTGTGCTGGTTAATATAAAACAGGAATCCAAACACTCCTTTTGTTCTTGAAGCACTATGCTGACTGCTGAGATAGTTAGATGGGCTTAATATATGTGAAACTGGCTACCATTTTACCGAGCCCATTAGCATAAGGCCCGTTTAAAATTATGTATCGTTAATCCTTTTTCCTCAACATAAGTCTTTACCTTGTTATTTTTGTTGTTTCAAAATAAGTGTTCATTTACACATTATAACCATTAGAAGACTGAATAAATGATATCGACACAATTCGTAACAGTAAAAAAAGGGTTTTGATTGAAGTTTAGACGAAATTTAAACCAAACTAGATTGCTCCTAAAATTATGAGATAATTTAAGTAGGAAAATGTCTTCGTTAATGAAGTTAGAACACTTTACTATTGAGTAAGAAGTATAAATGAACAGTTTATAATATTTTTTATTAAAAGTATTTTCTTGAATCACCTTTTCTATAATTAAAAAGTTGTGTTTGGGCCATCTCCATCAATGACTCTTTTGAACTTTTTTATCATTGAAAAACTTTTTTAATTGGAGGTAAAACGTTTTTTTCTCAAGTTCATGACTTCAGGATAATTTGAGGAATGACTTGATCAAAACACGCTCTCACACAATTTACTTATTTTATTAATGGCCAGATATATATATCCTAAAACGATAATCGTAATATATATCCAAAGACGATAAAACCATCAGACATGTGATAAAAATTTGTACAGAGGATATATACGTAATTATTCACTTTGGGATGATATATACGATTTTTTTTTATTAATGTAAGTACAAAATAAAATTTATGCAAATACTTTTTGTATTTAAAGTAGGACTAGTTATTATAGGTAGAAGATTTCAGAGAGATAATTTGGTAATTAATAGATATTTGTATTGTGGATGCTCTTAGCATATTTTGTTAAATTTTCATTTTTGTGTAACTGTATTTTTTGTTTGATTTATTTTCAAAAGCTTGTAACTATCATCATTAAAGTGTTAAGAGTTTTATATTTCAACTCCCGCTAAATACAAATAATTATGAAGTTGTCACGCCAACCCTCGCAAAAAAGGAAAACCTTATGTGAGTTTGGCGGGGCATTTTAAAACGGTTAGCGTTTAAACTTTGACGTTTTGAATGGAAAGCTTGTTTAGCAACAATCAATGAAAAAAAAACATTAAATTTATAACATTACTTTTTCCAACACTACAAAAATAAAGCATTGCAACTCTGATGCTACACGTTACAATTTAAGAAGAAAGTTCAATGCAGAAAAAAAAAAAAAAAAATCAATCCATCCCGCCATTGATCTTTGTTTGATCCGACGACTAGATTTGTTTTAAATCTTTCCCATTTAATTAGTTAGAGGCGGGTTTGTAAATTTAATTGATACTTCACACATGTTACTTCAATATCATTCATTTATCACTCACTTTCGCTCTTACCAAAACCATTCATCTTCATCGATATAAGTTTTTCAAACCCAATAATAACCAAATCTTTATTAAATAATCTGTTCGAAATCAGAACCAACAATCTGCGGTGAGCTCGTCGAGTCGAAAAAAGTGATTATGCCCAAGGATATGCAGCTTGCCAGGAGGATTAGGGGAGATAGGGCTTAAAGAGATTGTGATTGTTAGGGTTTATGTTTTGTAAACTCTTTGTGGTTAAATTTGAATATATTATGTGATTAAATGATGTATTAACAGTTGTTTTAATGGAATTTGGATGCTAATTTGTGATGTTAAACGTCAGATATGTTTTTTTTGTTTTTTTTTTTTTTAAATATTTGATTTAATTGAAATTTGTTATGGTTATCAAGTTTTTTGTTAGTAGAATATGCACATAAGTTGTTACTAGGTGATTGGATTATTGTTTGTGAATGATTATAAGGGAAGAATGGTGATGCAATATGATAGATAGTTGATAATTTTACATGGTGTTTGAATGGGTATAATTTATTACGCCTTTAAAGCAGAGTCATTGGTTAACCTCAAAAGACCACAGTTGGATGATGCTCTTTCTTCGAATTTGGCAGATGGGGAGTACTTTTTGTTTATTTTATTGATAGCATTATGGTGGTTTGGCAGATGAATGCTCTTGTTTTTTTAGGGTCCGTTTGGTTGGTAGATGGGTTTAGGATTTGGATTTGGATTAGGATTTGAGTAGGAAAAAAAATATATTATAAAATGTATAATTTTTTGGTAATAATATAAGATAAATAATGTGGGCCATACTTTTATGAAAGCAGCTAATGGAAGAATCAAAGATGAGAATCAAAAATAAAATAACGAAAAAAGATAAAATGGAGAGATAGTGGGGTGTCGACAACTTTTTGCAAAGTAGGATATAAGGTTGGAATTGTCTATCCTCATTTATGGGGTTCAGCCTATTTTCAAACCCTTGGATTGCAAACAAACAATTTTTTACTTAAGTCCAAACCTTTCATTCAAATGGCTCAAACCAAACGGCCCTTAGAATTGTTGCACACAAAACGGCATTATAGTGAGTTTATACTTTTGTTTATTTTTGTTTTATTTTAATCCTTAGGTGTAGTAGTACCAGTTGCTTTGTGCACATGCATTAAGGACAAAGATGAAACAACCTCTATCATCTCCTCGTATTTCTTACTCTTGAAATAGGTATTATTTTGTGTAAATTTTACCACAAATCACATGTGATTTTACATTAAATTATTTTTGATAGTGAATCACATGTGATTTACTCATTTTTAAATTAAAATTGAATTACACGTAATTTACATTTTTCATAACAGAGCAAAAAAATAAAATAAATAATGTAATCACACTGATTTTGCGAATTCGCTTTATAAAATAAAGAATAAGTTGATATGAAATTAAAGATCACATCCGATTTATTACTTTAAAGATCGAACGCGACTTCAGAAAATCACGTTATTCTTTCGCTGATCACACGCGATTCTTTTGGATCACTGTGATTTTAAAAATAACAAATCATACGCGATTTTTTACTGATCACGTGTGATTTATGCTGACGAAATTTTGAATAAAAAGTAAACGAAAGATATAAAAGTGCATATCTATAGAAAGATGATTTTTTCTCGTCGCGATGGTGTATTTTTGTAGCTTGAAGATTTACCCGTCATAAAGATATGTTATTTTTAAAAAAGGGTGGAAAGTGGGTTTTATAAAATTATATTTCTACCATTTTTTCATTAATTTTCGCTTCATCTTATCCATTGGATGAAAAGAAAATGAATTGTTGAGATCTTATGATTTATTATTTAGATTAAATGTGTTTTCTATTGATCTCACCTCTATAATTTAATTATATATATACATTATCAAACACATTTAAAAACATGAGTTGAGATCCATGAAACTCAATTTATTAATAACCAATTAACCAATCACATTATTCCATTTTTTATTTTCACATTTTTAAAACAACATATCTCGTAAACGGTGAAATCTTCGTATAAAAATACATCGTGTGAGAATTAAATTATCTTTCATAGATATCATTGTTATATACTTTCGACTTTTAACTTTTTTTAAAGTTCGTTCAGGAAAAATCACGTGTGATTTGTAAAATCACGTGTGATTTGTAAAATCACATGTGATTTTTAAAATCACATGTGATTCAGAAAATCAAATCACATATGATTTTAAGAAATCACATGTGATTTTACAAATCACGTGTGATTTTTACAAATCACACGTGATTTTTACGGACGAAATTTTTAAAAAAAAAGTTCGTCGAAAGTATATAACAATGCATATCTATAGAAAGATAATTTAATTTCGTCGAGATGGTATAATTTTTTGACGTAACGATTAACGGTTTGTGAGATATTTAATTTTCAAAAAAGGGTGAATATATTTTAATAAAAGAAATTAGTGATATGATTGGTTGACGGTTACATAAGAATATTGGTTCTATAATGAACTTTCTCAAAGCCTACTATTATTTAATGCTACTGGTTACAACTATTATTAGTTTTACGAACATACCTTTTACCTCGCTTAGGTGTGATGATAAGTTCAAACAACGTGATTAACTCCAAAAAGGTCGAAAACATAAAATAAAAATAAAATAAAAACAAACTAAAAAGAAAATTTATGTTTTGAAAACCGAACTTAACCGCCGCTTTATCCATGGTGAACTGGCGAAATTGATTCGACGATTTTTCGATGCAACGGAAAACCACAAAATGAGAATCGAAAAAAAACCGTTTAATGTTCGATTCGGTCCTCAAAACATCGAACAAATACTATCTTCGTCTAAAAATTATTGTCTCTAAACAAAAACCACATTACACTTTTCAAACATCAAATATTACTTTCACGTACAGACGTACTAAACCAGAAAATGAATTACTCACAAAATTGAAATGGTGACTATACTTTTGGAAGTGGAAAAAAAAAAAAAAAAAAGTATAAATTATAGTAAACGGGTCGGGTCATGCTTAAAAAAAACACATAAATAACCCATCCATCCATCATCCCTCTTATTTCTTTCTGCACAAGAAAACTAGGGCTCAACAAAACCCCCAAAAAAAAACTCACAATCAAAATCAATCTCCAATGGCAGCATTACAATACCTAGACTCCCTACGCAACACTCACCCCGAGCTATCGGAGTGGTACAACACGCTTGCTGACTTGTACCAAAGGAAACTATGGCATCAACTCACTCTCAAACTCGAACAGTTCGTTGCCTTGACTGTTTTTCAGGTACTTTATTTATTCTAATTGTTTGGGTTTTTAGTGTTTTATGAATTGTCTGTACACGTGTTATATATAGCGTTTTTTAAGGCGTGACTTAAAGCGGCACGAAATATTTATAGATTTATATATTTATATCAATTACCTGGGCCATGTATGTGGTTTGCACAACATTGTAACTAGATTACTTAGAAACGCCTTAAAAAGGCGCCACGCCTCGCACCTTTTCAGCTGACTACTAGGTCTATTTCATAATAGCGGCGTCATGGCGCGCCTTTTAGAACCCTGGTAACTAGCTTCCTTAAAAACGCCTAAAAAATGCGCCACGCCGCGCCTCGCGTCTTTCCGCACCTAGAGCCAACACCTAGGTCTATTTCGTGCCTCGCGCTTTAGTGGCGCCATGGTGCGCCTTTTAGAACCTTGGTAAGAATATCTTTCTATTTTGTATCCATTGCAAGTGTATTGAACGTAGATGGGTACTCTAGTAGTATAGTGTGACACTATGACTCTACCATGTTCTCTTGTAAGCATACTAGTGTATGCTTTTAGTTCTTATTGAGTGTATGTTGCGAGTAATGTTTTGTTGTGATATTACGGCTTTCCTTATACAATTGAGTTTACGTGCTTTTATTCATTTGGGTAGTACTTTGAAAGAGGTACTACAAGCTCAATCGTAGCAGAGAATCGGACTATGTCATAACCAAAATATACTTCCTGCACGTGCTTGATGAGGAAAAGATTAGAGGGTAAATCAAGGCAAGGTAAGCTATATTTTAGCAAGAGAGAAAAGTGGTAAGGCTACCAGAGGACGATAGGGAGCCATATTAATATATTATATTCGAGGACCAGTCTACTTTAATATACTTGCAATGGATATGAAAAAGAAAATAAAAGATATTTTGATAATGTTTAGTAAGCTGAATGACTGTTATAAGAAGATGAAGATTGGTCTTGGAGGCGGGGTTATCTTCTTTACGAGGCCCTGGAAAGTTGAGTATGATTATGACCTATGGCTAAGTGGCTAACTTTATGACTGGTTTTTACGATCTTGAATTTACTTTAGTGAAAAATAGCATGCATTTAAGGAAGCAACTAGTAAAGACATTAGTAAGTTCATTATAGTGATGGAGTATATCGATTGTTTATTTGATTTAGCCACAACAATTCATCATCATAATCGTCAGAGGATATGTTGTGCTTTTTACCTTCTTACTTGTGTGTTCTACTTTTTAGCCTAAGTTTCTAAAATTCTCTTTATCATTCAAAAGAAGACCATAAGTGCCCTCATAATTTCTTGTATTTGTGATCTATAATTTGGTGATATGGTCAATGCTACACTTAACGTGTAGGGGCCCCTGTTGAACCCCACACACACCATCTGTATAGGTGTCAGGCATGAGTGATAGCACCCACAAGGTTATGTCCTTTTACGTCCGAAAAGTCAAATGTGATGTCTGACCCCAAATACTTGTCGTTCCTTCTGTAAGAATAGAGCGCTTATCTTATTTTTGTTAGATATTTCCTGTAACAAAAGTCTCCAAATCCTACAGTTTGGACTTTGGAGACTTCTTTCTCACTGTTGCAGAGAGAGACAGTTTATATTTGAGCCTTCTGAAACTTATTACTATACCCTAACAACTATTATCTTAGACTTAATATTTAGTAACGGATGTAATGTCTTTAATGTCGGCATACATTTGTAGTTTTGCTGCATGACGAACTGCGATGATAACGAAAGTTTAGTCCTGTCCCTCATCTTCAAAAAATAGTACTTCAATGTTAGTCATGTGTACAATCTTTGTCTTCTTGAGTTCATGATCTGCTAAAGTTCCATAAGTGATACTTCTCTTTTTTTCTTCTCTTTGATGACGTCATGTGTTATGGTAATCGATCATAATAAATTATAGTTTTTTCAGGTTAATTTCATGTTCTTAAAACATACAAAGACGTTATCTTTTATAGTTCTATCGCCTTTATGCTTATGTAGTGCCTTTTCTTGTTCGAATTTACAGGCGGGTGATGCTCTCATACAACTATATCATAATTTCATCACCGATTTGAGACCAAAATCAACCTTCTCAAGCTTGCACATTTTGCTGTTATAGTCTCTCGACAGTATGCAGAAAAAGAAGCTGCAATCAGCTATCTTGAAGGAGTGATTGAAAAGCTCCGAGCTACAAAAGAAATGCGTATAGAGGAGCCAATCCTTTATATTAAGATGCAAATAGCCATCTTTAATCTTGAGAAAGGTAACCAGAAGGAGTGCAAGAATCTTATTGATGATGGGAAGAGTACGCTTGATAGCATGACTGACATTGACCCGTCCGTGTATGCTATCTATTATTGGGTATCATCTCAGTACCATAAATCTCGCCAGGAGTTTGCTGAGTTTTACAAGAACTCTCTACTCTATTTAGCCTACACTTCTGTGGAGTCTCTCTCAGATTCCTTTAAGCTGGTATGTTATTATTTTTGTCGTCTACTAGTGAATGTTTTGAATTTCTGTATTTTACTGTCTTATGGATTGGGTTTGCACTTTGCAGGATCTTGCATTTGATCTATCTCTATCTGCTTTGCTCGGAGAAAACATTTACAACTTTGGAGAACTTCTTGCACATCCAATAGTAAGTATATCTCATTACCTGATGTGATATTGTTCTGTGCCCTACCACATGAAACTCTTCACTTTTATCTCAAAACAGTATTTATCATATCAATGGTCGTTGTATGCTACCACATATTAAAGCTTGTAAAAAGTACACGAGATTTTAGATGTGTTGAAATAAGGCGCATGCGATTAGGAGTTAGGACTTAGGACATGAGCTAGCTTCTAGGAAAAAATATATCTGTTCTTCTATACACACAGAGTCACGTGTAGACACACATGTGTTGGTCATATATATGTACAAGGTCTAGCCATATAGGAAACATCCATAAAGTAAGTTTCGATTCAGTAGCTTAGAATTGATCAACACGTGCATAAATACTAGCAGGTGAATGTAATAATGGTGTATGCTAATAAAGAAATCCAAAATAATCCTATGTAGGGGGGACTATCAGCGCAACAATTGATTTCTGTAGAATATCAGTTTTGAAATAGGTACTGCTTCCTGTAAAACGGGCTTTACATAGAAGTTGCTCAAGCCTTTGAAGTATTTATCTATCCAAAAATCATAACTACAGTGATTTTTCCAAAACATAGTTGAAGATCGTTGATTAATTATTTCTACGAGTGCTGAAGTGCAATGCACAATTGAAGACGTAGGTGCTTGTAATACAAAGTTGTGCGCCTAAAACCTTCAAAAAATATTCTATAAATTAATTAAAACCGTTAAGAATACCAGAATTGTTTCGGAAGAAAATTCCTTTACTAGCTAGAGAATTTTATTGCATTCATTTTAACTACAGTGATGAGTGACCAAATCTTATTGATGGCATAAAACATAAAAAGGAAAAGGATATTACTAACATTATATGCTATATTTGAAAATTGTGCAGCTAAAAAGTTTGCTAGGGACAAAGGTTGAATGGCTTTACTATATTCTTGAAGCATTCAACTCCGGAGATCTTGTTCGTTATCAAGAGCTATGCCATGTTCATGCAGCTTCTCTTAATGCTCAGCCTGCTTTGGTGGCGAATGAGAAGAAGCTTTTGGAAAAGATTAACATTCTCTGTTTGATGGAAATTATCTTCAGGTTTTTAACTTTTTTGCTATTTGCATTTTTATTGTATCAGAAGATATCAAATAATGATGTGGCTGCAGGAGTTGTTTCTAATACTTTCTTATGCTTGCAGTCGAGCAGCAGAAGACAGGACCATTCCATTGAGTATCATTGCCGAACGGACAAAACTTACAGTTGAAGATGTGGAATACCTTCTCATGAAGAGTTTATCTGTAAGTCTGTTTGTTCAGAGTTAATGGAATACGCATGCAGACGCATTCATATAAGTTTTGTTTGTACATCCTACTATCCTAGTCTTAAAATGTTATATATGATTGGGTTTCTATGAGGCATAAATTGATCTCGGAGTGATATTGCAGGTGCATCTTATTGAAGGAATAATTGATCAAGTAGATGGAACCGTTCACGTTTCGTGGGTGCAACCAAGAGTTTTGGGGATAAGTCAAATCAAATCTTTACGTGATCGATTGGACAACTGGGTCGGGAAGGTACACACTGCATTGGTATCGGTTGAAGCAGAAACACCTGATTTAGTTGCAGCCTAAGTTAATTTACTCTATGCATGTTCTTATTTTGTAACACTTTCTTGAAAGCCCGAAGGATAGCTTGTTACAGCATCGTTAAAGAGTATTTTGTGTCGGGTTTATCTGGGCGAACTCATGTAACGTTGACTTTTTGATTTGTTCTTGCAATTTCATGGTTAGAATTAAAACATAGTGAATTTACATAATCACAGATATTGTTTTGAACAAATCAGCGTTTTTGCTTTGTACTTAAGTTCAATGGGTTTATAGTTTAATGTTTTCCTGGAAATCTTATTTTACCACCATGGGAGACTTTGTGTTTCAACAAAGGAAAGAAAGGGTGTTGGTTTCCAGAGGCTTTTCTTCAGGTTTAAGCGAGATCAACTCTGTTACTTTGTACATTATTCTGTCTGTTAGATATGGTGATGATAAACATTTGAATACGAAACCGGCGATGTGATTGTTCAAAACATTCACTCCTAGCGAGATCACCTCCAATTGTACCACCTTTCACGATTAGAATATCTAGAACTTGACGAGCCAAGAGCCATGTATACAAATCCTGTCAAGTCGACGATATGGAGATTCAATATGTCGAGCTCGAGCAATAAGTTTAGAGGCAGTCTCATTCAAACTCGAGATTTACGAGCTTGAGTTTTAGAAGGCGAGTCAAGATCGAGCTTGAAATTAAGCTCAATCGAGCTGGAGTCGAACCTCAAGTTCGAGTTTTGGCTCGAGCTTGGCAGTACTCGGTCCAACTCGGCTCGATTATACCCCTATCTACAGGACCTAACACTAATTAGCCCACATACCTTGCAGTATTACTTATTTACATGATTAGTGCATTACTAGCCATTAAACACTGAAAATAAACACATATGTGCCTAAACGGTCAGAACTTCTTACATTATTATAAATAATGATGCGTAAATCACATTATTGTGTTTCTAAACTAGATATTAGGAAAAAAAATTAATCAAAAACTAAACGTGAAAATAGCAGTTAGTACTCGTTAAACGACTAAAAAGTAAAACTAAACCAAAAATAACCAAAACCGATTAATTTGTAACTTTTAAAAACTGAATACCAAATAAAGTCATGTTCACCCTTAACAAATAGCACTAAAATGAGATGTTAAATGTTATTGGATTTAGTTTTGGGACATAAAAGTCCTAGCTAAAAACAAATATACTACAAATAAAAATATACTATATAAGATCCCATCCCACATCGGATGAAAAGCAAAACAAAGGCGAGTATATTAAAGCGATGTGAAGCCTGTTGAAACGTGTTCGTAAGAAGGAGAGATGGTTGGCATCTCCCCTGACAGGGACGGGAACAGCTTTCGAGCTTACCTGTTACCCATACACATCCGGTTAAGGCTTCCCACTTCGGTGGATCTTATAACCCAATTTTTTTTTCCGAGTTCTCAAGTAACACCAACTATTGACCTCAAAGTGTTTGGTGATTACAATTTACAACAACGCATCTAAGGTTCGAGTAGTTTATGTTTTCGATTTAGCTTAACTCTAAGGTGCTTTTAACTTCAAATTTGTTTGGTTATATTGGCTGATGATATCAGATCATTTAACATTGCATCTGCAATTATTTTTTCCAATTGGACAGGATAGTTGGAAACATAAACAGTTGAGGTACTTATTATTAGGCTTTCCTTGTGCAACATCTGATACGTTTTCTCAGTTGTTTGGTGTACGCCTAGTACCATGTTCAGTCTAGGCTCTTGAGTTTGCATTGGCACATATAGTTCTTTTATCAGAAGTAGTAACATCCCGAAAAAGTATTTTACTTACAATCAAAAAGGTCATAGGAGAATTAGTAAGATATACAACCGATCACGATAAAAGCTATGACACATGACCAAGAAGCTCATAGAGTTTACAGAAAGCGTTGATACAAAACGACATAACAGAAAAGAGGTTTAAAAAAGCTCTAATCGTTCCCACTAGTACTATCCAACAACGACACGTTAAGGAGCAAAATCAAAAAGATCAAATAAATCACATATGTATGTACAAAACAATGCGAACCACCCTCATAAAACTAGATGAAAGTTATGAGATTTCACTTCAGGCACTAAAATCGCAGGATTATGGCTGGCTATAACAGATCTGGTTAGCCGCAATATGTTTTATAAGTATGCAATCTTTCTCGTTATTAAGCCTGCACTACTGATTTGTTCTTACATATTGTCAATGACATGTATGAAACCAAATGACTGTATGGAGATTCCGTGGTGGCTTCATACTTTCATCTATGGGACGGACTTGTTACATTCCCAGAAAACTACATTGAAAAGGCGAATCTTTAGTCACTTGAAAGGGCGTATCATAATTAATAAGATCAATTTGACAATGCAGAATTAGAACAGTGAATAAGAACAATACACTTTAGTGGTTCATAATACCTTACACGTATAGGTTTTACTAGATTCATTAGAAGCAAAAAGATAAAATGAAACGAATGGGAATTCGAGATGTTTTTTCATCTCGATTTGGGTTCAAGAATCCATTGACATATGAAGTGTACTCCTGTCTTTTATAAACATTGTCTCTGCCTAAGCCTCGTTATGGCCAAATCCTTTCATGTATGCTCGTATTGCTCATAAATAGAGCCCCATTAGAGCTATGCAACGCATAATCAAGCCGCCCATACAGAGTTAATAATCAAAGAAAGAAATGATAATCGGTCTAATCAGCATTGATACTAAATGACATAGCATATGTGTCTTCGGGGACAAGCTTATGGAACAAAGTAATTTTTTGACACACCAACTTATAAAAGTTTTAAAAAAGCTAAAGCTTAAGCCAATGAAAATGAGCTTTTAGAAATAATTGAAACTTTCTAATGGTCGAGTTACCTAGATATTTTTCAAACTATTATTGATTAACATGTAAAAGTTTGACATACTATGTGAATTTAATTTAAGGAAAATGATTAGAATGCTAAAAATAGTGACTTATATTATGCCTAAATCGACGTAGCAATAGTTTATTACTATTCTATTGCTAAGCATATTTTTACAAGAATGTCATTCGTTGGATCAAATAGTCTTTCAATCTTGACCGTCAGAACTTAATTATCATCAGCAACAAACTAGAGCCAATATCTGTGTATTAAATGACATGTGCAAATAAAATATAGTAGGATAAGTGTATATTTCTTTTGAACAAAACTATTCACGTCCTTATCACATCCTTATTATATGCATAAAGTTATGTATCTGCAAACAAGAAAACATACTTATCTATACTTTAGGCCTTATCTTCTTAAATTCAACTTTTGAATATCATAATATTGGCGCCTGAATTGGTCTTATATATAGATAATATCACAATTCATATCATAACAACAATAAAGACTCTTTTACTCATCCAAAATGTAGGTATGAATCAAATGCATCTTTTCATCCATTATAGATCTAATTCTCATTCAAGTATTAACTTTAACATTTGATTATTTCATTTATAAAGATTAGCAAATCAAATAATGTCTCAACTATGGTAGCAACAAATAATTTGCATTGCTTAAATGACTATAAATGAAGAAACCATGATAAAGTTATGTAACAACATCTCGTGTAATTTTTTTATCAAGACGTGGCATTTTCTTCTTTCATTGATCGAACGGGAACGATAATGGCGATCTTCATGTTCATGATGTAACACTCCTTCCTACACTTTCGCTTTGTTTGAGATTACTATTTATTCATATGAAGGTGTAATGTTGTTTTCTCTTTAAACAACAAGATGACAACAATGCGGAACTTGATACCCAACCGTTGGTTCATGAGGTGATTCGCGAATCTAAGAAAAGGAAAAGGAAGAAAACTTGGTGACATGGAAATGGAACAATGTTATTGAAATTGAAAGCTCGGGCGATGAGAGCATTTTCGATGGGATGCCGATACTTTAGATGATCTTTTGTACATGTCCAATATTAAGAGGAAGAAAATAGACTTTATGGCTAGATCGGATTGTGAGATGGATGTTTGAATATTCTTGATTAACTTGATAGTTTCTCTTACCTTGGCACATTTGAACTGTGTTCAATATGTGAAATGTTAATCTACGGTGTGTCTTTGTTTATGCAATAAACCAATATAGATGGCATTTTCTTATCGACTCTATGTTAGATTCCACAAATCCATAACGGTGAGGAGATTAAAGTGCATGTATATATTAATAGCTGACATGTTTAGAGAATGGTGTCATCCATATGCATGGACATACATTTTTATTTATACATACATCCATTGATCTATAGATGCATGTATATATGCAAACATGAATGTACATGTGTGTATAGAGACAAGCTTGAAGTGGGCCTTTCTTTTGTGAGTAATATATCAGTACCAAAGTGAGTTGATTCGGTTGGGACATGAATGTATATGTGTGTATAGAGATCAAGCTTGAAGTGGGCTTTTGTTTTGTGAGAGTAATATATCAGTACCAAAGTTGCACAACAAATTTTAGTGAGTTGATTCGGTTGGGGTGATAAAGGTTTTCTTTGATAAAGTTCGATAAAGAATAAACTACTCTATTAGTTATGCATTTATAGTAGAATTTATGTATTGTTAGTATAATGTGTTAT